>VYZX01032591.1:54683-134549 GCA_013401335.1 Brachypteracias leptosomus
CCCCCAACATTCCTTGAGGTGTTGCTCCAGCACTTTGCACAGAGAACAGTGGAAAAAGACCATCAAGAGGAGATTTTCATCATTCTGCATAAGAAATTCTGTGAAGTGTTTGTGTTAACCACTGTCACTGCCATGGTGTTTCTGAAAAGAAGAAAAGGAGGCACAGAAAGCAAAGGGTGGCCCAGAACAAACAAGAGGACCTGGGAAACCAGACCAAAGAGTTTTATAGAAATCTAGTCCATGCTCTTGACAAAGTGGGAATTAGAGAAGTCAGACCAATGGATGCTGGGTGAGGTGACCCAGCAGGGCAGAGGGAGGAGGTGGTTTGAGCAGGACCACGTTAGAGCTGATGTTGGTAGAGGTCATTGTTTGTGTGGAAGCTAATGAGTCCATTAACACACAGAGCTCCAAACTTGCCTCCCCTGCCCTTGTTTAGATAAGTTGTGGAGGTCACAAATTGCAGAAGAACCTTGTAGCTTCTCTGTGGACTCTTAGAGAGGTGCAGCTGATGCAGGAAACACTTGCAAGGAAGAGGGAAATGCCTGAGGTGTATCTGGGAAGGAGCAAAACCCCAGCTGGCAGCTTCTCTGCTCTCAGATTGTGAAGAAAAACAGTCCTGAGCTTTTGGATTCAGATGGTTTAAGTGAAATAAATAGCTGACAAGAAATATTCCACTTCTTTTCTTTGAAAGCTAAAAGCTAAAGTGATCGTGCAACACACTGAACGTTGCATTCAGGTGGTTCTGGGGTGGATTCCTGTCTGCAAAATTCTTTACTTAAAATGGTATCAAAACATTGCTTTATAGGATAACTCTGCTTCAGTGACAGGTATTTCTACTGCTATTGTTTGGAGCTGTGCTGCTTGGGTCAAATCCTGGTTCACTGCCCCCCACATACGGTCAGGGGAAGTAGGATATCCTCCTCCTCATGCTGGGGGGCACAGCTTGGTGTTCCTCACTCACTGGTGTTTCCAGGGGCTCTTTGTGTCACCAGGAAAATAGGAACCAAGCCCCTGCATCACTTCTGTGCTCCTCAAAACCACCCTGCAATGGATGTGGCCCCAAAAACGATCAGTGACTTCACTTTTGCTGCAGTGCTCAGACTCTCTTTAAGCTACTGGGAAAAAACCCCTCTACCACCAACAAAGAATGGAGGTGGACTTTGTGTCACTGAACTGTAACTGCATAAAAAATGAAGTTTGGGTGTTGTGAACAAGCCAGCTGAGCTTATCTAGTCTCTGAGGTGGTGGTGAGGGAGATAAAAAGACCCAATACTGCAGAGGTGGCCTCACTAGGGCAGAGTAGAGGGGGAGGAGAATCTCCCTCAACCTGCTGGCCACACTCTTCTTCATGCACCCCAGAAGACCATTGGCCTTCTTGGTGACCGTGGCCCCTTGCCTACGACCCTCCACTTGCCTATGAAGGTCTTATACAAGTTTAGCAGGAGGCTGAGGAGCAGGGCAGGAGCAAGCTGGAGGAAGTTAGATCTGAGCACTCGTTCTTCCTGAGATTCATCCCTGGCTGTTGTAAAAAGAAACCATTGCAGCACTTTGCCACGTGTGCTATTGTTCCAGCCCCGGCGTGTCACACAGGAAGACATCAGGAGCTGCTGCAAGGAAATGGAGTCCTTCAGCCACTCACTTCTTTTCTTTTTCCAGCTTCCCCCATTGTGTCGAGGTTAAAGTTTGTTTTCCTTAAGGACACCAACTGTAAACAAGTCCCCCCACACACCAGCAGCCTCCAAACCATTGTGCTTTGTCTCCTGGCAGAAGTTAAACCATCTGTTAGGCTTTGAGGTGGCACTTACAACGTGCACTCCACTCTAGCACCACTTAGCTTTGAATTTAAAGGACGTTGCCTTCATCAGAAAGTTGAGCTCCGAGGAGAGGAAACAGAAATGAAGTCTCTCCAGAGATATTTTTGCTTTTAATCAGCATTCGTGCTTGTCTTGCACCCCCTCTCCCCTCACACCTCCCCACAATTGCCTCCATTTCTCCAGACAAGCTAAAGAATCTGGATTTGCAGAAATTAATTACAAAATGTATATTCACAAATATTGGCTAAAAGTTTGGGAAGTGCAAAAGTAAATATTGATGAGGGCTTGGTTAGCAAATAATTTTTCAGTCCCTGCTGACCTGTGACAACAAAGGAGCTTAACATATTTATAACCCTCATAGGTTTTAACAGTGGAAACAATAGAATTTGTATTATTGGAATAGTTACAAAATGGGGAATAAATGTTACTCCATTTTTTTCTTTCTTTCTGTAGCAATTTCCTTGGAAAAGGGAAACTGCTTTGGAAACCTAAAAGTGCCACAGAGCATTTCTCCCTCCCTTCTTCTCTGCCATAGAATCATAGAATTGGGTTGGAAGGACCTCTAAGGATCATCTAGTCCAGGGACATCTCTACCTAGGGCAGGTTGCTCAGAGCCCCATCAAGCCTCACCTTGAATGTCTCCAGGGATGGGGCCTCCACCCCCTCTCTGGGCAACCTGTTCAGTGACCAACCACCCTCCTATTACAGAACACCACGGGTAGAATGGCATTTCCAGCAAACAGGTTTCTGCTTCTCTCCTGTTGTGTCCCTTTGAGCCAATTCAGTGGAAATGACAGTTCAGGGTGAGCGAGCAAGGAGTTATTTAGTGTAGATCAAAGGTGAAATTTCCAGCTCCCCTCTCTAATCGTAAATAAAGTTTTGAAAACATGTTCTGCAAATGGTATTTTGTGAACTAAATTTCCAGGTGGCCTTTTAGGGTAGCAGGGATTACAAGAGCCAGTGTGACGTGGGCTGTGTGGGAGGGGGAAAGAAGGAGCTCATGTAGAAGGGATTGAAGGGAGCTCATCAAAACTTGCATTTTTCTCCAGCTGAATTCCTGCTCAGCAGCAGTTCAGCACTTGGGTCCTCCTCAGATTAAATCTCCAGTTTTCTCTGCGAGGGAAGGGGAAAAAATAATAAATCCAAGCTAACAAGGTCTTCTTTATACTATCAACATCTTCATTCTTCCTGCCTGCATCACTGCTAGGGCTGAAAGGAGGAAACAAGGAGTGACACTGAGTGTGAAAGATGGAACCTGCCCAGCCAGGGGAGAGAAGGGGAGGAGGAAATCAGGAGGGTGAGTTGGCAATTCCTTCAGCATCCAGTCAATTAAAGAAATCCAGTCAATTAAAACACTTTGCTTCTCCCTACAAACACCTGTGCTCATTTTTTGTTCCAGATTTAAAGATACTATTACCCTATTTCTTTCTAAATTCCTTCTTTTGTCACTATATGATGCTTTTCTCCCTCCTTCCCCAACCCCTCCCTTAGCTCCCCCTCCCCAGGAGAACAGGGTGACCAGACTGAGCAAACCCAAACACACACAAGAAAACCAACCAGAGAGAAGAGAGAAAACCCAAGAGGTTCCTTTTCCCCCCCTCTTGAATCACAGGTGTTATTATAACAGTGGAGGTAAAACATTTCCCGGTGGAGGTGTGATTTTTAAATTGCTGATGTCTCTAAGTTCAGGCAGTGATTGAGAGGTTGGAGCTCATCAGCTCCCAAGCAGAATGAGGAGCAGGAGGGTGCTGTGCTCACCCATCTCCTCACCCAGGATGAAGATCACCCTGCAGGTCTGGAGGAAGAGCTCTGGAGCCTGGCTCTGCTGAATTTAGTGAGCTTTTTTTGTTGCACTCATCTCACCTCTTGATTTTTCCTGTCTGGCTGCTTCTGATTGTTATCCAGAGAGCCATTCCCGTGTCGAAGAAATTAATTGGTGCTGTAGCCTTGCTGGGGTTTGTTTTCAGCTGCTGCACTTAACTGATTATTTGTCTGGAGGTGGTTCTTGAGATAGAGAAATTTGGATAAAATCAGCAGTGAAACAAGTGAACATTTGTAGTGAGCAGACAGACATTGATGTGATGTGTGGCATTCCACAGCTAACAAATCTGTCTGTAATGCTGGCATGTGTATCCGAGAGTCTTGTCTTTACTTCAGGGGCTGCAGGACACCTCCACAAACCACCAGCTTGCAGAAATAGAATCCTACTGGTGTAGGGAGGTTGGACAAGATGACCTCTAGAGGTCCCTTCCAGCCTCAAACGTTCTATGATTCTAGGATTTAGGTTGGAGAGGACCTCGAGGATCCTTAAGTCCAAGCTTGGTTGGGAAAGGTCCCTTACATCCAATCCATCTCTTCTCCAAGGCCAGGTATGTAAATACATTTCCTCCTGAGCAGAAAGTTTCCATTACCTGCTGATTTAGGGGCTTTGAATGCCCTGATCTCAATGATTAGCTCACAGTCTGTAAGAGCCATCCTCTGCTCTGCCTGGGCTGTGTCCCTGTGTGTGCAGGGGGGACATTGGTATACACAAGACATCAGAACTCAAACACCAGCCTGGATTTTTGATGAGGCAGCGCAGAAGGATTTGGGGCTAAGTCCAAGAACAAATAGAATTTGTAAGTAGTTTGGGTGAAAGAAAACTCTTTTCTTTGCACTTTATAGTTATTTTCTTTCACGGCTCAAAGGATCACTGGCTGGAGCCATCAAAAATCCCTCCCTTATGTGACAGGCTAGGACTAGAAGCAGAACCTCTGTTGCCAGCCTGGCTTGTCTGGCTTCCCCAAACAAGAATGACACAGATCTTTGTAGCCCCTCTCACTTTATATCTGGTGGATCCTGGGACTGGGTTGTTAAGACCATGTTGCAGATTTCCCAGGAGATTCAGACAACCAGTGCAAAAACACACTCTGACCTGGGACCCCTTTGGCTTTCACCTGCAGGAGGAGACCTGAGCGAGGTTTAAAAAGTAAGAATTCCTTTGTATTAATTCATTCAAAGCTTGGACTTGCTGATCCTAGAGATCCTTTCCAGCCTCAATGATTCTGTGATTACCAGTTGCAGGCAGCAGCATTTATTCTCCTGGTAGCATTATGGACCTCAGCACCATTTACAGGATGAGACATTTTACACTGCAGCGTGGAGAGAAAGGACAGTGTAGGAGCTAGTGACCCTTCCATCAGAGAAAAACTGATTACCAGTCAATTCTTTATTTGTGTAGCACTCAAGATACCAATTAACTACCTGTCTTTGCCCTGTTAGTGATATCTGTGCTGGGCTATGCAGGCGAGATGTCTTAGTCACAATTAACAAGGCACAAAGCACTAGTTGGGAAGCAATTAGCAGGCAGTGTCATTGCCATATCTCACTAATAAGATGAAACAACAGAGAAGAAAACGTATCCTGTGTGTCTAATGGATGCTGGGGATCAAACAACATCCCTGAGATTTCTGAAGCGGCGTAAACAGGACGACTCCCTGTTGTGAGAAGCCATCCTGGATCAATGGGGGGACAGGAATAATCACTGGCATGGAACTGATGTGGAGAAGGGGGGAAAAAAACTGCAACAGGCTGAATTTTGTGTTCTCAGACAAATGGCTTCATCTGAGGCTGCAGGAGTGCTGGGCCAGCTCTGGGCTGGGTGGGAGACAGGCACTAATGGGGCTGCTTTGTTTTTGCAGACAGATGTCCACGGTCCAACCCCTTCTCCCCCTTGTTGCCCAACCTCAGCCTAAGATCAGGGTGATTCAAAAGCAGGTTTCACTTATCTGACATCCACACGTGCTCCTTTAGGGGATAGAGGCTCAGATAAATGGTCGGGGCTTTGAGGTCATCTCTGTAACAGGATTAAAAATATTAACTGGCTCATAAATTTGCTTTACCAGGGTAGCGTTGCCTGGCTGAGCCTGTTTCATTTTTATTGCTAGCTCCAGTTATGTTTATTGACAGACAAGGATTATAAAATGATGACACAAAGCAGTAGTTATTCTGGGTTCCAGCAGGAACAATAAATTCTCTGCCTCCAGTCCTGGAAATGGTTCAAGGCTTTTTCTTCATGAATAGTTACTCTATAAAGCCCCAGTGTTTCCTTGACTAACATTACTCATTTAGTTCACCTGTGTTGCTCCAATCAGCAGAACAGAGATGCAGGAGCAAGTGCTATAACACTAGCAAATTTACAAAGCTCTAAACAGACAGAGCTGAAATGATTTTTATTTTTTTTTCCTGTAAATCTTCGTTGCCGACGTCAAGAGCAGAGTTTCATCTGCCTGGGGATGTTTCTAAACACAAAAAAACCTCCAAACCACTGAAAAGGCAAACAAGAAAACTTGATAAACATGAGGAGCTTCAAAAAGAAAGAAAGAACATCCATCCACACTTCTAAATGCCCAGCAAAATGACCCAGAATCAAACATGCATCAGAAGCCTGTTGAACCCCAAGGTTTCCAATCTAAGACACTGAGAAGTTGTAGGACATCTGCTGCCTGGTGCAACTCATGCTACAGGAGTGGCCTCCTTCACTTTCATCCTGTTTCAGATGTCAAGTGGTTCAAGCCTCTATCATTTATCTTATCTTCCTTTTGCCCTTTCAGGATTTGTTTATATCTTCCCCAGAGTCTGAAGCCTGACACTGGATTCTGAGGTATCACCAGTCTCAAGGGTAGCCAGATATACCCAGAAACACACAAGGGGGGAGGTTGGAAAGGACCTCTGGAGGTCCTCAAGCAGGGTCACCTAGAGCCAGCTAGAGCCTCTTGCCCTTTCAACATGAAGATAAATATATCTGAGAACAAGAAGAATCTTTTTTTAACATAGTGTTGTGCTCTTGCCACTGCGTGTCCCTAACTTCTAATCCCTTCCATGCCTTATGCTGCTTCCAAACTGGTGTTCCCCCCGTTTCATGTCCCTCTATAACAACTGCATGTGCCTCTGTCCAATTTCCACTGGGTGATTTTGGAACAACTCTTCCAGTTCCTGGATCTGCTCCCAAATTTAAAAGCATCCTCATCACTTCATCACCCAGATCATTGGAAGGCAGAGGGCTGGGCCCAGAAACACCCCGTGTTCAATGTCCTCCCAGTTTGACGACAAAATGTCGATATTTTCCCTTTGATTTTGTTTTCTCTGAGCCTCCTCTGCAGTGATTTAATCATGGCCCTTAATTTGCTTACGAGAACGCTACGTAGGAGACTCAGGAGCCTTGCTGGAGTCAAGATCTATCACATCTCCTGCTTCCCCCTTATTCACTTAGCCTGTCACAGGGAGGAATTAGATTGGTTTGATAGGATTTGTCCTTGACAAATTCGCATTCACTAGACTATTATTACCCTCGAGGTGCTTATAAATTGATTGATTGATCCTCCACCCTTCAGCTTCCCCAGCATCCACTCTGTGTGCAGCTAATTGGGCTCCAGTCTGTGGTTTTCGGGGCCGCTTTGGTACAGTCTTCCCAAGGAGGCCTCCTGACTACCTTGGCTGAGTGTTCTCCTCAATCCCAGAGCTAACCAAGGTACATGAGCTTCACCTGCTGTGCTCAACAGCACCAGACCTATGGACACATTCCATGCTCATAAAAAGATGATGCACCCTCTAACTGACCTGTTTCTACTGTACTATTCTACTACTCTCACTTTGGTGGGGTTGGGGAAGAAGCTGATAGGTGATAGGACAAGAAGAAATGCCCTCCAGTTGCACCAGGGGAGGTTGAGTTTGGAGCTGAGGAACAATTTCTTGCTGTGCCAGGCTGGGCAGGGCAGTGGTGGAGTCCCCAGCCCTGGAGAGATTTAAAAGCCATGGAGATGTGGTGCTGAGGGACAGGGGTTAGTGGTGACCTGGCAGGGATGGGGGATGGTTGGACTCAATGATCTTAGAGGTCTTTTCCAACCTAAGCAGTTCTGTGGCTCTGTAAAGTCACTACTTGTTGATGACAGTGACTGCCCAGTCCTGGGGTATGTGCTGCCAGGGTGCACCAGCAAGAATTATTTGTCATTTATGCAGAAATATTCCAGCAGAACTCAATAGATGGAATTATTGGCAATAAATATTGGTAATGTATGTAAATGAAGCTGCCCAGAGCTCTCTCATCTCCCTTTTTCCTACAAAGGGAGCAGAGTTTCAGTTGTCTGAGCTGTTTGACCTCGAGGCTTACATTTGAAATTCCATGCTAATAGATACAACATTATTATTATTTTAACTAGAAAAGCTGCAAAAATATTCTACTGAGCCTCTTCATTCAAATGGTGCCACTGCCACCCAGGACCTGGCCCTACAAGGGTTTCAGCACAGGTGGCTTTTTGCTCAGAACAAGCTGAGGATTTTGGCAATGCAGGATCTGAGAAGGTGTTTGACCCCAAGCTGGCCACAAGAACCTGCTCCACCATTGAATCCTGCAGTGAGCCTTCTGCACTTGCTGGGGGTTCACCAGAAAATAAGCAGAACTCAAGATAAAGACAGTTTAATGGGCTGGAAAAGGAAGGGGAAATAATAATAATAACAATAATAATAATAATAATACAGGAGTAGACAAAACAAGTGCTCAATGCACTTGACCACCTGCTGAGTGATGCTCAACCAGTCTCTGAGCAGTGATACCATGATTCTATGATTCCACGATTCTATAATTCTATAATTCCATGATTCCATGATTCTATGGTTCCATGTTTCTATGATTCAATGATTATGATTCCATGATTCTATGATTCTATGATTCCACGATTCTATAATTCCATGATTCCATGATTCTATGGTTCCATGTTTCTGTGATTCAATGATTATGATTCCATGATTCTATGATTCCATGATGCCATGATTAGTGTAAGCCCTGCCCAGCAGCAACTAAACCACCAGTGTGTTATCAGCAGTCTTCTCATCCCCAATCCAAACCACGCCTCTGAACCAGCTACTAGGAGGAAAATTAACTTTATTCCAGCAAAACCAGGGCAACATTTACAAGTAAAGGACTTTATAGAGACCTATTGTAGGTCCTCCTTGGGCAGAACTCCTGCTGCAGCTAAGGAAGGACAGCCCAAGCTCAGTGTGAGGTGAGCTGGCTTCAGTCAGTCCTCTCCTCATTCCTAGTTGATCATGGTCAAATAGTGACTAAGTTTTTTAGGATCACAGGACCTCAGTTTCCTACCTGTGAGACAGAAATCAACTTTACTTCCCTACATCAGTGTTTGAAGAGCTCAGACACACTTTTAAGGGCCGGAAAAGTACCAAAATAAGAGACAATTTGTTTCAAAGCTAATGCAAAACCCTGGATAGGTCATTATGGAATAATTTGATTTGAAGAAACATTACCAGAGAGCAAAATGAATAGATTAATGGTATAATTTTGCTATTTCTTTTCTTTCTCTGCTTGCAAATGTCTAATAGATAACATTTGCAGAATGATAGCTTTTTTTTTTCTTGTATTCCATCAAATATATCCATTTGCTTCATTTTCTAGGCAGTTAAATTAATCTGACTCCTTATATATTTCTGTGAAAAAAGACGTTTAGGTGAAGATTTACGTTCTCCCCTCTTCCACTCATCACTAAGGGCATGGTTGTGTCTTGCCAAGGGATACATCATGATCATGGGTTGGAAGGGACCTCAAAGATCATCTAGTTCCAACTCCCTGCCATGGGCAAGGACACCTCCCACTGGCCCCATCCAACCTGGCCTTGAACACCTCCAGGGATGGGGCATCTCCAGCCTCCTTGGGCAACCTGTTCTAGTGACTCCCCACCCTCCCTAGAACCTTTTCTTGTTCAGCCTGGAGAAAAGAAGGCTCCAGGGAGACCTCCTTGTGGCCTTCCAGTATCTGAAGGGGGTCTACAAGAAAGCTGGGAAGGGACATTTGATGCCTGACTTTTGACCTGCAGTGGAAGCAATAGAAGTTCTAATACATAGCACTGGACCTGCACCAGTAAAGCTGCAGCTCTCAGCAACTGGACTGGGATGTGGGTGTGATGGGACTGGGCTGCTTCCTCTTCTTCTTCTCCAAGAGCAGTCCCATCACTGCTCTTCATGGTCTTCCAGGAACTTCTAGCAGCACAGTCTATCCAAGAGGAGAACAACCAGATCCTCAAATGCTCTGTAACAATCTAAGAGCTCTCTAAAAGCAGGGAAGTAAGTTGCAAAGATGCATTTCAACTTAATTAGCTATTAATTTGGATATGAGACTTGGAGTGTATCTGAGTCCTCTGCTGTGGTTTTATCTACCTGAGCTAGGTGAGCTTTCTCTGTGGCTGGTGAAGAACATTCCTCCCAGGGCTTTGTCTGCCCCTCCTGCCCCTGCCAAGGTTGCTTGTGAATAGAGTCACGTTTGCTTCTGCTGCATCAGAAAACAATTAATCTTCATTGTTCCCAACCAGGGCTAATCCAAACCAGGTGGGAAATAAACTGTATTTTCAGGTGCCTCTGAAGATATCGCAAAAACAAGGGGGAAAATGCAAAGTAAAGCTGAGGAAAGCTCCTCGGCTGCCTCTTAGAGGAAAATGAAGATTTAGGTATTTTTACAAACAGGTTATTTTGTTCACATTTCAGGGAAGATGTATTTGATGGTGGAGACTCTGGATGTACAGCAAAGTGATCCAGGATATCTTGTCTGCTCTGCAAACAGGTAAGAGTGGAGCCATATTTATTTAGGTTTGATTTGCAAAGGTGGTTTTAGCAATGCCAAAGGGGAAATTTGGCTCCTTTTGATGAGGGTGGAGGAGAAAAGCATTGCTGTGAGTAACGTGGGATGCAGTGACACACTGCTCACCCCTGCCATTGCAGGGATGGATAATTAGTCAGGTTTGATCAGAGTGCAGAAATTAAAAGAGTTGAACTCCTGGCTGAGAAGAAATAAAGGGTTTATAAGCCCACAAATTAGGCACTGCTCTGCCCAAAACAGAACACCCAGTTCACTGAGCAGGAACTAAAATCCAGCTGGTCCAGGGTATCAGGTACCTGCTTTCAGCTTGTTAGCAAGAAAGACTAAACTGCAGGCTGAGAGCCAAACCATCCAGGGCATGAAGGGCCCTCCATGTGGTGGGGACCCAGAGCCTGGTGGGGAGGAGACTGGAGCATCTCTGTGCCCAGGAAAGGCTGAGAGCCCTGGGGCTGCTGAGCTGGAGGAGAGAAGGGGGGTTGGAACGAGATGATCTCTGAGTTCCCTTCCAATCCAAATCATTCTCTGATATCCAGTATACTAATGGTAACCTAGTAGAACTGTCCAGCAGACTCAGGCAGGAGTCAGCATCTCCCTATGATGCTAAGAAAAGGGGGAGAAATGACAAGAAGCTTTAGAAATAATGAGGTCTGTAGATTAAACCAGCACATTCTGCTGCCAAACTCTACCAGGAAGCTTTCTGCTGTTTACCTTCCACCCTGCGTGGTAAAATTCCTTCCAGGTGACCACGTAAGGAGCTGAAAAAAAGGATTTTAGGATAGCTGGTCTTCAAATAAAGTGAAGCATAACAACTCAACAGGCTGGGAATGCTCTGGGCCAGTCTGTTAGGCCAGATGGCTGCTTAACAAGAGCAGTCTCTTGACCAGGTTTCTCTGTCTGCCTTCCAGGTGCCTGCACGTAAGGCAGGAGATCACATGCACTGTTTGAAACGTGCATCGATTTGCCAGCGAGGGGGAGAGAGAGAAACCTCCCTCTTTGATAGAGAATTGGGGTTGATGATCATTTACAGGCCACACCACACGGAGCCTTGACACTGCTTCTTCACCCTGATTGCTCTGCGAGCCATCTGCTGCTCCCGCTGCTGCAGGGAGGCAGGAGCAACAGTTTTACACCCTCCCTCCCTCCCTCCCTCTTCTTCTCCTTTTCCTTCACACTGAGATGAATCTTTTAAGTGAGCATCCACCTGACGTGGCCAGACAGTGCAGATGCAGACACAGGTGCACGCTCGGTCAACCATGCCTCCAGATGGCTCCTGCTTATTAAGGCAGCCAAAGTAATAACCCCAGACTAAGGGGCCGCTGAGAAAACACCACCAGAGACCATCCTGCAGAATGAGCTGGAGCTGATGAGGATCCCAACGAGGTAATCAGCTTTGGAGCAGTGGAGGAAACAGGGCTGGTCAAGCCCCCTTGAAATTTGGATGAGGTGACAGATTGGTAATTGAGCAATCGGGAGGATGGTTGGGATGCAATAGTCTGTCCTAGAGGCTGATTGCAGAGCGTGAGTGCCAGCAGGTAGGTGCCAAAATGAAAGCCATGGCTTCCTCTCCTCCTGCTGAGTAGTGTGCTCTGCCACTGAGAAAGCCAAGAGACAGCAGCAATAGGGTATTTTATAGTCTGCTTTCTTTTAAAGATCACACTTCCCCTGGCTGAGCTCCAGACAAACCAACAAGCGAGCAAAACGAAGCCGTTGTGGCCTCCCTCAGCCTCTCCCTCTAATATCTTTAATTACTGGCCCCCAAAATGTGGAAGTTCCAAGGAATGAGTTTCAGGCTTGGGAAGCTGCCTCACTCAACAAGTTCATTGGGGCAGAAGACGCCCGCAGGAGTCCAGAGGCCACCAGTGCTTCCATTATTGAATGAGCTTCTCCTTCTTAACCTGAACGCTCTGTAGGGGCAAACAATCAGGAAGAGAAGCATCTTTTCCAGCCAGCTCATCCAACATCCCTCCTTTGGGACTGTCAGAGATCACTTGGGGCTTTTCTGGCCTTGAGGGACAGCAGAAAGAAGAGGCCTCCTCTCCAGTGATCACCCCAGCAGCCATGCTGCCCCAAGGAGTGCTCTGCTGAGCAGAATTGATTCCTGCTTTCCACCTGTATGTTCTTGAGGGAGGATTTGTGGCCAAAAAGCCAGCATGCAAAAGTGATGGGAGGTGTGAATCCACAGGCAGGACTCCCTTGGTCCTGCTGTTCTGAAAGCCACACACAGATGCCTTTGGGCTTGGCCAATGAGCAGAGTCAGCCCTGCTCCAAACCCTCTGCAAAGAGAGGGGGGGACTTCACAGTAGCAAGTTTTAAGGAGAGGTGGGGTTGCAATATATGTAAGTTATAGAATCATAGAATCATTTAGGTGGGAAAAGACCTCTAGGATCAGCAAGCCCAACCTTTGTCCAACATCTCCCTGACCCCCAGCCCATGTCCCAAAGCTCCACATCTACTCATCTGTTGATCCCCTCCAGGGATGGTGACTCCAGCACCTCCCTGGGCAGCCTGGGCCAGTCCCTGACCCCTCTGTCAGTGAAGAACTTCTTCCTAGTGTCCAATCTAACCCTCCCCTGGTGCAACTTGAGGCCATCCCCTCTTGTCCTGTCATTAGTTCCTTGGGAGAAGAGCCCAACCCCAGCCTCACCACACCCTCCTTCGAGGTAGAGAGCAATGAGGTCTCCTCTCAGCCTCCTCCTCTCTGAGCTAAACAGCCCCAGTTCCCTCAGAACGGTACAGTTTTGACTTTCCTTTCCTTCCCAGAGCAACCACAACTCAGAGAGACAGAGAAGAAGACAAGAGCAGTCTGGGCTGGGGGAGTTGTGCCTTGACCCTTTGTACAACGGCGTCTGTCACTGCCAGAAATACCACTTTGCCAACACAGTTGAGAAACTGTGAAAATTACTCTTATTTCTGGAACTTAGAACTCAGAGTTTTATCCTTGGACCAGCACCTCCTGCACCAACCCACCACTGTGAGACAGCTCCTCCCAGGAGCTTTAAGTGGGTGTTAATGCCCCATTCCTTCCTTCTCTCTTGACTAATGTGTGGAGTACACCACATTTGAAGCTCCTGGGAGGAGCTGTCTCACGGTGGTGGGTTGGTGCAGGAACTCCTGGTCCAAGGAGCTGGCAGCAGATGGAGGTGGGGGGTGGGAGGAGGCAGCAAGACCTTCCCCACCAGCCCGAGAGACGCTGTTCTTAGCACAGCAAAACCAAACCATTGCCAAGTTTTCTGTAGGTCTGTTGAAAAGGGAGAGCTCCACTGAGGTTTTGAAAGAGGATAATGCAAAGAAGAAAAGAACCATATTGGGGGATTATCAAGCTTTTTCCAAAACTCCTTTTAGCACGACACACTTAAGCCACTTCTTATATCCAGTGAGAACAAACCTTGCTCCCAGAGCCCCTATTTTATTTACTGCCCATTCCCTAGCTGTATGTAAAGCTGAGCCTTTGCTAGTCTTGCTGGAAACTAAGCCAGCCAAGCTTAGGGGAGATAAATTTAGGCTGGAGGAGTTGCAGGGGACAGCTGGAGTGTAACTCTTCTTCTTCTTCCCACTGTCCCTGGGCCCAGGGTGACCAGTGTGGACATGTTAATGAATGACAGCCAAGCAGATCTGAGTTGTGATCAGCTCTTCCACAGCAGAGCAAGGATTTGGCTGAAGCTCTGTAGGATTTGGCCTGTAAATATATCACCCTATTAACGACCTCACCCAAAGGCAGC
This sequence comes from Brachypteracias leptosomus, assembly GCA_013401335.1. NCBI lineage: Eukaryota > Metazoa > Chordata > Aves > Coraciiformes > Brachypteraciidae > Brachypteracias > Brachypteracias leptosomus. Next base: position 68,858 of record VYZX01032591.1, read on the forward strand.
CTTAAAACTGCAACAATTGGGTTTTCTGGTTGTCTCCTTTCTCAGGGAGCGCTTGGATTTGGGTGTGAAACCCCAGGGCAGTGCTATGGGGTTTTTTTATGTTAGATATCCACTGAGGGGTGGTTATCACCAGGACTGGGATTTGCATGACAAGGCTGTGTGGTGGAGGGGGGATTTGTTTGACAGTGTTGTCTCTTCTCTGGGCTCACTGTGATCTACAGCACACGGAGCTCCTTGCACAGCCTGCATTCTGAGCTGCCTGCCTTGGCAGCAGCACTGCTTCTATATCCCTTATTAGTGATATAAATCAGGCATTGCAGCCTTTGATTAATGGTTCATCTGAGGCTCAGCACCAGAAAAGGGAAAATCAAGATCCTCCATTCAGGACAACAGGATGATTCTTGCAGAAGCTTGTCCCCAATGCCAACGTTTTTCTTCCCTTTATTTTTTCAAAATGTTCTGAATATCCACTTGGAAAAGAATCACAGAATGGTTTGGGTTGGAAGGGGCCTTTAAAGGTCATCTCATGCATGGAACAGGGACATGTTCAACTATCTCAGGTTGCTCAGAGCCCAGCCTCCCCTGCAATGGTTCCAGGGATGGGGCAGCCACCACCTCTCTGGGCAACCTGGCACAGGATCTCACCACCCCCAAGGTCCCAAACTTCTTCTTCCTTTCTAGTCTAAATCTCCCTCTTTCAGTTTAAAACCATCACCCCTTGTCCTGTCCCAACAGGCCCTGCTAAAAAGACTGTCCTCATGTTTCATCTAGGCCTCCTTGAAGTCCTGAAAGGCCACAAGAAGGTGTCCCCAGAGGGACAGAGCCAAGTGAGAGCCTTGCAGTCTGTGAGAAGCAGCAGGAAGATGTTACAGCCTGGCTGGAGCAACCAGGACAGGGTAAGGCAATTATTCAGAATTTATTTTCCTTAGCATTGAAGTTCCAGTTTGCACAGAGACAAGGTTCCCAGTGGTTTCAGGTAGCTGGGGGACAAGGGGACAAGCTGAGCCAGGTTTCACTGAAGCCCAAAGGATTACAGCATCCAGGAATTTATCCTTTGCTTCTCCATTCACACTCCATTTTCTCTCTAAACCCATGACTTGATTTGGGTGACTCCTGATTGATACAAGGGAGCTGGGGCCATCAGGGGTATAAATAAAGCCTCAGTTCCATGGTGGTCTTGCCTGTGCAAGAGCTGCAGGAGCAGGCTGGGAGCTGGGTGACATTTGAGGAGCAAGTTCCCTTTATTTATAACCCCATCCAGCAGGACACGTGGCTGTGATTGACTGGCAGCAACTGCAAGGTCAGGAGTTGGACACACTGAGGGAAAAGTGTCCTGGCAACACATATCTGGAGATTGTGTTGAATCAGGGATATATGGAAGGTTAAATAGGGTAAGTCTAGAAGCTCTGGGCTTTTTTTATATCTCACATTAGCTTTTCAGAAACATCCTTGGAGGATATGAAGGGGGCCTTCTGTAGCAGAATGCTGAATTCATCCTTTGGGCCACCTCCTGTGACCTTTTCACCACCTCCTTCCTTGTGCTTTGTAAAACAAGAGCCACTGAAACATCCTTGTCATCAAATCCACAGCTTCTGTTCCTCCATTGATTCTTGAGAGGCGACAACAAGCTCAGCTCAGGCACAGTTTAATAATTATACAGCTGTAATTACCATTCTGGCTTTGCTGGTAGTTTTGAAAGATAAACTCTGCAACCTATTTATAAGCTGGATGAGCAGGAGGAGCTCGTGCCCTTTCCTTCTGGTAAATCCATGGCAGGCCTCCTATGCAGAGCAGAATCATCTAGAAGAGCATCAAATGAAACAATGAGGCTTCCAATTAAGCATAACCTTGCAGGAGGTGGGTGCAATAAACACCTCAAGCAGTGAGGGGAAGGAAGCATTTCATTTTACACTGAAATACAGATATTTTTAAAAATATTTAGAACATGGCAATCTCCTGGGAGGGGTCTCATCCACACTAACACTTATCCCAGGGCAAAGAGTGAGGGCAAAAAGCCATTGCAGGAATACCTTTGGTGTGCCTCGGGAGGGTGGGTTTTGAAGAGCTCCATTTTATCCCCCTGGTTAGTTGCAGGGTCTGTGTCTGCTCCCTTGGTCAGCAAAAACAAATGGGGGAAAATCACAGGAGTGACAATGAAAAATGGAGAGACAATTTCCAGCATGTCAGAGCAGGGGCTCGGAGTGGAGTCTGAAAGCAGCCCCAAAGACAAGGCTTGTGGGGTCCTCAGAACTGTTTCCTAGCAACAGGAATACTATTAAAGGGGATGCTGGAGTCCAGTTTAATACATTTATCCAGTGTTCTGAAGGACACGTAAGTAACAGCAAATTCCTCATTTTATACAGGATCTGTAGCAGTCTATACAAGGAGAGTTTCTGTAGAAATCAATCCTAAAAATACCTGTATATTATATATATTGGTCCTTTCCCAGCAGGACAGAATGCTGTTATTTATTGGGATACCTGCTTCGGGTTATTTAATTAGCTACAAGTCTGCAAATGAGTTAAACACAGTAATGGGAAAGAAAACTCCAATACCTTCTGCTTTTATTTCCAGGATATTCAGACAGCTAATCACACCAAAAAAATCTATTGTGGTATTTACAACTGAGTCATAAAAGCTGGGTCATGGCACAGCTTTAATACAGTTGAAAGCAATTATTTTGAGCTTAGTTGTGAAATTGCTGCAAGTAAACAAATGATACATTACCCCATTTAATCATATTTCTAGCAGTGCTACCCTGGACTAAACCTGCACCTCTCTCCTGGAAGGTTTTTCACGTTCAGGAGAGAAAAAGCCACAGAAACTATAGAGTGAACACTGCAGGTTGTGTTGTATTATACATTTATTTTAAAGCCCTGAGCAAACTTTCCATGGAATAACCACCTGAAGGAGAGGATAAACTTTGGGGGAAGGAATTTGAGAACGTGGTTAAAAGCAGTTCAGTAAAAGTCCTGGGAGCCCAAGCTCCACAGCAACATTTCCCCATCCACTGAGGGGACTGAGAGCAGAGCCCAAACTGACCCAAAACATTGGGGAATGTGGAGGAGATGGTTGAGGAGCCAGCTCTGGGGAAGGTTTGGGGCTGTGTGTTATATCAGAGCAGTCTCACTCCAGCAAGCTCCAGATGGAGATAATTAGTGATCCCCATAGCCCCAGGAGCATCCCAAGCCAACCCTCCCAGCTCTGCCATCTGATTGCTGTGGCAAGTGACCTTTGAAATGGGCTCTTCATGTTGTGCCAAGGGAAAGGACACAAATATTCTAGCATTTGGTGACTTTTTATTCTATTCTTTTGCTGCTGAGGCTGAGGTTGTAGTGAGCGCTTGACAATCATGGTTTTCCAGCACTGGTTTGGGGTCGGATTCTCTCCAGCTTTTGGCAGATCCCTGAATCCAAACCACAGATTCCAAGCTCCATTCTTTCCACCCACTAAACACGATGCAAAGAGGCTCTGAGAGCCACAGCCACGCTCTGGGGGATGGAGAACTGAGCCCAGGCAGGGGACAGCTCTGCCACCTCTCATTTCCCAGGGGGAGCACGAGGTGTGTTAGCCAAGAGAGGTAAAGAAGAGGTACAGAAGAGGTAAAGAAGAGGTACAGAAGAGGTAAAGAAGACCAGAGAGCAGCACTATGGAAACTAGATCAAAACTAGAGGGGGGGAGATTCAGATGAGACATTAGGAAGAAGTTGTTGCCCAGGAGGGTGGGGAGACACTGGCCCAGGTTGCCCAGAGAGGTGCTGGAAGCCCCATCCCTGGACATTTTGAAGGTCAGGCTGGCTGGGGCTGTGAGCAACTGATGTAGTGGGAGGTGTCCCTGCCCAGGGCAGGGGGGTTGGAATGAGATGATCTTGAAGGTCCCTTCCAACCCTGACAATTCTATGATTAGGCTCAAACTGGTAAATTTTCAGGGTTCTCTCATTAAAGACAGCAAAGTGGTCAGGCTCCAAGCAGTGATCACCCCCTCCCAGCCAACTCCCCCCAGTTTACATACTGGCCATGATGTCCTATGGTGTGGAACATCCCTTTGGCCAGGTTGGGTGGGCTGTCCTGGCTGGGTCCCCTCCCAGTTCATGTCCTCCTCGCTGGAGAAGCTGAAAAATCCTTGATTTAGGATAAGAGCTACTCAGAACAGCTGAACCATCAACGTGTTATCAACATTATTCTCATCCCAAATCCAAACCACAGCACCCGTCCAGCTACTAGGAAGAAAATTATCTCCATCCCAGCTGCAACCAAGACTCTGCTTCCCTTCCATCTGAATGGTTGGCTGAGTCCTCCTCCTCCTTTAAGGCAGGGGCTGCAGGGGGGGCTGCCACACCTCCCAGTCCCATCTGACAGGAGAGCTCAGGAGCAGCCTGATCCAGGGGGGCTGGCAGATGTCCCCATCCCATCTGACCTGCAGGAATGCCTGGGGCAGGCTCTCTAGGTGGGCCTGCTGGGATGATAAGCTGCCTAATGGCATAGTAAGCAGGCAGGAGGGCTTGAGCCATCCCTTCAGGTGACTTGTTCCACACGTACCTGCGTTGTCACGTCACTTTGGGGGCTTGCTGTCAGCAATGGAGTCAGACAAAGCTGGCAGCCACAGCAGAAATCATTTCCCACCTGATTTGGCAGGCTTGAAAACACCACGACCATCTTTGCTTCTGAAAATGTCTCTGTGGGTCTCCCTGTGGGAGTCTGGCTGGAAACCAGTCACTTAAAGGATGGGGCAGGCACCTTCACATGATGGAGGCAGCAGGCAGCTGCTTTCAGACCACGTCATTCCTAGAAATTCAAGGGTAGGTTTAAGGAATTCATTGTTTCATCTTTTAATCTTCTTGAAGAAGAAGTTTTTGTCTGAAATAAATTCTCTTAAAGTCAGTTTGAGGTGCAATTAAGACACATACTCAGAAAGAAACTTTCCAGCAGTGAAATCACTTTGCTGCTTTGAAGCCATCTGCAAACACCTTCCTCTACAATAAAAAAAAACCAAACTACCCAAATATGAAGAGCTTTAGGCACTTTATTTTATTAGTGAAATTCTTGGGACACTTCCTTGTGGGCTCCACCATAACCCACAGTTAAAGGAAAGCTGAGATCTTTCTGTAGGGATTGGTACAGAATCATTTAGGTTGGAAAAGACCTCCAGGATCAGCAAGTCCAACCTTTGTCCAACATCTCCCTGTCCCCCAGACCATGTCTTGAAAGAGTCTGGCTGTTTCTCTTTAATCTGAGGGTGATAGGTCACTGGAATGGGCTGCCCAGAGAGGGGGTGGAGGCCCCATCCCTGGAGACATTCAAGGTTGGGCTTGATGGGGCTCTGAGCAACCTGCCCTAGGTAGAGATGTCCCTGCTGGTGTAGGGAGGTTGGACCAGATGACCTCTAGAGGTCCCTTCCAGCCTAAACCATTCTCTGATTCTCCCCAGTTTAGGTGTCAAAACCAAAGGTTTGTGCTCCCCTTTTTATCTTTGCACCTCACACAATTAATGTCAAATAAACCCAAGGAAGGAATCCAGCTGCTGGAGCCCTAAAGAAATAAACATCATGAAGCACACAGAGGGGTTTGTGCTTTTGCTGCTGTGGTTAGGAACAGGGGGAGGGTGTGATGTTTGAAAGAGGACAAAGCTTTCTTCCACCAATCCTTTCTTTGTGGGAGCAAAGGGAACCAAGACGTGGGTGATCTGAAGGTGTCCCTGCTGGGCTGGATTCCTCACAGAGCCCAGCAAGGAAACACCAAATGAAGATTTTTCTGTGCTTGACGTTTTTACAGCTTGTTATGGAACAGTTTATAAAGCATCAAATGATAAATAGTCTCTCACTTCCTCTGCCTGATCCTTGTCTACCTCTGTAAAACAGACTACAAAACCTTGGCTGATCTTCTTTGCACTTTCTTGAGGAAGATCATGGGGGGGTCCCTATATGTTTGATATAAACACCCAATTTAGCTGTCTACATACAGAATCACAGAATGGATTGGATTGAAGGCACCTCTAAAGGTCATCCCACCCTTTATGGTCACATTAACTCTTGCCTGCCTGGATCTGAGGTTGAATGACCCCAGAATTATTATTTAGCACCAGAATTTGTTAATTGTGGTGCCATTGAAAGATTTTAAGAGGCCAAACAGTTGCACATAGATTCTGGCACTGGGTCTTGCTGGGTTGGATGCAAACACTGAAGGGGTCTTCAAGTGGATTAGAGACCTTGAAACCTGTTCTTTGGTGTGTGGTTGTTATTAAAAGGTTGTTCAGGGGCTCTCTTATGGGGGTATCTCTGGATTAAGGATTTGTGGGGATAGAGCAAGGATTTCTTGGTGGCTGCTTAGTAGTTACATATGTACCATATGTTGCTGTTTTTTGAAGTTTCCCTGTGTTTAATAGCATTATTTTGGGGGCTTTTCCTTGGCATTATTTGCAGTTAGGTCAGAGATCCTCCATCCCAAACCCTGATCTGAAGGCACTGCAGATACAATAGTAATAATCAATTATTTAATGGCCTTAGCCCATAAAGAGATGCAGGGTTTAGGGGTCAGGGAGATGATGGACAAAGGCTGGACTTGCTGATCCTAGAGGTCTTTTCCAACCTAAATGATTCTATGATCTGATAACATCCAGAGCAGCAAATCATAAAATGCCACTTGTCAGACAGGCCCTGAAAGGATTTTCAAGGACTTCTTGAGACTTTTGGTGAAGTTCCATTTACTGGGATCACATGGAAGAAGTCAGAAAAGAAAAACCTCAATCTGGCTGCAGTGAAATCAATCTTTGACTCAACAACAAGCATTTCTACCAACCAAAAATCAGTTGGCTGATGACAAACAGGAACACTTGATGTTTGCCTGTCCACCTACAAACAGATCAACACGTGTGTGGACATCCACAAATGCAAACTCCTATTCCATGTGCATTCAACTGCCTCCCTGTTTGACTGCTAGTTTTCATTTCAGTCATATCCTGAGCTTGTAAACCCTTTACATTTATGACCCTTAAGTGTTTGACACAGTTCTAGCAGCAAGGGCTTGATTTCCCAATGTTAAATGACATATATCTTAATGTGGTGACAGAGTTTTGCCTGCGGGAGGGATTCTGAACAGCAAAAAAGGCTCATTCTGTCCCAAAATGCCTTGATCAGGGCAGGCAAAGCTTGATTTTCACCTGCTCACCTCTTCAGCCTGGGCAGAGCAGGTGTGAGATGCTCTGTAATTGAGCAAGTGGCTGCATCTGCTCTCAGAGCCCCAGATGAAATTATTAAAGAGAATTAAGGAATGAATTAACCAATGAGGGCTGGAAGTGAGACAGAGAAGTTTGGTTCCATGGAGGCTGGAGGGTTTTTTGTGGCTGCTGCTTAGGTGAGTTGGGGCTTTTCTGTTACTGCTTGTGATCCCTGCTCATGAGTCCTTTTTAGACACAAACATTTCATTATTTCCTTCTGGAAGCTCTAGTTTATATCTTTATCTAATGTCTTTAGAGGTGCTGTTATTGGCAAAGGGTGGGAGCTCCTTCAGAGGGCATCACTCTGTCTCCAGAGCAGCTTTGCTGCTGCTGGGACAAACCTTCAAAGCAATTTTAAGCTAATGACTTCCAGTAAACACCACAAAACTCACTTGCTGGGGTAGTAAAAGGCACACGAGTTACAACACTCAAATTCCTCCATTTGCTGCAATTCACCTTTAAGTTAGTGCTGGTGAATAGCTGATGTGGTTTATTTCAGTGTTTGGAAGCACACCCATTATTCAGGATCACAGAGCCCAGGGATTGATGAGCCAAAGGGAGGCTCTTTTACAGTTGTGTTGCCTCTATAAATATATTTTTATTATTATTATTATGCAGTTTTTAGATGTGTTTTATGGGGGAGGTTATTAATGCTCTATGTGTGACTGTTAAGAGAATTCATGGCTCTGGTAGAAGTCTGGGAGGTTTGCTTGGGTATGGAGTTTTGGGGCAGTAAACCAAGCTGCTGGGCTTTCTGATTGTGGTTACTGGGAATAGGTGGCTTGAAACAGCACCAGCAGCCCTAAAAGTTTAAATTATGGCAAGCGTGGAAGCTTTTTGTGTGTGATTCTGTTTTCTGGGCAAAGAACTTTGTATTTTTATTGCTATTTATTCCTACTGGAGAGTGAGGGTTGGGTGTGAAAATCTCCTGCTCCCAGTTAACTTCACTGGGAGTTTAAAATGTCCAACCATAGGACAAAGTGGGTGGAAAAAGGGAAGGCAGTGTCTTCAGCTCAACCAAAACTACCACTAAAGGAGATCAATTTTACTAATTCATCAATTTTACTAATGATATAGATCTTTTTTTGGTCTGAAAACCTCTGTAGTTTCTCTTTCCCTCTTGAAAATGTTATTGTGACCTTTTTTTAGGTTTTAAAACCTCTGTAGTTTCTCTTTGTCCCTTGCAAATGTTGTTGTGGTTCCTCTCTCTGTGCCCTCAGGGTATTTCAGAGCCAGGAAGATACTGAAATCTTACTAAAATCTTAGAAGGTGGTTTGTGTTGTACTTGCACCTTTGGGGTGTAGCAGGCACAAGGAGACTGGTTCTTGTGTGAAACACTGACAGGATGGTTGGAGTGCTGGGGTTGAGTTGTGGCCATGAGTTGGAGTTGACCCGTGGATCAGTCCCAACCCAGCAGAAGGTTTTGTTTCCCCCACTGGCTTCATGTTCCAGAGGCAGAACCTGCCCCACCCGGGTCTCTGGGGCTCCACCCTCACCCAGGTGATTGTGGTTGAGTTGATGGGTGAGGCCAGGACTATATTAACCAGAAGTCCATCAGTTGGAGGAGCTTCTTGTTGGATGTGGCTTCTGTTGGGTCTGGTTGTGTCTTGCTGACCTCTCTTGATGGTGTCCTTCCATGTGAAGGCCCCTGAAGGACCATCTCTGGCTGGTGTGGGCAGTGGAGGAGCTGGTGCCACAGGAACCTCTGGCAGGATGGTTTGAAAGACTCCTGAGGAGATGTTGGTGAGTTCAGGGTTGGGCTGTGTAAGCAGGAATGATGGCAGCATGAAATGGGGATGGCTGAACCAGCACAAGGTCTGGACTGTGGCCCTCCCAGGAGCTTTGCTGTTGACATTAGCTGGGCCAGGATTTTACGCATCACTTGTGTTAAGTTTGGCAAGGATTGCTGCCATGAAAAGGATCCTGAGGGAAGGATCTTCTGTGAAGAAAGCTGGAAGGATCATAAAAAAGACTAATATCAGAGATGTTCTCAGCAGGGCTGCTGCTGGTCCCACCGAGGCTGCCTTGAGGAGCAAGCATGATGCTCCAACACGAGCTCTTCACCTCCATCCCTTGTGGAGCTGCCTTAAGAGCCACCTCAGGACAGCTCCTTCTTCCACATGGCAGCAGCTGGAGTGGCCCAGGAGAGGTTGAAGCTGGTCACTGCAGATTGCTTCATGGGAGCATCTCTGGTGTGGGGATGTGCTGCTTCTGCAGCAGCCCGAGGAGGGGGGGTGAGATGAAGAGGTTGGGTGGCTGCTCTCGGGAGAGGGGTGAGCTAACAAGAGCAGATTGGTGCTAATTTAGCTGAGAAAAGCAGCCTCTCCTCTTGGAGTGCTGGAGGGTTGGAGATGGCAGCAACAGGTTGGGGAGGAGCGGGAGGGAGATGGCTCCTTCTGAAGCAGCAGCAGGTTAGGGAATGGGAGGAGAAATACCTAAACCAAAGGGAAACACACAAAAAAAGGGGAGAGCACAAATCTAGGAGGACAGGCAGCTCTTTGCTGCTTCCAGAGCATCTCTGTTGGGAGAGCAGGGTGGGAAATTGCTGCTCTGCTCCACAAAATAGGGAAAAAAAACCCCAAACCAGAACTGTTCCCACTCTGCAGCAGGACAGATCCCATATCCTATCTTCCAACAGGGTGACATCAATGTGGAAGTGCAAAATGGCTTTGGAGCAGGGATTATTCTTATCTGAGATGGGGTTGTTCAGCCTGGAGAAGAGAAGACTCCAGGGGGACCTTATAGTGACCTTCCCGTACCTGAAAGGGGTCTGTAGGAAGGGGGGGAGGATCTGTTCTCAAGGGTTTGTAGTGACAGGATGAGGGGTGATGGTTTTAGGCTAGAAAAGGGGAGATTTAGGTTGGACATTAGGAAAAAATTCTTGAAGCTGAGGGTGGTGGATCAGTGGAACAGGTCGCCCAGAGAGGTGGTGGAGGCCCCATCCCTGGAGACATTCAAGGTCAGGCTTGATGGGGCTCTGAGCAACCTGCCCTAGGTAGAGATGTCCCTGCTTCTTGTAGGGGGGTTGGACTAGATGACCTTTGGAGGTCCCTTCCAACCCAAACCATGTCCTGTAGCCATAATCCTGTGTAAAATTTGCCCAGTTGGTGCTGCCCCTGAGGACAGCAGCTCCATCTCGTGTGCTCCTGGTTCTCCTTCTCATTCAGCACAAACCCCCTCACCAGCCCTGCCAACAGAGGCTGAAAAGCCTACTGAGTGATGGGAGGAAGGGACAGGAGGTTGAATCACACTTTCAAAGCCTGAAGAGTGTGTGCGAGGCCTTGGCTCAAGAAGGACCTTTTGTAAAGATAAGAGAACATCCAGCTCAGAGGCACTTCTCTCTGGACAGGAATTCTGATGAAAAGCTGCATTTCAGAGATGCTAAACATAACCTTGAAGGGGAGCACGGCTCCAGATCTGATACCATGCCATAGCACGGGGTTTATTTAATATAATACATGATGTATTCAGCAATAATCATCATAATAAAAGCGTAGGTGATTTTTGAGTCCTTCTGCATCCTGCAGTCAATGGTATTCTGGTTTGTACTGTCAAGATAAAGCAGGAACAAATGGTTCCCCGAGTGCTGTGTATCCTTGAGAGAGCTAAAGACTGATTTTTCTGAAGAGGGAGAGGAGGATGGATTGGCAGGAGGTGAAAAGAGACACCTGCCTCAGTCCTTTTTGTTGATCCAAAGCTCGTGTTGATTCGGGGGATTAAAGAAGTCCTCTGATGGGCTGTGCCAAGAGACACTTTTAATCTCTCTTTGGTGGTGAGTGAGAGCTTCTCCTGCCAACGCCTGCAGTATGAACTTCATCCAGTGTTTATTGTGTGTGAAGAGGGAGCTTTTCCTGCACCCCTCAGACTTAACTAGAGACTGGCACCTGAGATGTGCAGCCTTTCATCTTCTAGGGGAAGGATAAAGCAGGGACACGAGTCCAAATCCATAGGTTCAAATTAATGCCTCCATCTTTGGATCTCAGAGACCCCTATTTTTATTTTTAGTGTGTCTGACCTCCTGGAGAACACCTGGTTTGCTGCACATTTAACTCAGTGTGGGGGAAAAAGCAGCTTTCAAAGTGTCAGCTGCTGAAACAGTGAGTGAAGCAGAGGCCTGGGGCAGCCTCATCCTAAATTCAGGGCAGAATGAGATCCAAACACACCATCTGGAAATCTTTGTATCACCTGCCTTGTTACATAAGGGAGATTAATGGCTTCCTATGGCTCTCTTCTGAGGAGGACATTTCCTTCCCTTTCCAAAGAGGTTCCTTTGCATGCTGATCCAAACAGTTAAGTGCTGTCTGATAGGAAGCAAGATCCATGCTGAACCCAGGTATCTGCCATGCATTCTGATTTGTTTCCTCTGGCTACAGCAGGAATCAAACAGCAGCTGCTACAAAAAGAGGCAGGAGACAGCCAGCAAATAAGCTCCTTGAATGAGCACCCAACCCAAAAGCTCTCCAGGCTTTCCTCTGAAGCTGTTCCACCTGTCCTTCTGCACCAGATAGTTTCTTCTTTCTTAGCCTGTTTGCTTCCTCCCTTTTTTCAGCATCTCTGTCCTTGCAGATACACAAAATTTCCATGGCAGGAGGGTTGGACTAGATGCTCTTCAAGGTCCATTCCAACTTCTAAGAAGGCGTGAGGCAGCTCTGTGCTCCATCTTTGGGGTGTGAAGATAAAGCTGCTGTAGCACCAGCTCATCAGAGCCATCCACTTGTTTTCTTGCAACTATGTCGAAGTGGGGAACTGAGATTAGATGTTCCCCCAGCTGATGGTTCCAAAGAGGTTTAACCAAGTGTATAATTAAGCAGCTATTTCACCTTTACCACTCAGGGCTTGAAATGCTGGCAAAGCCTTGATGCAGTTGTTTTTGTCAAGTACCTTGTGTTTTCTGTGGGATGCCCTTAACCCCTTTGCATCTAGGAGCCTGCCCCAAACTCTTTATCCTAGGCAGGAGAAAACAAAGCAGAATAAACCCAAAAGCAGTGACAAGAGAAAACCCAAATACTTGAAGACATCGCAGTTAATGCTTTCTCCAATTGCTTTGCCATTAGAGGTTCTCCTGGTTGGCCAACTCAGGCACCTCTTGTGAAAGCAGCCTACTGAAAGATTCAAATATATCATTTTATCCCCAATTTTTTCTTTTCCTATCAAGAATTTGGCTCATCCATTGTTGTATCAGTCTCCAATGTGGAATTCTCCATGTTGCCACTCAAGGTTGATGAAAAATGGAGCTCACTAAAATTTCTACTCTCTCAGCATGTTCCATGTGCTCCTCTTTGCAAGGTGCTGTTGGAGCAGGACTCCTGCAGGAATCTGGAGTTGAATGCCCTGTTTTCTGAGCTGGTTTTCTCCATTGTGCCTACACTACACCCAGTAGAGTTTTCTCTCATCTTTGATAAAGTCTTTGCGGCCCCAAAATGTCCAGGAGTTTTACAATCATCATCTAACTTATAACTTAATCTCCCCTGTTCCTCATTTACCAGCTCTCTTGAAGGATCACGTCTCAGCTCATATCCTTCCCAGGCTGGATGAATGAACAGCACTGAACATCAGAGGCAGGCAAACACTCTAATGCTTTTATGAATATTCATCTCTGTTTTGAAAGGAACTCTGCATTTCCTTGGTTCTAATTTCCACACCATAAATTTCCTGACAAGTAATAAGTGCAGAGAAATATTTGCCAAAGCAGCAGATACTGTTATAACAGCATCAAGTAGTACTAGGATGCTGGAAATCAGATGAATAATTGATATTCAGATCAAAAAATGTGAATCAAAGAGTGATCCAATTGAGGCAAGGAGATGTTCCATGTGATCCCTCTGTTAAATTGGATCTGACTGGGTTTCTGCTGTTGAGAAGCTGCCTGTGAATGGGCCTGAACTGGAGTTTCACTCACTGTAAATCATCCTGGATGACAGACAGAGCTGGAAAAACACGTTTACGGGCCATTTCCAAATGGAGGAAGAGGTAAATGCCTTAAAAAGCAAGTATTTACCCTGAAATATTCTCCTGGCTGAGCTGTTAGATAAGTTACTGTCAGGCACTCCAGACTGGTGCTTTCCCTCTGCATTCTCTCTCTCCTAAACGCTGCCAAGTGGAGGAGCAGAAGATTGTGTCTTGACCCTGGCGTGTCAATCTTGTGCTCATCCGTGCAGAAGACTCCTCAGAGTCAATGGGCTCTCCTTAGCTAGAGTGCTCCTGCACTCCCTGGCCAAAGGCTGTCCATCCAGGGAGTTAAATTATCCATGAGGGTTCTGGCTTCACCCACTGACCTACATCAGTATGACCTCGTCCCAGCAGTGCTGGGGTAATGGTTGGACTGGGTGATCTTAAAGGTCTCTTCCAACCTAAAGGATTCCATGAGTCTGTGGCCATTACCCAAGGTGATGCCTTATTGGTATTTCTGCTCCAATAAATGAGCTTCCCCAGGGCTGAAATACCCTTTATCAAAGCATTACATGGGGGAGAGTGGTCACCAGTAAGAAAAAACACTCTTCTTCTATTGGAAGGGGATTTTATGAAATAGACCCAGTCAGTGGGACTAAAGGATGATCCCCAGATGCTCCAACACAAAAGGGGAAAGAACAATATTTTCATTTTAAAGGAAAGGGCCTAAGTGGATTGAGTGCTCTAGCAGGGGGGCTGGACTAGAAGATCTTTCGAGGTCCCTTCCAACCCCTAACATTCTATGACTCTGTGAGGAACCTTGGTGTGCTTTAGGTCACCCCATATCCATTTAAGACCCATATGTCTGTGTAGGAATCCCATTATACTCATTGCCTTCTGCTGAAATGCAGATGCAGTGCTCCTGTCTCCCTTGTTGTGTCTCCCCATGAGCTGTGTGACATCAGCCCCCTTCATGAATCAATGTCACAACACCTACAAAAATCCCTCCTTGATGTCCCTCCTCTTGCTTTTTCCATCTCCCAGTATTTGAGCTGAGAGGAGAGCAGACAAATAGCAGCACAAACCAAGCCAGCCACGAATCCCTGCCCTGGAAACATGCAGAGCCCTGTGGTTTGGGGAGAGACCTCTCAAACAACAGCCTCCACTTGCTGCATCTTTACACGAGTGGAATTGTGAGTTATTCCCACAGGAGGGAATCCAAGGGACTGATGACAACGAGCTGCAGCTTTTTCAGTGATCTGCCTGCAAGAGTTCAATGCAGAAAGATGTATTCTGCAAATTATTTCATCTCCCTACACAAAGGGAGCTATTTATCAGCTCAGATGCATTCAGAATCCTTTTTTTCTCCAAGACAATACCATCCTGCCTTCCCAAGCCCTGCCCACATTGTACAGGACAACAAACACCAGAGCTATCACTGGAAAGCATCTTTCCTGGCTTTGCCAGCAGGGCTTTTCTTCTGGGGAAATGGGTGCAGACAGGATGCTCCTCCTTTTCCTGCACGGTGACCTCCAAGCCAGCAGCTGTCTGAGGACAAGGGACCTCCCTGAGTACTGTGGTGCTCTTCAGTTGAGCTTTAGAGACCTGATTAATCCACCTAGGAGCAAGGGACCTCCCTGAGTATTGTGGTTGCTCTTCAGTTGGGCTTCAGGGGCCTGATTCATCTAAGGACATGGGACCTCCCTGAGTATTGTGGTTGCACTTCAGTTGGGCTTTTAGACTCCTGATTAATCCATCTAAGGACAAGGGACCTCCTTAAGTATTGTGGTTGCTCTTCAGTTGGACTTTAGAGGTTTGATTAATCCATTTAAGGGCAAGGGACCTCCCTGAGTATTGTGGTTGCTCTTCAGTTGAGCTTTAGAGCCCTGATTCATCTAAGGACAAGGAGGATATTTCCCAAGCTTTTGCCATCCATGCACATTCTGGATTGTTTCCTCCTCTGCACAAATGTTTTTGCAGTTTAAAAAACATAACCAAACAACCCCCCCCATTCTTGCTAACTTATTTATTTATTGCCTTTCATGTAATCCAGGCACTGGCAAGAAGGTCCCTGTGCTGGCTCCTCCAGTATGAGCACATCAGTATTCAGGAGCCCCACTGCTGCTGTTTGCCAATCTGTGCAGATGAATGCAGGCCAAAAGGTACAACTTGGACCCAAACATCCCTCTCTGTTTGCTGTAGAATTAAAGGTAAGTCTTTAACAAACAGCAAATGAAAGATGTGCCTCTGTGAATATGAGCAAATATAAACTGCTGATTTTAATATGCTGGGGAAAAGGATTTTTGGGTGGTTTCTAGCTCTGACATCCCCCTGGTTTAATATATTTCCTCTCCATGGATGTGTCTGGACTTTAAAACCTGGACTTTGGAGGCTAGCTCTGAAGTTGCAGCATGAACAGTTGCTACCTTGAGTCAATATCTATAAAAGTTGTGGCCAAAATGGATGCAGAAGGTTAAGGAACCAAAGCAGACTCTTCCCCCTGCCTGACAAGGCACCATAGCACGTGCAGATGGGCACACACACCTCACTGCCCAAAAGGGTACCTGAGATCCTGCTCTGCAGAGTGGTCTGCAGTGGCTTGTGGTGGGGGATAGATGACTGGAATGGGCTGTCCAGAGGGGTGGTGGAGGCCCCATCCCTGGAGTCCTTCAAGATCAGGCTTGCTGGGGCTCTGAGCAACCTGCCCTAGGTAGAGATGTCCCTGCTGGTGTAGGGAGGTTGGACCAGATGACCTTTGGAGGTCCCTTCCAATCTATGATTCTATGAAGGCCTTCAATAAACCATTAATTTGCTGAGTTCATATTTATATTGAATTTATATTACCTTCTGCACATGGTAAGCTGTCTTCACGGGGTGTATTCAGCTATATAGGTTGATTTTGGAGGCTCTTCTAATTAACCCCAGTGTAATATAGTGGTGCACAAATGCCAGGGGAAGGAGAAGCACCCCCCTGATCTGGATAGAGGCATTTTGAACAGACACGTTGTGCACTAGCATTAAAAATATCTCAACACCTGGAAGATTTGGAGGCCAGCCCAGGGGAGGAGTGGGACCTTTAGGCACTTGAACTTCATGCTGATGGAGCTTGAGGAGCATCTTGACAGTGATGGAGAAGAACCCTAGACTGAGAGCTGAAGTGGAGAGGAGCAGCTGAATTAATACAAGGGCTGTCCAAAGCACAGAGCATCACTGGTGCTTCAGGACATGGTCTGGGGGTCAGGGAGATGTTGGACTTGCTGATCCTGGAGGTCTTTTCCAACCTAAATGATTCTTTGATTCTATGAACTGCTACTCAGGGTGCTTTTGGCTGTAATCTGCCCTGACATGATGAAATCTAACTTATATATTCAGATGTATTTTGCATTTGCTTGGGTCAAGTCCGAATTTAACCCACAAAGAAGAATTTAAAAAAATAGAAGCAGAAGCAGGAGGGTTATTTAGGAAACCCAAACTGCCAAAGGAGCTCTTGGATGCTCTGCTGCTCTTCCCCAACTCCCTGCATGCAAATCACAGCTTTCCCCAACAATTTCCAGCAGAAACTATTTGGAGCACTCGTTTTTTGACTTCCTGATTTGAGTGTGTGCTTGAGTCTCTGCAAGTGGCTCCAGTGAAAGCACTGGAGCAGAATGCTTCTGCCTCCACATGAATATTCAAGTCCTTTCAGGAGGACAGGGCTCAGATCATTACAATTGCTAATTATAAAAGTGGTAGCCAAAACTCCCTCTTCCTTCTATTATTCTTACATCCTGCAGATGGCCTGATTTAGCCAGTTAATCATCAGATTCTCTGGGGAATCATCTGGTAGCTCTGCTTTGGGGTTCTAGTTTATTTTCTTTTTAAAAGAGAAGTTGCTTTGGGTTTTTAGTGTGGTGTTTATCTCAAATATTATGTTTTATTTCTTAAATATTGCATGTGATGTTGTGTTTCTTAAATACTGCTCTCGGCATGGGTGGGGGCACTTAAAAGGTCTCCAAGCCATGTTTTTAGTTCCTGGGCAATCAGCAGATATCCCTTCAGCCCAAGCAGACATTTCATCTTGCATCCTATCGTTGACCACCTGCTCTCTCAGCCACAGCAGGTCCTCCAACAGCTTCTGCAGGGTTTGTTTGCATCTCAAATCCTGGGGTCAGTCGTGAGCCCCTCACTCCAAGGAGGACATTGAGGGGCTGGAGGTGGCCAGAGAAGGGCAATGAAGCTGGGGAAGGGTCTGGAGCAGGAGTGTGGTGAGGAGCAGCTGAGGGAGCTGGGGGGGGTGAGCCTGGAGCAAAGGAGGCTCAGGGGAGACCTTCTGGCTCTCAGCTCCCTGACAGAAGGTTGGAGCCAGGTGGGGTCAGGCTCTTCTCCCAAGGAACAAGGGATAGGACAAGAGGAAACAGCCTCAAGTTGTGCCACGGGAGGTTGAGGTTGGACATGAAGAATAATTTCTTGCTGGTCAGGGTTGTGAAGGGCTGTGCCAGGCTGGGCAGGGCAGTGGTGGAGTCCCCATCCCTGGAGGGGTTTCCAAGCTGTGGAGATGTGGTGCTGAGGGACAGGGATTTGTGATGACCTGGCAGTGCTGGTGAGTGGTTGAACTTGATGATCTTAAAGGTCTTTTCCAACCAAACTGATTCTATGATTCTCTGATCCTGCATCTGGGGGGAACAATAAGCAGAGTGAATGGTTGGCCAGAGTCCTCTGGCTGTTCCAGCACTTTGGTGCTACCTGTCAGCTGTAGATATCTCATCTTTTCTTACACCCTGATATTCCCCCAGCCAATGAGCCAGCCTGGAACTGCCACACCATAACCCCAGGAAAAAGACACAAAGGGTGGAAAGTTCCCCCATTTCAAACCATGACCCCAGGTCCTGGGAGCACATTGAGTTCCACCAAGAAGCTCCACTGGTGAAGCGCTCGTGTGACATTGGGATGGTGTGGGATTCTGACACCCTCAAAACTCATCTCCTTTGAAAAGGCCACTCGTGGAGAATGGGAATAGAGATAATTAGAGGAGTTGGCAGAGCCCAGCCATCAGATCACAATAGCAAATTTGGCCACCGAGTTGATTAGCAGCATGAGGGACTTGTTCTCTACCAGCACAAGCTCTATTTTTTAACTCCTTTTCATAAGAAGCCAACAGAACTCAGCTCCATGCTTGCAGCAGAGCCCACAGCTCATTCTCTGTGCCTGACTCATCTTGTCTGTGGGGTTTTTTTCCCAGTAAACGGCACACAAATGGTGTGTTTATTCCTCCTGGGTGGGTTAATGAAGCTGAAGATAAATCCTCTTTCCCCCTGCACCTGCACGAAGCTCTGTGCTGCAGGATCCCAGCCCCAGACTGGGTGTGGAGGAGTGGAAAGCACAAATCTTGTCGTGTCCATGGCATCTGCTGATTTTTTTTCAGTCAAAACTACCAGCAGGTCACCTTCCTGAAGCTCTGGAGCTGGCTGCTCAGAGACCAGCCCCAGGGACACACTCCAGGCTCTTCAGAAGTGATAGCCAAAGCCATGGGAGGAGAGGAGGCATGAAAATGGGAGAGGAATGTGAAAAGCCAGAGAGGTGGGTGATAAAAGGGATAGCAGGGGGGAGGTGAGTAGAAGAGAAGTGGCTCTAATGAACCTTGAAAAAAACCCAAACCAATCTCACACACAGAGTTCTAGGGAATGAAAAGATGTCAGGCTTCTGATTTATCTGTGGGTGAGCCCAGAGAGAAAAAATGTGTCTGTGTTGAAAGGATGGCATGACTCTGGAATTCACATTCTCCAGCTGTTAGGGTGTCCCCTCCCTGCCATCTCACCATCTGCATGGGTGTGGGATTCAGCAGCAGGCCACCTCTGCTTGGGGTAGATGCCTGCACAAAGAAGTCAATGCTCTCAGTGTCCTGCCCAAGGCCAGCCAGCATGTCCATGGTGCACCTCAACCCAATCTCCCAAGCCCCACAGAGGTGTCTGAACCTCAGGGCTAACCCTCCTGTCCCAGAGCTGCGTGGTGCACCAAGGTGCCATGTCCCTGTGTGAGCAGATGGTTGGCAGGACCCATGAGGAGTCAAAGTAAGTCTTGCCACCCACAGCTGCTTTTATTGAGAGTTGAAATGGGCAAGCAATGGGCATCTCTGATGCCACAGGAGCTCCAGCCTGCTGCTCAGTCTATCAACAGCTGCCTGTGGTTCTCCTGCTAGGCACGAGAGGCTTGGCAGCCACCCAGCATCCATCATCTCCTGCTGGACCATGTCCTCCCACACTGGCCATCCTACACATCTCTTCTACCCTTGCCTTTGTGCAGCACTTCACATCCAATCAAACCCTTGGGCAGCTTTGCTAATTATGCTTTAATAACATTAGCCCAGATTCTTCTCTTGGTGACTTGAGGCAAGCCCAAATGTTCTCCCAGGTAGAGCTGAAGGGAAAACTTTGCTGAGGATGTTTTTGAACCTCTCCCTTTGATGTAAACACTGGCCTTGGAATGATTCTTCTTCTCTTTGTGAATTTATTTTTCCCTATTTGGAGACACTGAATCAACAGAGCTACTTGGAGGCACATTAGAGCTTGTTGGAAACCACACACAAAAGATTTTGTGCAGCTCAAAAACTAGAGAAACATCTTCACATGCAATTGAACAGAATAGTCCAAGATTAGAAAACCTGGCAAGAAGCAGGGGGGGTTAAGAACATGCTCTTCCCAGCTTTGGATTGGAGTCAATGCAAAGAGGAGCCCAGATGAGCCTGGTTTGTGCCTCTGCCACAAAATAAGCAGTGAGAAGAGTTTTACCCATTTCTCTCCAACTCTTCTCCTGCATCGAGGCATGAATATAAATTTTTTAAAGCCTCTCAGTATTAAAGCTGTATATTTGTGTCAGCAAATTGTACAGAAGCTGTTTTGTAAATATTAGGAGCTCTAAACCCTTGGGCCAAATTCTGTGGTGAGATGCAGGCATGTGATAGTCTCCTGTTGGAGCTGTGCATGGAAGAACAGAAAGCATAATTTGAGCCAAATCTATTCCTTTTAGGAGCATAAAGCACCGGAAAAAGAAGTTGGGCTAAATTCTGATCTCAGATGCATTATTGTAATTGAGATAATAACACAGTCAGCTGTGCTGCTGTCAGTTAAAAATATGCTAGGAAAAAACCCAGAGCAGAACTCTCTGCTTGCTGTAGAGTCTTACAGAAAGATTCTCCTGCTGGGTCTTCAAAGAAAACATTAAAACCTATGTTAGAAAAATGAAATTCCTGCCTCTGACAAGAGTTTGGGGCCTTTTGACAGAATAGAAATGCAAAGCAGCAAGTCATCAAATATGGAATCATTGAATCATGGATCATAGAGTCATAGAATTATAGAATCAGAGAATGGTTTGGGTTGAAGGGACCTCCAAAGCTCATCTAGTCCAACCCCCCTACAAGAAGCAGGGACATCTCTACCTAGGGCAGCTTGCTCAGAGCCCCATCAAGCCTGACCAGGGATGGGGCCTCCACCCCCTCTCTGGGCAACCTCTTCCAGTGATCAACCACCCTCAGATTAAAGAAGGAAAGAGAATTAAAGACGCAATTTATCAACCAAGCCATCAGCCAGAGCCTCTAGTTCCCATTCCTTGAGCAATAAAATGAGCTGTGTAGTTTTATCACAGGATGGCCCCGAACTGAACAATTTGGTCCTTGGCACAGATTTTGAGGTGGAATTATTTAAGATTTATTTTTACTATTAATTTTCAAGGAGAAAGACTTTTCCTTCTTCATATTATCTTATCTTGTTTGCCAAACCAGCATGTGGATCTAGAACTGGGTTTCTGACCCAGGGCTGGGGAATGGGCTCATCTCCCTTTATCTCTGTGATTTATAGTGGTTTGTTGCAAGAACAATAAAGTGTTATTACAATTCAAGGCACATTACTGCTCTCCAAGGAAAGAGCAACCTATTAGGGGGAAAAAAGGCCCAAACCCCAATGTAATTTGGAAATAACACAGCATCACTCTGGTATTTCTTTAGAACAGGGCTTCTCTGAGAGGGAACTGGAGGTTAATTGTGCAAAATAATATTGCTGCACATCCCAAATGCCATCTCTAAATGTGATAGTACATTAAAGGATACTGCAGTGAATTAATAGTCCTCATGGTGATGATGAGCATGAGTGGGCTTGAGGAGGTGTCCTGCAGCTGCTTTCTGTCAAATAGAAGCAGTAGTAAGGAAACAAGCGTACGATTGCTTTTGATCAGAGTTAATGAGACATTAACGGGGAATAAAGAGACTTTAAACCAACGTTTCCTTATTATATCTGAGCAAAATATTGCTAAACACTTTTTTCCTGTGGTGACAGTGGGGGAATGATCTTGCAGAGGAATTTAGCAAGCCTGTGGAATGTAGGGGTGGCTGCCTCCTTTGAGGTGGCGCTGGTAGGGCTACCTCACACCATCCAGCCTCTCTTGGAATCAGTTTGGTTGGAAAAGACCTTTAGGATCATCTAGTCCAACTGTTAACCCGCCACTAAACCCACCTCAGCACCACATCTCCACGCCTTGCAAACCCCTCCAGGGATGGGGACTCCACCCCTGCCCTGCCCAGCCTGGGACAACCCTTCACAACCCTTGTGGGGAAGAAATTGTTCCTCAGCTCCAACCTCAACCTCCCCTGGGGCAACTTGGGGCCATTTCCTCTTGTCCTATCACTTGTTCCTTGGGAGAAGAGACTGGACTGGACTTTTATGAGATTTTTCCCAAGGTAACCAGAGGACTCAGGTGCCCTTTATCTATGATTTTCCAGACAGTGTGGGGCACGTGCTCTGCTTTTGAAAAGCCTCCCCAGAAATGTATTGGGAATTCTGCCCCTCCAATTGGCTCTGCTGCTTGGTGCCCTTTGGAGCTATCTGCTCCTAAATGTGGGTGAAGATTCCAGAGATACTGAATAAAAGCTGCCCAGAACCATCTTCTGCAGGAACATGTTCTGCTGAGAGTTCTCTGGAGTTTGACATGCAAGTTACCATTGAGTGATTGCAAAGAAACTTGAATTTCTCTGCGTTCCACTTGCATGTATCTTGAGGAAAGTTCTCTCCAGTAACAAGGCATAACAATTTCCTCAGACTTTCACATTTGTACCCATCTATTATTGCCTTAAGCAAGAATGAACAGCATAAATAACTGCATTACAATGCAAGGCACACTCCAGGGCATTGTCATCCTGGGCATAATTGTAGCAGCAGGTCTGTGTTGTCTGCCTAAGCAGACATCTGTAATTCAGACCATGCAGGGTGGAGTGTGCTTTGTGCCTCTCACAAGCAGACATCCAAGGTGGGAATTTGGCTGTTACACTCCAACTTTCTTCACTTGCCATCAGGATAAGCTCCTGCCTCACTCCTAATGGCCAACATGGCCCAGGGAGGTGGTGGAGGCCCCCTCCCTGGAGTCCTTCAAGGTCAGGCTGGATGGGGCTCTGAGCAGCCTGCCCTAGGTAGAGATGTCCCTGCTTCTTGTAGGGGGGTTGGACCAGATGGCCTCTAGAGGTCCCTTCCAGCCCAAGCATTCTATGATTCTCTGATCACCCAAGTGTCTCTGGCCAATTAAAGTTTTTCACTTGGTCAATCCAGCATAAATATTCTTTGATACCAATTAATATGACCCATTCACCACTCTGATAACCCTACAGCTTCTGCAGACCTCAGAATACACATAGTACAGAAAGAAAACAGCCCCTCAGCCTGACTGAAACATCATCCTGATATTTTTACATGCACTGTAATATCAAAGAAAGGAAGAATGCTCCGGGATAGATGTTCAATTAAATCTCTTGTTTTCATTCCTGAGGGACCTCCGCTGTATGTTTGGATTGCTCTGCTGTGCTGTATTATTAGGAGCACACTATATTATTAAGGCTATTTAAGGAAGGTATCTCTTCTCTTTAAGTGTGGGGGGTATTTTTTCAGCCCCAGTTCTATTCCTTCCCCCAACCAGGTTGTAATTACAGCGTAAAGGAGAAAACCAGATTTATGGTTTGAGGACAGCAGAGGCAATAATCCTAACAAATAGAGGACAGCACCTCATAAAAACCAGTTATGATTTTTGCCTTGTCCCTGACTGTGTAATCTCCTTGTTCTGTCTGGGGGAGGACAGGCATTGCCTGAGCTTCTCCTGAGGCTCTCCAGAGTCATCTTTCACTCTTCCAGTGGGCAGCGAGCACTTAGAGCAAACTTTCATTCCCTCCAACAGCCGCCTGTTACCAGAGAAACCTCCACCCTGGGATTGTTCAGGGTGATTCCTGGAACAGAAAAATGATTGTTTCTCACTGAGATGTGCTGGTCCAACCTGACCCGCCGAGGCCAGCACATTGTGAGGGCCTGAAATGAAGCATTTGTCAGATGACAGCAGAAAAGGGCTGGGGATGAGGAGAGTGGAGGTATTAGTTTCTTGCTCTGCCTACGTGACCTTGCCCAAACCACACGTGTCCCTTCCCCTGTTCTTCCCACTTCAATCTCCAGCTTTCTGTGTGTGTTTGGTGCCATTCCATCAAGAAAGGGCACGTTTATCAAGCTGGGCAGGTTTTCCCTCTCTCATGAATTTCTGCAGTCTTGTGTTGTCATGGGGTTTGCTGGGGTTTTTTTAGGGACCGTAGAATCATTGAATAGTTTGGGATCTCAAAGATCATCTCATTCCAACCCCCCTGCTGTGGCAGGGACACCTCCTACTAGAGCAGGTTGCTCAAAGCCCCATCCAACCTTGCCTTGGACACCTCCAGGATGGAGCATCCACAACCCCCCTGGGCAACCTTCTACCATGATGAAGATGGTAGAAAACAGCAAAGATGTGAAGGACCTCTCACGCCTGGGACTTGTACCCAGATAGTTTTTAGCCTGCTGCAGCCATTACCACATTTTGAGGACTTGGGTAATTTTCCTCCATCATCAGACTGATTGAGACAGGCTGAATTTTTCCACCTTTCCCAGGAAGGTGGCTGGGTCACTGGAAAGAGTGATCATGCTGGCCCAGGCTGCCCAGGGAGGGGCTGGAGTCACCATTCCTAGAGGGGTTCAACAAAGGAGTAGATGTGGAGCTTTGGGACATGGTCTGGGGGTCAGGGAGATGTAGGACAAAGGTTGGACTTGGTGATCCTGGAGGACTTTTCCAATCTAAATGATTGTAGGAGATCTCCATAGGGCAGGGAGATGGTGGTGGCAGGGAAGGAGGGAAGAGCCTTCCAGGAGGTGCAATTAGGAGAGAGACTGTGACCTCTCCTGCACAACTTATTAACTGTTGTTCCCAAATGGTTGTTATTAATAAAATTGTGGCCTAATTATGTCACCTCACTTGAATTTTGCTTTACTTTCGATGCTTCTGGGACAAAAAGCAAAATATGTTCAGGAGAAATGAGAAGATGGTCCTGGAGCCAAAAAAAAAATATCCCTGGCACTTTTAAAGATGTATTAACCAATATACCCCCAAGCAGAGAAAATAGTGCAAAGGAGGAGATGGAGACCAGAAAAAGAGGAGAGGTGGAGTGAATGGAAGAGATGAAGGACACAGTGGAGCTTCTTGTAAGGGAAAAGCCTTCTGGTCAAACACCAGGCATGACATGTGGGGATAAATCCTCCTTGCTAGATCCTGTCCAGCAGCTTGAAGGGGAGAGAAATGTCTGTACAATGTCTGCCAATACCTCCTTTCCTAAGAAGATCCATCCAAAGTGTGCAGGGTTGTGTCCTGTCCTCTGGTGTCACGAGATGATGACCTGGAAAAAAAAAAGGGTCGTTTTTCCTCTTCAGCAATGCAGGACACAGGCCTTAATTTATGAAGACTCCTTCTGGTTCTACCCTAACCTCAGTGGACCTGCTGAAAGTTCAAGACCACTGCAGGCTAAAGATGTGCTCTTGTTTCTTCATTTTATGTATTTTCAGTCGGTGGCTGGCTTTTCAAAAGCCTTGTGTTACCATGGTTATAACCATGGTGGGCAAAGGACAGGGGCAGGCTAAAATCTGCAGGTCTTCACTGGAAAAATGAATAGAGTGGGAAAAAGGAGATGTTCTCCTGGTATACAAGCTCTTCTACTCTACTTTTTTCCAACTACACCAGTTATGGAATCATAGAATGGGTTGGGTTGGAAGGGACCTCAAGGATCTTCTCATTCCAACCCCCTGCCATGGGGACACCTTCCCATTGACCAGGTTGCTCCAAGCCCCATCCAACCTGGCCTGGAACACCTCAAAGGATGGAGGAATGAGTTGATCTACTAAAAGATGCTCCTCTCACCCACAAACCTTATCTCGCCTGCAGGAAGATTATAATTCATTTACCTCTCTAAAGGCCTCATAAGATTGTTTTTTAAATGCTGGAGCAACCCAGAATGATGTCTGTGTATATGATGGTCCAGATTGGAAGCACTAAAGGCAATTTGTGACATAACTCACTCAGGCTTTGGGGTGACTTTTTGGTCCCAAATGCAGCTTAACTCCCATAATCAGAAAGTGCATTTACAGCAGCAGCTTTAATAGTTGAGGAGCTTTAGCAATTTAGGAAAAGGTGCTAGATAAAAACCCTGGAAATTTGAGAAAATGCTGATCCCTTCCCTTCCCTTACTTACTTGCCTTGCCCGAGGCATCATTCCTAGGGAAAATAAAAAGGAAAAAATAGGAAAACCAAGCTGCATTAAGATTTAACTGGAGGGTGGAATTTAATTCTGGTTTATCACATTTGTAGGCAGGAAATGTATATAGATAAGTGGTCCTTGCTGCAAGAGCTATTGTCAGAGCCTTGTCTGACATGCTTGTAATTGCTCGTGCAAAGCCACGGTGGGGAATGTGATGCCTCAGCAGTGGGAAACCCTGTGAAAATCCAGTTTAAAATAAACTCTCCCTGGTTAAAGCAGGGAGCAGACCAACATAAAGCATGATCCTTGCTGCTGGTGCAAGAGCAGCTCCTCCATGAGCACAGAAAGAGGCTGTAGAACACCCTGGAGTACAAATTATTAGCATTTTGGGGTGGAATCACCTCCTGGCTTGTTCCCATGAGAACATTGAGCATGTTTGTGATGCTGGAGGAGCAGGGAAACCCCACACCACCAAGGATAGAGGAGGATCTCTCCCTGCAGCAGACAAGCACCTTGGCAGCTGTGGGTATGGAGAGAAAATTCACATGTTCAGCTGTCACTTTGTTGTCTCAGCCTAGTTTCTAAAGCTGTCTGGAAGAGAAAGGGAATAACCCCCTGTTTGACATGCAGCAAAGATTGAAGGATTTCCTTTGGGTTCCTTGTTAGCATCACCAGAAGCACTGCACTCCATCACCTCCTGGTAGGCATCCCTCTTGTCCTAGGGAAGGAGCAGGTAAATCCTGGGCTCACTTACATTGGGACAAAGCCAAAATGATCATGTTCTTAACAGATTTACTCTGGAGTTTACAGGAAATCAGGAGACATTGTGAATTTGTGTGTGTCCTGGGCAGTAATGGGTAAGAAGTGGAGAAAATGCAGTGATATAATTTGAATTTGGGCTTATTTTTCACAGCATTATCAGGCTGGTTTTTTGCTCACATCAGCTGCTCAGAAGGCAAACATCTAGTGAAGTGAAATTAAATTTAAAAAAAAAGAGAAAAAAAAGTATAAAAGTGAATTTTATACAACCAGTATCTCTAAATCCTGGGATTTCCAGATTTCATGCTTCTTCCAGTGTGATTCCTTCAGAGATCCTCAACCCAGCACCTTTTAAACTGAAGCAAAAGTTAAATAGCACCCCAAGGATGGCATTGGCACTTTTCCTGGCAAAGAGGTAAAATTATATTCCCAAATTCTACGTGTACTTAGGGAGCAGGCACCTCCAGAGAAGTGGTTTGCTGGTGGTTGGGTGGCTCTAAATGTACCAGCTTGTTTAAATAGCAGATGATTTTCAATATGAAAGCAGGTTTCTTCCAAGGATTGTTATATTGAGCATCACAAAATTGCTGGTTTGTTGGGTTTTTTTTTTCCAGGGAACCAACCTCCATCTGTTTGTGAAAGAGCTTAACATTCATAAAATAACAAATTATATTTCAAAGCAAAGCTCCTGATCACTCACCAGTTAATGGGGCTAAGAAAAGGTTTCAGAAGGTTCTTCCACCTACAGTGGGGGCTCAGAGGAAACAAAAAGAGTGAAGGGGGAGTTGTTTGGTTACAACTTCACCTCTTGCAACCAGAAAGCAACAAAAGGACGTGGCATTTAGGTCACTCCAGAAAACTGGCATTAAGCTGGTCATATTTCAAGGCAGTTCTGAGGTCTGAGATGCTATTAACAGGCAACAGGCTGGGAGGAATATAAAGAAAGTCCTGGAAAATGTGAGAGACCAACAGCAAGTGCTCAAGGGCAGGTTGGATGGGACCTCAAACAACCTGGGCTAGTGGGAGGTGTCCCTGCCCATGGCATCTAGTTGGAACTAGATGATCTTTGAGGTCCCTTCCAACCCAACCCATTCTATGATTCTGTTATTCTAGGATTCTAGGATTCTATGATTTCAGGGACTCAGGATTCTTCTCTGTGTGTCTGAAAGCACTGGAGAACTGAACTTTGTATTAACCACCCAACTCCTGTCTGTGCCTCTTGGTGGTGGTCATCACAACGTTGATGGTTGATGGTTGGTGTATTCATGGCAATGAACCTGAATAGGTTAACTTGTTTTAAAGAATTTGGCTTGAATCATAGACTCACACAGTGGTTTAGGTGGGAAGGCACCTTTCAAGGTCATCTTGTCCAACCTCCCTACCCCAGCAGGGACATCTCTACCTAGGGCAGGTTGCTCAGAGCCCCATCAAGCCTGACCTTGAATGTCTCCAGGGATGGGGCCTCCACCACCTCTCTGGGCAACCTGGCACAGGCTCTCACCACCCTCAGCACCAACAATTTCTTCCTTCTCTCTACTCCAAATCTCCCTCTCTTAGTTTCAAACCATCACCCCTTGTCCTGTCCCAACAGCCCCTGCTCAAAAGGTTGTCCCCTATTTAATTAGTGCAAAGAAAGAGACTTTTACCTTTAATCTCTTTGTCAACATCTGAGCTTGGAAACAGCAATATTTCTTCCCTCCCCCACCCCCGAAATCAAGCTTCAGGCAGGAAAAAAACCACGAAAAGAACAAAAAGTTAAAAGCAACAGCAAAGCTGGGTGGGCTAGTAGAGAATTTGTCACTGCTGGCAACAGTGCTCCTGTAAACACCCCCACACCTCCCATCCTGTACACAACTGAGCACCAGGTAACCACACATGTTGTAACCATGACAGTGCTAATGAGGCTGCTCTAAATGCTATAAAACACATAGGGGGGAGCAAATTAATGCTTGTGAGTCGCCTGAACCTCTCTCTTTGTCTCTCCTTTTGACAGCACTGTGCTGGCCCTGGATTTCCAGGAAGGATTGATGGGCACCTTTGATCTCCCACCTTCAGGGCAACCACTTAGAAGGGCCCTGGAGGGGCTCAGCAGCAGATCAGCATTTCCAAGGGCAGCTCCTCCAAGGTGCCTCAGCTCCACACCTCCCATATCCACCAGCAGAAGAGCAGCTGAGGGGCTCCAGGGGAGGAGGAGGGATGTGTTTAAGGAGACACAATGCATTTCTCTGCTTGGCTTGGCACAACCTGATGCGATTTTCCTTTCCATTTGCTGCAGTCCCACATGTAAGGCACCCGGAGCAGGAACATGTGTAGCTGCAGCAGCTGCAACTCGCTCTGGAAGTTGCTGGGTTGTTGGGGGGGGTTCCTTTGGTTGGGGTTTTTTTTGATGTTCAACCTTTGCTATGACTTCAGCACAGTGACAGCGTTTATGTCATGTTTAATAGGGTCTGGAGCAGGAGTGTGGTGAGGAGCAGCTGAGGGAGCTGGGGGGGTTGAGCCTGGAGCAAAGGAGGCTCAGGGGAGACCTTCTGGCTCTGCACATCTCCCTGACAGGAGGTTGGAGCCAGGTGGGGTCGAGCTCTTCTCCCAAGGGACAGGACAAGAGGAACTGGCCTCAAGTTGAGGCTTAGGTTGGACCTGAGGATCAATTTCTTCCCCAAAAGGGTTGGGAAGGGCTGTGCCAGGCTGGGCAGGGCAGTGGGGGAGTCCCCATCCCTGGAGGGGTTTGCAAGGCTGTGGAGATGAGGTGCTGAGGGACATGGGTTAGTGGTGCCCTGGCAGGGATGGGGGAATGGGTGGACTCCATGACCTGAAAGATCTCTTCCAAACACTCTCATTCTCACCCCCAGGTCCTTCTCCACAGGCTGCTCCAGCCCTTCACCCCCAGCCTGTGTTGATACCAGGGGCTGTCCTGACCCAGGTGCAGGACCTTGCACTTGGCCTCGTTGAAGCTCATGATGTTCACCTGGGCCCACTACTCAAACCACACCCCCAGACTGAAAAACCAGAGGAGATAAAACCTCTTGGAGTCTCCTGGCCCCCTCAGTGTGACCAGAGCATGAAGCCCCCAGCCTGTGCTGAGCAATTCTCTTCTTTTGGGCACCTGCAGAAACGTCTGAGAGCATCCTCCTCCTCCTCAGCCATCTCCCCCCTAAGTGCTCAGCAAGGAAGAGCTGCTGTCGTTGCTAATGGTATGTAATTTCTTCCAACCCTCCCTCGGTGAGAATGGGGACAACCTCCAGGGACAGCAGTAAGAGCTGCTGAAAAGTGGGTGATAAAGATGCTGAAGTCTGCAGATGGAAATGGGTTTGAATGAGGGGGGAAATGGGAAAGGAGCTCAGGATGGGCTGAGGATGCTCCTGGAGTTGTGCAGTTCCCCCCTTTGTGAGGGAGAGGAAAGCAGAAAGTTGATTTTATGCAGAATCAGAACAAAGCTTGATGCTTTTGATTTTAAAAAAGTAAACCTTGTTATTATTGTTAGGTAGTTAAAAGCTGGGAATAATAGCTTGCAAGGAGCTTTTTTTTCCTCCTCCAAAACAACAAAAACCTGGAAAAAAAAGAACTAAATTTAAAATCCCTCTGCATCCAAACCCGCAAGGTTTGAATAGACTAGAAGAAATAAATGGAAAAATGGTTTTTGCAGTGAAGAGAGAAAATGAAGCATTTTCCCATTCAGCAGATCTGGGAGTGATTGTGGGAAACAATAACTATGGGGAGGAGGGAGACAAGGGGGGGAAGAGGGAGAACACATGGACCTGTGTGTGTGTGTGTGCAGAATGAGTTAGGAGTGCATTAAAAATACAATATAGAGCTGACCCAACTGTGATCTTGGTAGATAAAGATGCTGGGGAGGAGTTGTCAGAACCTTTCCTGTGGAAACATTTTGGCTGCCTCTGCTGAGTGTCCTTCCCTCCACAGATACCTCCTGTTCCATTTGAGTGAGGAGGGAGCTTTTAAACTCATTTTCTTGGAAAGCACTGAAGTGTTCTTAGGAGTAGGAGGCTTAAGGAAACCTTGTGGTGGCCTTTGGGTTCTTAAGGAAGAAATTGTTGGTGCTGAGGGTGGTGAGAGCCTGTGCCAGGCTGCCCAGAGAGGTGGTGGCTGCCCCAGCCCTGGAACTACTGCAGGGGAGGTTGACACTGAGGGATGTGGTTGACACACAAGGATCCACAAGGAGGAGAAATGGGCTGGCAGGAGGTTCAGAGGCAAAGTCCTTCCCCCAAGATGGACAATCCTATCCTGTAGCACAGGCTGGGGACTGATGGAGAGCTCTGCAGAAAAGGACTTGGTGAACAACCTTGCAAGGTTGGTTGCCAGCTGAAGGACATGACACATGAGGAAAGGGAGCTGGAGGTGCTTTGTTTGCAGAAGACTAAGTCATGTGGAGAGCTAACAACCTTCCAGTGCCCCAGGAGGAGTCCTAGAGAGGGGAAACCAAACCCTTCTCAGAGGCACAAAGTGAAATACAATAACAAGTTGCATCCAGGGAAATTTGGGCTGGATATGAAAAGAAGAATTTTTTTCTTTACAACAGAAGTGTTTAAGTCCTGGAGCCAAGAAAGTTTGTGGAAACTCCACCACTGGGGATTTTAAAGCTTGACAGGTAGAGGCCCTAAGCAACCCTAATCTGACTTTGAAATCACTCCTGCTTTGTAGCAGGAGGTTGGGCTGGTTGACCTCCAAAAGTCCCTTCTGATATAACCTTACTGTGATACTAGGCTGCTTTGAAATGATCTATCCACGTGGGAAATTCAACTGTCCAGGATGAAAGAAAAGCAAAAGTTTACAGAAATCCTATAGAGTTGAGCAGAACTAATTAGAATTAGAAGATGATTTCTCTCACTGCCCTGGCCTCCTGATTCATATCCACACGGCTAATTTAGCTAATGCAGGCTCTCCAAAGACTAGGAGGTAATGGTCCAGAAGGGAAGCTTAATGGAACAGTGTGGAGGGGCACCAGGAGGCAGGGACAGGAGGTTTTCTGCCCTGCCAGCCTCTGGAGATTGATTAAATGCTGTGTCTGAGCTCAGCTTTGCATCCTGGCAGTTCAGCTTGGGGCATGGAGGATTGGAGCCCTGGTTCCATCTCATTCTCGGGGATGAGCAGGTGGGTCTGGGAGCTGAGAGAGCAGAGTTGGCTGTGCCTTAGCTCTGCAGCCCTTCAGAGAGGTGGAGAGCACTCATGCTCCTCTCTTCTCACAGGGTTTTACACCTGCCACCACCTCAAGGTGGGTGTGGACGAGTTGTTCTTTCCAAGAGGGACACAGAGCTTGGAGCCAGGTGGGGTCGGGCTCTTCTCCCAAGGAACAAGTGATAGGACAAGAGGAAACAGCCTCAAGTTGTTCCAGGGGAGGTTTAGGTTCAATATTAGGAACAATTTGTTGGTGGGCAGGGTTGTGAAGGGCTGTGCCAGGCTGGGCAGGGCAGTGGTGGGGTTTCCACTGGTGACCCACTGCCCCTGCTAATGAGTAGCTCAGTGTTGGGTGGTTGGCCTCTACTTTGGCAGTGGCAGCATCAACCAGATCTCTGCCCCCCTCATGCAATGGGAGGTTGTAGCTGGGTAGCCCCAGGGTGTTTTAGGGGTTTCATGTTGACTGAATTATTCTGATTCCACTTCATCTCCTAGACAGCAGATTTACTTAGGTAGGAAACTGAAGGGCGAAATGTTGTCTTGCTGCTTGATTTAATAATGCCCTATGACCTCCTTAATGAATTAGTTGGGGTTGGTGATGCCAAATAATGCTTGCTCTGCCTACACAGATGATTCTGGGTAAATTCATTTTCCTTTTTGCAACGTTACCTTGTTAGAAACTCAGGACTATTTATTGCTTCAAGAAAACTCAGAACCCAAACTGATAGCACTGAACTTACCTGCAATGGGTGGTTTGGGTTTTTTTTTCCCAAAAGAAGATGGTCCAAGATGGTCTCTTAAGAGATGGGAGCAAAATCCAGGCAGCCTGAAATTTGCATTTTTATCAAAGCACCTCCTTCCTTCCAGACTTCTATCAAATCTCCCCATGCTCTTCACAACACCATGTACCACATCTTTTTTCCTTGGCTGAGGTGAAGCCCTGAGCCTATCACACGAGGCAGAATGTGAGCTTAGATAAGCAAAAATACAACTTTTAAAGCCCTCTTGGCCAATGGGCGTCGAGCTCTGACTTGCTCTGACAGCTCCAATCAACCTGGAGGTTTTTCTTTTTGCTTTCTAAGAGCTGCATTCACGTTGTAGAGCAGAAGATAATCCTTGGGAGTGGAGATAAATCCACAGACAGCCTCACTTTAGTTGTAATTCTAATTAGAATTTGTGTGTTTATTATGGGGCACGTTCCTTGTATGATTTAATCTCTCCTCCTGCCAGCAGCGACCGTATTATTTCTGTGTTACGAGCTTGCCTCTCACATATACAGCAATATAAAAAGGATTATTAACTTAAATCCTGTATTGCAAACACTGATCCATACAGTGAAGCAATTACATTACGGCAGTTAAATGTATAGGGGCACAGAGCTCTCCCCACCACAGTCAATAGCAATTTAGTCATTAACTTAAATGCAAGCAAGATTAGGGCTGTGTTCTCCAAGAGAGGAAAATGCATTTTTATAGCTACAGTTAATGACAATGTCAAAGTACAAATAATGAGCCAAATCATTCATTGTGTGCAACTGCCACTGCTATCTAAAGAAACCCCTCAAACCCCCAGCCCCTGGTGCTGATGGCATTTCTGTCATCAATCAGAGCATTTCTATCATCAATCAGGGCATTTATATCATCCATCAGGGCATTTCCAACATCTGGAGAAGGCAATAACTGCTTCAAGCTTGGGTTTCACTCCCAAGAGCAGTTAGCAGGGGGCTCACCTTGATCAGATCTGAGACATCAAAACTCTGCTGGCACTTGTGCCCACCAGCTCCCTGTGTGTGAGGAGCTTGGTGCAGGTGATGGGCTCTGAGAGTACCAGTAGATGTTAGCCAGGTCTTCACAACCTTGAGTGCTCACTAGTTCTTAAAACCAGATTATGCTGTTCCCTTTCCATTCATTTACCTAAGGCTGAAAGATCCCACCTTGAAAATGAGAAACCAAGGTTCAATTCTCTCAAGGATTGGCCTTGCTCATAAACTAGTCTGGGGTGGAAGGTCTTTTTCCCCTTGTTCTTGAAGCAATCCCATCATGCACACAAAAATAGAGAATATTAAAAATAAGCACCAAAGAGCCCACCTGTACCTGCAGAAGAACCTGTGTGGTTACCTACAAGTGAAGTGAAGGAACCTATGTAAGAGGTTTCTTGCTAGTGGCTCTCACAGGTGTGTGAAGCCCTTGTTGAGGGTGAAATGTCTTCACCAAGGAGCACTGAGGCTTTTCCAGCTTTGTTTCTCTTTAGCTGTTCCCTATAATCAGCTTAAATTGGGCATGGAGCAGGATTTTGAGAGGAAAAATTAGAGTTTGATTTTCACAGGCTTCAGCAGAGAAGTTGAACTTGTGCTTCCCAGAGCCAGCGCTTTGGTGTTGGACTTTCTGATCACACCAGGGTCTTCTACAGCTTAAATACGGATTTCTGGCTCCATCTCTGTGTGGAGTCAACCCGTGCAACTCCTCTCTTAAATTCTTCCAACCAGGGGAACCTTTGAACCGGGAACCAGGGGCTAAACCCTGCTGGCTTCCCAGAGCTGTAGGTCCAAAGGCAAGGCTGGGAATTGCTAGGAAGCAAAGCAGGCTTGGCAGAACGGGGCTGAGGAGCTGCCTTCCAGCTTTGGGCAGAGTCCCAGGGGCTTGTTGGGCATCATGTAGCTCTGCAGAACGTTGGCTGGCTGTGGGTGAAGAAGAAAATGTGGTGAAATCCAGGATACCTGAGAGGAATCAAAAAAAATCCATGTTTTCTGTCCCAAGGAAAAGCTGGAGATGAAATGAGAACTGACCCAACCTTGTCTTCGAAACCAAACGTAAGCAGGAGTTGCTTGATGGTTGAAAATAGCTTTTTTTATTCCTTTCTCATGGACATTGCTGATGAAATGAGCGGGTGGTGATGTCTTCATCCCTGGAGGGGTTCAACAAAGGATGTGGAGCTTTGGGACATGGTCTGGGGGTCAAGGAGAGGTTGGACTTGATGGTCCTGGAGGTTTTTTCCAACATAAATGACAGAATCATAGATGATTCTATTCAAAGCATGTCTTGACATGTCTAATTGGCTATATAAAGAAATCAAATAGCCTTCAAAAATATATAGCACATTAATGAGAAAATATGATTTTATTGGCTAGGAGAAAAAAAAAAGCTAATCAAGACCTGGATTTTCCAAAATATTGTAGAGAACAATAGTCAGTCACTGTCTAAAGCATCCCTCAGTCGATTGATTTAATAGAAACAATATCATTATAATAAAATATAGTCAAAGAATGTCTCATAGTTTAAAAACCCCATGCCCCTGGCTTCATTTTATAACTGTCCGTGACTCGTCTTGGGCTTTTTTTCATCTCACAAATGGAGACCATTCTCTTATGATGAAGTTCTAGCCAATTGACATTATCTCTTAATTATTTTTTGTAGCATATTCATGGCAGAATTTGTTCAAGTAGGAAGTTATTGTTTAATTTGCATGATGGATGTGCTCATTTCATGAGTATTAGATTAGTGGCGAGCATACAATTTGTATTAACATGCATATGTCATTAAAGAATACATTGTTTTCCAGCTGTCTTCAGACAAAAGCAAGCCTGGGAGATGCTGATTTGCTTCTGCCCGTGTGGATAGTCCCTGTTAATATTCATGCAAGGATTACATAATTCAAGCCACCGTTTTCACATTTATTTTGCTTTGGTTTCCCTGATTTTTCTGCCTTGTTTGTTCTCCTAGAAAACACACAAGCAATTTTTTTTTTTTTGTCTTGGGATTGCTTTCATAGTAAGATTAATTTTGATGCTAAATGCAGCCAGAACCAAAGCAAAAGGGCAACTCTTCTGGCCCTCAAGCTGATGAACTTTTCTGGGCTGGGAGGAATGATCTCTGAAGGTTGGACTTGATCCTAGAGGTCCTTTCCTACCTCAATGATTCTGAACTACCCATAGGGTCTTTCATTCTCTGGATCCCTTGATGTCAATTAACTCCTACAACAAACAAAAAGTGGCAGAAGGGCACCACAGATATTTAGGGGGAAACTGGGGTCCAAAGAAGACCACCTAAGGAGGGAACTTCCAGCATCTCAGATCAGGCTTGCTTTGATATCATATCTTCCATGAAAGTCCCTTTTCTTTACCATTCCCCCACTTCCATGGGAAGAGGTAAAAATAGGTCAGAGCAATCTCAGCATGGGGGGAAAGGTTCTTACTTCTCAGACAAGTTCTTAAGTAGGTTCCTCATGTTCCTCACGTGTTCCAGAGAAAAACCATCCCATGGTGGCATCTGTTTGGGTGGACATTTGCCAGGATAGACATAAAGCAGCTGCAATTCCTCAGGTATTTCTTTTTAATAACTAAATCTCTGATAAGTTTCCAGTTTCCTTGATGCTGGTTGATTTTAGTGGAAGCATTGAGGGTAGGGCTGCATTGAAAAGCCAGCTCATGCATATGCAGCTCGTGGTAAATAAACAGCCCTCTAATTAAAGCACATCGAGGAAAGTCTAAACTAATTTAACATCTAAATGACTGGTGATAAAAAGGGGTAAGGGAAACCCAGAAATATGAGCCTTTAAAGAAATGTGTTGGGTGTAAGAAATGTGGAATGAAAGGAGATAAGCAGCATAGGGGGGAAAAAAAAAAAGAGAAAAAAAAAATAGTTGAGACAAAGTTATGGGAGGAGATAAAAGTCTGTGTGTGCTCCAAGCTGTGGCAGGAACGTGCCCAGCTTCCCCAACATGCTATTAACATCGGAGCAAAACACTCCTGAAACGTTGCAAACTAATTAAATTAATCCCCAGGGGGAATAAATGATCATGCAGGGTTTCCCCAGCAGAAAGGAGCTGCTCAGAGGTGGGGTGGTGGCAAGCAAGGAGTGGGGTGATGCTCACCCCGGGTGGGGATGGGCAGAAAAGGAGTTGAAATCCTATTTCCAGGAGGAAAAATGTACCTGGGACTTCCTAGGAAGGGGAAAAAAGAGGGATGCAGGACGGGTAAAGCAACAGTGCCATCTGCTGCGTCCTCCTCTCTGCAAGGAGCTCAGCTCCTGCTCTGCTGGTCCCCAGACCCTCCTGTAGCACTGAGGAAACCCACCCGTTGTACCCAAATGTGTCCAAACCTCCTGGAAAAAACATGCTTGGTGGAGGCATTTCCCATTCTAGATAAACCCACCAGGTTTTCTCTCTCTGGGCAGAGCAGGACCTGTGCTCAGGCCCTTGGGAAGGGTCTATAAAGCTGTCCAGCAGTGAGATGAGTGTCATGGAGGTGTGAGCACCCAAGCAGCTGCTGTCCCCCCTCCTCTCCAGGATGTGTTTCTGTCACCTTGTAGAAGGGCTCGTGTAGATCCGGTGTCGGTTTCAAGCTGTATTTTTATGCACAGTCCTTCTCACATGTGTTCATTATGTCTCCAAGTGCCTTTATATGTTATATTAGCTGAAGCAATCAGCAAAGTCTAATTAATATTGTGAATTTTTGTAATGCCTTTTGTCAGAGCTCCCAAAACTAGTTTCTAAAGATAGAGCCTGATGGAACTCTCAAAAGTCAGATGTTGCCAGGCCTGGTGGGTTTAAGTCTGTAATCCACACATCCACCCTTGTGCGTCCAATATTTTTAGCCTTTTCTTGCTTTTTTTAACAAGTTCCTCAAAAATGTGTCCTGGACAGAGCAGGAATGGAGTTTGATAAAGTGATTGGAACAGGGGGGTTGTGGATGCTCCATCCCTAGAGGTGTCCAAGATCAGGTTGGATGGGGCTTGGCGCAACCTGGTGTCATGGGAGGGGTCCCTGCCCATGGCAGGGAGGTTGGAACTAGATGATCTTTGAGGTCACTTCCAACCCAACCCATTCTGAGATGATTCTGTGATTCCCTGTCCCATGAGCTCCTGGATGCTCAGCTTGCTTAGGGCCAGTTTGCAGGGTGGATAGTCCAGCATCGTCAGCCCAGGAGGTGTTGCATTTAATAGGACACCAAGAAATGTTTGTAGGCAAAAGGCTTTTCTTGCCATACACCAGCACTGACTCATTCTCCTCATTAGCCCATTGCTCAGGCACCTGCTCTTCCTGCACGTGTGCTCCAGAATCCCTGCAATTTGTCTGCTGTGGGTGTTAAACTTCAGCTCTCTGATAATTTTCAGGCTTCCAAGCTGTCCTCTGAGTCCTCTGCTCCTGTTCCTAAGGCTCATTCAGGAGGTGTGGAGGAGAAGCTTTGGGAAGTAGGCAGTGGGGACTTCTGGGGCAACAGATGCTCTGTGGTTAACTCCGAGATGCTTCATCTTGCAGACCTCATCTTTGCAATCAAGGGTCTAAATTTGAGTTTGAGAAAGGGATAAAACTTGTGATGAAGTGCTTGCTATGAAGAGACATGGATTCCAGGAACTGAGGTCAGCTCCTGCATGGGCTCAAAGTATGAATCCCAGTCTCTACTGGTGATGAACACACAGTCCATCACTAAAGTACCTCAATTGCTGCTGTAGCAACCAGGGGCTGCATCAGGGATGCAGCTCTTGTGACTTTCTGTCTTGGCTTCTTAGAACTTTATATGATTACTTCAGCTTGGAATAGCTACAAGATCTAGAAGCTTCACATTAATTATTAGCCTCAGTATCTGACTCCTGTATTTTAAGATCTACAGCTCTGGAAGAGGAGAAGCTGCTGGCAAGAGCTACCTGGGGAGGGTTGAAATTTATTATAAATCAAACTAATCTATACTGCCTCCTGCTCAGGAAATTGAATCCTGGGACTTTGTGAGTCAACTCAGGGTTGACTGAGACTCTTAATTCACATAGATGAGGGACATCTGTGTTGAGATAAGGAAAAAAAAATCTGTTGATCTGAGTCTCATTACAAGTTCTGGAATTCAATCTGCCATATTGAAGACAGGACCTTCCAAAACAGAGCGTGGGGGCTTTGTTCTTTCAAAATAGATGCAACAAGATTATCTGTTCAAACTGAGAGATCCTCATTTTGGCCGTATTGAGCCAACCGATCGTTAGAATCAAAGAGTGATAACAAGTTCCCATTATTTGGTTATGAGCCTCTTGCTGGCTGGGGTCCCACAGTGGCAATTTTTGAGAGAGTTCTTTGTACTCTTTGAGCTTAATCACAAACAAGACACTCAGCTCTGTGTTTGCCTCCACAAAGGCAATGGGCTAAACTCATCGGAGTCCCAGGGTTAAATTTAGCTCAATGTGCCTCTGTTAAAATGTTTGTCATGCGGATGGTGGCTCTTCACAAAAGAAGTCAGGGGGAGTCTGGAGAGGGGTTGATTTGTCACCTCACCGAGCCAGCTGGAAGGTATCTCCAGAAAGAAATATGTTACCTGTCTTCTTGTGAGTCTGAGAAACTCCACCCTCCTGTTGTGGAAACTCTTGGCTGTCCATTCCCAAGAAGATGTTGGGCATCTTTGTGCCATGGTTTAGGTTGGACATGAGGAGCAATTTCTTCTCCAAAAGGGTTGTTGTGGGCTGTGCCAGGCTGGGCAGGGCAGTGGTGGAGTCCCCATCCCTGGAGGGGTTTCCAAGCTGTGGAGATGTGGTGCTGAGGGACAGGGGTTAGTGGTGCCCTGGCAGGGATGGGGAATGGTTGGACTCAATCGTGAAGGTCTCTTCCAAGCAAAGCAATTCTATTTCCAACCAAAACGATTCTATGACACGGATGTCAAGTGAACAAAGCCTTTTGATGCAACTGGATCCAGTGCCAGAGGCTTCTGTATTTGAAGCAGACGGCGGGGAACCCAGATGAGGCTTGGGGGGCTGTATGAAGCTGTTCTCAGTATCCCCATGCTCTGGTGAGGTCTGGGTGAGCTCTGCTCCAGCTGCTGCTGTGTTGCCAGCAACGAGTTAAATCCTTAGCGCAGACAAGGCTGAAGGGGTGAACGTTCCTTCATTCCCAGCTTCACAACCACCTTTGACCAGCATCTCAAAGCATGACAGCCTGAGAGCATATTAATGAGCAGCTCCTTCCCAACGGGAACTGTGGCATCAGCATTTCTGCTCCCTCTCTGGTCTATCCTGAGCCGTGACACGGGGGTGCAGGAGCAGCTCGGAGGTGACTGGAGGTACCTCAAGCAGCCAGGAGGGCTGGGGACACAGAAGCAAACACCCCAGCCTGGCAACACCAGCTCCCTTTCATCTGAGAGCTGGAGTTATGAATACAGCACTTACTTTTAAACCATCAGACAGAAATGATAACATAATGGGCCAGCAATTCTGCAGTTATTCTGCAAGACCAGGGGAATGGCTCCTCTGCAGTTAGCCTTAATTCCTCTGCAGAGGCAGGAGGATGATGGGCTGGCAGGAGTGGACCTCTGCCCTGCCCTGGTTAACCTGGGGGAGCCTCTCACTGGAAGGAGGGGTGGGCACGCTGTGCCAGAAAGCAGAGACCCTGCTAATGACATATTAGGAGATAAAAAGCCTTTCAGGGCTCCCTAAACGTATTGCTTGTTAATTTAGGAGGCACCCCGGGTGCGGCGGGCGAGGTGGCACTAATTTAGCAGGTATCTGGAGTAACTCTGCTTGCTGGAGGGCTGGAAATGTAAATCCCAGTGTTGAACAGGGAGAAGGGAACTGCTCCTTCCATTCAGCCTGTGATCTGTCCTTCACTTGCCACGGGGAATAGCATAATTCAGAGAGCTGCCTTCCAGGCTGTTGAACAATCACGGCTCATCAGTGAGAGCTCCACATTAAAAACGGGAACATTTTTACATTACTAGAGGGATTATTACATCTTGCTTAATATTTCATATATTTGACATCAAACTAGTGAGTAAGGAGTGTAATGTATGAAAATGCCCTTCTCGTCGTGGTATTTGACTGCTTTTGTGTAATAAGGCTCTCACTGCATTTGTTCAGAGATACTCGTAGAGTGGTTTGATTTATGTTCTGTGGTGTCAGGCTGAGAAGGGACCTTAAAACTGCTTGTCAGAGTCAGTTCAGATCTACCTGGGAGCTTCTGTGGGTCCTGGAGGAGGAGGTTCTCCTTGGAAACAGGAGAGTTTCTCTATCCAACCCTTAAATTCTTATTTTTTTTCCTTTTTTTGTGTGTAGTTGCTGAAGACAGGTCTCTGCTAATGATTAACTTGTTTTGGAGGGCACACTCAGAGAAGGAGGGTTGAGCTGCCATCAGTCAAGCAGTCAACTTTAATTAAAAACGTCGAAACTCGTTAATAAGAAACGAAGAGGCAAAACAAAGAAGGAGGAGAGTGGGTAGCAATAGAAAAGGGAGAACATCATAAACCAAGGAAGAAAGGACAAATGAAAAGGAAAAGGCAACAGAATTAATGGGAAAATGTAGATAGCAATATATAGTTTACATGGGCTGGCCCAGATTCTTCTGCTTGCAGAAATTATCTGCTGTGATAGGTTTTTACAAGTAATGTGCTGGTTGAGCAGTGTAAAGAACATGTTAAAATCTCCCCAGGATCAGAGCAATGATTTTTTAGGTGCTTCTTCCTTTTCTTATATGATGACTGTAAAGTTCTTAAAAATATTAACTGGGAGATATGGTTTCCTGAAGCTACAGCTTAGTAATGGGAAATGAATTCCTTTGTGTCTTAAAAAGCTTAAACTGCACGATGAATATCCTTAGAGTAAAAATGCCTAGAAACTGTTCTTGAGTTTGGAAAAAAAAAGAGTAATTTTGATGAAAATGAAGGAAAGTATGGAGAAAATATTGGCAAGTTGGAAAAAACCATTTTCCATGCAAAATGATTGAGGTCATTAACTTTCATTAGGCCAAGAACCTGAATCCTCCCAGGTTTCAAAGGTTTTGCTTGTGGACTAGACTTAACTTATCATAGAATGCAGCTTTGTTTTCAATTTAGAATAAAAATAGATGGAATCTGTTCACCTCAGCCAGTGTTCCACCAGTGTACTTGATGGTGGACTCATAGAATTGTTCTGGTTGGAAGAGACCTTCAAGATCCTCAAGTCCAACTGCTAACCCAGCACTGCCAGGGCACCACTAACCCATGTCCCTCATAGCTGGGGAACAAATAGTATAGTCCTGTTGGATAATTACATTTATCCCAAGGATTTGACCCCCAGATATGTTCTTTCTACTTTGTTCTTGTGCTTCCCCCTTTGTTTCATCCACATCAAGACTTTTTCTAAGCTCTTTGAGAGCTTCTCTGAGCGATGGCCATAGAAAAGTCCCTCTCAGATGTAAACGTATCTATCTTTATTTGCCTCTCATGCATATTTCTATACATTAACACTGAGAGAGAGTCATTTCTTCCCACAGGAAGAATTCAGAACACTACCT
Source organism: Brachypteracias leptosomus (assembly GCA_013401335.1). Lineage (NCBI taxonomy): Eukaryota > Metazoa > Chordata > Aves > Coraciiformes > Brachypteraciidae > Brachypteracias > Brachypteracias leptosomus. The sequence continues at coordinate 110,636 of VYZX01032591.1, forward strand.
TTGGTCATGTGAGGTCCTTTTCTGTGCCTCTGAACAAGCTCTTTAGAAGGGTCTTGACTGAGGAACGGAAGCACGACTAAAGCGCTTCGGTAGAAATTATCTTCTTAATGGCAAAACCTGAATTATACATTAAAGCACCATTTATTCAATGAATTTTTATTATTCTGTGTAAAAAGGCAGCGACTCCTCTGCTTACAAGGTTTATTAGCTGGAGTAGACGGTTATTATTATTCAATTGAATAATTGAATTTTAAATTATTGGTGTTGCGCTTCACGTTCTAACCGCTTCTTCCAGGCGTGTTTAATTATGTCAAATTTGCCTTTTAATCCCCTGGCTGGAGAGTTTTTCTGGGATCTCCCCCTCCTTAGTGGGATCCTAATGAGCACGCAGAGTCCATCCTCCCATCTCCCTCCTAAATTGCTGGGGGTGCCTCTTCCAGCCAGATCACACCGGGGGCTATCGGGTGTCATCTAATCCCGGAGAGCGGGACGTGGAAAAATCTTCTCAGGTGATTAATGCCCCAGGCATCTCATTTCCCTGCAGGGTCCTGGTGTTTACGTGGCTTAGGGGTACAAAATGGGCATTTAGAGAAGTTAATAATCCTTGCCTAATCTCCCCCAAGAATCGTCTGCTGGTATTGCTATAAATAAGCCCAGCTTTATTTCTCGTCGCTAATTGAGCCGCCTGTTAATTTATCAGGCGTGTTGTTCACCAGAAAACTTGGGGCTCTGCTACAAATCTCCTTGCACGGGTGGAATAAGTGCACAGAAAACATCTTTGAGCTTGAAAAAATAAGTAAAATAAGGCACAGAGCAACTGCCTGGGTGTTTGTTGACTCGCTCTGTTTGTTTGTTTGCTGAACACTCCAGCACATGTGCCCTTCAAAAAGGTTTCTCAGTTGCTAGAAACACAAGATTTGTCCTTGACTGCACACTTGGAAGCTGCAATTCCTGAGTCTAGCACTGAAATTCTCAATTAAGATAACAAACGATACAGAAAACAACCCCACACAATAAAACCCTGGGGTTGGCAGCCCAGAGGAATACTCTGCAAGCAGTGACTCTTTGTTGCTATATTTGATACCACACTGATGATGTTTGTGTGGGCAGAGGTGCTGCTCGTGTGTACCTAGGAATTAAATAATGTTCTGCTCTTGCCAGGCTGCTTCTACCCCTGCTCAAGAGTTTTTTCCCTGGCCAAGGGTTGTCCATCAACTTCACTAGAAGCCAGGTCAGCCTTTGAGAGCCTTCCATAATTTCAAGCCAATGATGTTTTAGAAAATAATCATTGACTCCTGAGATTTGGGATAGGAAACACTTTGTAGGTGGCTTTGAATACTCTTAATTAGCTCAAGAATTACAGGCTCGTTCCTCTTCTAGGCTGCCCTTACAAGCATTTTTCTCAACAGAGTTGCTTCTGCTTTACACTGGTGGGAGAGAACAAAAAAAAACCCCAGGTTGCATGAATTGTTAACAGCTCTTTCGTGCTGCCTCTTTATTGCCAGATAAAACTTTGATGAAGGACATTCACAGGAGATCAATATGAGAAACCACAGCAGACCTGATTTTTCTGCTGCTGCCTGGTACTGAAAAGCATAGGAATAAGTATTTGGTTTTGAAGCTCTTACTCAAGCCGATGATGGGTCTGATGCTGCTTTTCCTGGAAGAAATATTTCACCTTTAGGTGAGTAAAGTTACTCCATGGCTCCGATTGCAGGGATGGAGGAAAGGGAAGGGAGTGTGGTGGTTGTTCTGGTAATGAACATCTTCATCTGACAGCCTTTGTTTGAGGGAATGAGGACCCACCTTCTTGTCTTGGCTTTGTGTGATGCTTCTCCTGGGTATCAGCATCCTTGGAGGCTCCATGGGAAAGGCTGCCTGGCTCAGGAGCTTTGGGGAAGCTTGGGATCTTCTTCCAAAGAACTGGGAAATCACCTCATCAGTAGTGATCTTCACCTGTAATTTACAGAGGCCAACACAGAGCTGTGGGGTAAACAATGAGTGGTGTTGAACTGGCCAGGAATACACTGTCTGTGAGCTAATATAGCTCAGGATATACCCACTGCCCAAAGTAAATTAAACATTTTCCTTCAGACTCACTCAGTGCTCGTTTCTGCAGTGGTTTATCTGTGTATGAAGGAGGGAGCAGGGAGTCAAAGTGCAACTGCAGCCACATATAAGTAAATCCAATTTATATTAATATTCCTCCAACCCGGTAGCTGACAAAGACACGTTCCTGCTCTTCCAGCAGCTGCCTCCATTTGTTTCTGTCAGACGTAGGACAAATAATTTTATCACCAGTTTGTTGTGCGTTGGTTTTTTTTTTGGAAATAAATATAAAATCCAAAGCCAAGCACACCAACACTGGAGGTTCCAGGGGTGGCTGCTTTTAGAAACTTTACTCCTCATGCACCCAATGAAAACCATGATACTTTACTTGCTTTCCTCCACCCACGCTCTTCAAAACATGAGTGTTAAGAAGTGGCAAAGCCTCTCTGAAGGAAAGAGCCATGATACGGCCAAGTCTTGATGACAGCCTTCATCCCAAGCTCAGTGGTGCTCCTTTTTCTCCCTGAGGTAGTTGAAGAGGACGTCCAGCCCCCCCTCGATGACCTCGGGCAGGGGCCGGGCCAAGGGGTTGTGGGCGAGGTGGAGACCTTTGTCCATGGGGTTCCAGGCGATGCGCGGCAGGCGCCGCAGCAGGTAGAGGTCACCTGGGAGGGCCTGGATGGAGTTGTAGTCAACGTTCAGCAGCTCCAGGGTGGTGAGGGAGCAGATGGAGCGTGGCAGGCTGCGGATGTTGTTGTTCTCCACGATGAAGATTTGGAGGTTGACCAGGTACTGGATGCTCTCTGCGATGCTCTCCAGCCTGTTGGACCCCAGGTGCAGGAAGTCCAAGCTCCTCAGGGTGAAAATGCAGAGGGGGATCTGCACAAAGCGGTTGTTACTGAGGTTCAGCTTCCTCAGGTTTGTCAGGTCGGTGAAGCTCAAGGGCAGCTGTGAGATGCAGTTGTGGGAGAGGCTCAGGACCTCCAGCTTCCTGCACAGGCTGAGCTCTGCTGGCACTTCTGTCAGGCAGTTCATGTTGACGAACAAGACCTTCAGGTTCCTCAGCAGCCCGATCTCTTTGGGCAGCCCCTTGAGGCAGTTGCCACCCAGGTTCAGCACCACCAGCCTGTCCAGTTTGCCCAGTGAAGGAGGCATCACCACCAGCTGGTTGCGGGAAAGGTTCAGCTTCTGCACCTCGTGCAGCCCCCACAAGAAGTCGGGTGTGCTGGTCATACCCTTCATGATGAGGCTCAAGCTGACGTAGCGCAGCCCTCGCTTCAGCAGCGACCTGGGCTCCTTCCCTGAGAGAAGAGCATCTTCCCATGGGGGCAGCTTGGGACCTTTCCTCAGGAAACCCATGCTCCTTTGCCTCTCGTTCTTGGAGTGCTCACTTCCCATCACACACTGGATCCCTCCTGGGAGATGAAGTGAACTTTCCTTCCCCTCGCAAGGGCTGTGCCAACATGCAAATGCCACCAGGGAGATGACAGGTCAGAGCAAGGAGACAAGGAGGAGCCTCTGGAGTGCATCTGAGTCCATAGCTGCTGAGGGGAAGTTTCACTTTGGGGGGCTTGTGTTGGTCTTGGTGCAGAGGCTGTAATGAAATCCTTGCTCCTGCCTTGCGAGCAGACCTGTTCAATTCAAGCTGAGTGCCACCAGGCAGCTGTCCCTGTCACTTGGGCTGGGCTTTAGTGGACAGCCATGTGTCTTCACTGCAGAAAGGTCACAAGGATGCTGTATATAACTTCACCATGTCAGCTTTCTTGGCTATCTGGTACATACCACGGCTGCAGGACAATTAACAAGAGGGACTTCAAAAAACAACAACAGCCAAGCAAGCTGGAGGAGCAAACAAGGGAGAGACCATTTAAAAGATGTTTTTGTGATAGTTTTGATGCTCCTGATTCCACTGAAGTTACCAGTGCCCTGGAAAACTGCAAAAATGCTGGTAAAGGCTTCTCATGTGAGTCCTTGGTTAGTTAAAACAACAGAAATAAAGCAAAAGTTGATGTTTGTAAAAAGTGTTAGCTCTTATACCCCGTGTGAAGGGAGGATCATAGAGTCAAAGAATGTTTCAGGCTGGGAGGGACCTCTAGCGGTGATCTGGTCCACCCTCCCTACACCAGCAGGGACATCTCTCCCTAGGGCAGGTTGCTCAGAGCCCCATCAAGCCTGACCTTGAATGTCTCCAGGGATGGGGCCTCCACCCCCTCTCTGGGCAGCCCGTTCCACTGATCTATCACCCTCATATTAAGAAACTTTTTTCTAATATCCTGTCTCTCTCTTCTCAGAACAGGTCCCACCTTCACTGCAGCAGTGACATTTTCATCCACGCCCACTTGGATCATCACTTGCTGCCCACATCCCCAAGTGTGAGCAGTCCCACCATAAGCTTCTGCCCAAGTGACTCTTCAAACCTGGACTGTGTTCATCTCTTGGTGAGATTTTGGGGGTCTGGTTTTTTTGGGTGCTGCAGAAAAAGCAGCCACTTGATGTCTCATTCCTCATGAACTTTCCTGTCTTTCTGGGCTATTCTCGGGTCCAGGGGAGGAATAGCTGGAGCTATAAATGACATTTAAGTCCAGGATGGAGGGACTGGTGGGAGAGGAAGGAAGCAGAGAGGTATAATAATACCCAACAACAGCTGGTGCTGGCTCTGCTGATGGAAGGAAATCGTGTTGCTGCAGGAATATTCAGTGAGTTGAAACTCAAAGGGACCCTCAGCAGGAGATGGGTTAGTGGTGCCCTGGCAGTGCTGGGTTAATGCTTGGACTGGATGATCTTAAAGGTCTCTTCCAACCAAAACAATTCTGTGATTCTATGATTTATTTCTATGAGAGAGGGACCATCTCTGCTGCTGGCAGGTGTGGTTCTACAACAGAAATAGAGCCAGGACCACAGTGAGAAGGGTGAGAAGGTCACAGAGAGTCACAGGTCCCTCCCTTGCAAGTACTTCCCACCAATATTTGTCAGTTTACAAACTGTCAGTGTTGTCAGTTTGCAGACATCTGATTAAATCCCCTTGCAGCACAAGCTCTGACTCGGGGTTCTTGTTAACCACCATCCAAACACGTTGCCCAGAGTGACAGAGAGAATCCTGGCACTGCAGGCAGAGGAGAGATCAGGAAACCCAGCAGCAGGACAAGCTTGGGCCAGATTTGGTCTTGTATGACAGAAGGACCTAGGGCTACAATGTGGACCTTCAGCCCAAGCAGATGGAGAAGCAAAACTGAGGGTCTCTCCTGAGTCCTGACTCTGAGCTGTGTGCCCAGCTGCTGTTCAAAATTCATCTCTTATCAGATCTGGACCAGGCAGTCCCTGCTCTTTAGCCTGCAGAAGAGAAGCCTCAGAGGGGATCTGATCAATGCTGATCAAGAGCTGAAGGGTGGGGGCAAGAGGCTGGGGCCAGACTCTTGTCAGTGGTGCCCAGGGACAGGCCAAGGGGCAGTGGGCACCAACTGGAACCCAGGAGGTTCCATGTGAGCAGGAGGAGAAACTTGTTTGGGATGAGGGTGTTGGAGCCTGGCCCAGGCTGCCCAGAGAGGTTGTGGAGTCTCCTCTGCAGAGATTCCCAAGGGGCCTGGACATGATGCTGGGCCCCCTGCTCCGGGTGAGCTGCTGGAGCAGGGGGGTTGCACCAGAGCATCTCCAGAGGTCCCTCTAACCCCCACCATGCTGGGATTCTGTTTCTGCAGTGCCAAAAATGAAGAGAAGAAAAAAATCCTTTTAGAGAGCATTTAGAAAGTTTTGACATTTCCCTCGTTTTAACCCCACTGCTGGGAGGAGGAACCTGCAGCAGCTCTGCCCAGAGTCTCCCTGTGTCCACATCCCCACGGTCACTTCACAGCTCTTCCTTCTGGAGGCCACTTTTAGCAACGACCCAAACCAGAAGACAAAGGCAGCACAGTCTCCCTGTAACCACAGTCTCTCCCCTGGCTGGCCAGATATTTTTGGACGGGAGCGTCGTCCCCGTCTCCAAAAAACATCCGAGTTCAGTGCCCGGGGACTTGGCAGGGCTGGGGCTGTTCTCTCACCACAGAAATCCTCCTTTCCTACCAGTGACTCAGCCAAAGTTCTCCAGACCCTTCTCTGGGTTTGCAACACTCCCAGCACAGCCTGGATCTGGCTGTTGTTGATCTCCACCCAGAGCTCCCCTATCAACCAAACCCACGTGTTCTGCCCCAGCCTCGCTGCGTCAAAAGGGATGGAGAAAAGAAATCCCCCAGCTGCAGCTTCCATTGTCCAGGCCCCTTCCTGCCTCCACGAGTGTCTCACTGCTGAGTGAAGCAAGTAAAAAAAAATAACCATTTCCTTCTCTTTGTTCTGCACCAGAAAAACAGGGTATTGAGCATCTGGCACTTGTGGGGAGGGGAAACTCTGAGGTAACCCAACTCAGTTCCTTTCTGGGAATGGGGATGATGAACCCACAGTGGCCTCATCTGGACAGCTCAGGAACTAAATTTCCCAACAAAATTAGTCCTGTATCTGTTGGTGTCCTGGGCTGGGTTTGTCCAAAGACTTTTTGGTTGCCTTTTCTCTGAGCCCTGTGCTGTGCTGGGAGGATGGATCAGTTCCAGTGGGTGAAACATCAACCTGGAGGACAGCAGGAATGAATCCCATAGAACCATTTAGGTTGGAAAGACCTCCAGGATCAAGTCCAACATCTCCCGGACCCCCAGACCACGTCCCAAAGCTCCACATCTACTTGTATTTTGAACCCTTCCAGGGATGGTGACTCCACCACCTCCCTGGGCAGCCTGGGCCAGTGAAGAAAGAGTCTGGCAGGAGAAAAAAAAAAGAACAAACTCGATGGGATTTACCTGCTGTGGTGTGGGGGATAATTGATTTGTGGATTAAACAAAGAATTTGTGTGCAGGGGGGAAAAATGACCCCAAAAGTGCTGAATAACTTTGTAGTCTAACTAATATAATAAGAGAAATGGGCCAATTAATGATGATAAAAAAATGGTAAGCTGATAAAAATGCCAAGCTGTGTTTTCTGACAAGGCAGATTTGATTTTTTGTGGAAGGAGGGGAGGGATTGTCAGCCCTGAGAAAAACTGTGAGATGAGTTCACAAAGACTTGGAATTTTAAAGTCTCTTATCTCTGGGCTCTTTTCTTTGCCTGCAGGTTTGGAGGCTCTAGAAAGCACTTGGGAAACATTTTCAAGCTCTTCTCTGCAACCAAGTGAGTGGGGCTGGACAATTGCCTTGTTTTTAAATAAAAGTTGAGATCAGATAATTACTTTTCCATAGGATTTGAGCTTTTAGTTAAATATCCAAGACTTTTAGCCAGCTCCACACACTAAATTTAAATTTTATTTTCCTTCAAAGTCACATTCTGTCCTTACCTTTTAAATTGGTGAGCAGGCAGCAGACACCTGTAGTTCCATCAGCAGGTACCTATAGGTCCATAATTTTGAAGCAAATCTTGTGTTCTCTATGGAGTCAACACCTTATGTGGTTCCTCTGGCTCAGCTTTATTAAGACATGTATTAATAGAACAAAGAACAGTTAAAATATTTAAGCATTAACCTTTTTTTAGAATGCTGGGATGCTCAACTCATAATCTTTGGGAAGAAATGTTAATTTTCATTCATTTTTTTAATTTCTATTCATTATCTCAGTGTTGTAATAAACACCTGGCTGAATGAAGATGCAGAAATTCTTTAACCCTTGCTGTGACAGGAAAGATGTTTAGGCTAAAAAAGGTTAATTTCTTTCAAGTCCAGCAGAACTTGGTGGAGAAATAGTCACTACATAGACAACTGCAGCTCCTGAACCACCTTCTCTTGTGCTGTTCCCTCCCTCTGAAGTAAATAAAAGGTTTTAAAGGTGTCAGTGCCAGGCAGCCTGCCAAAGATCCCCTCTGGTCCCACTGCTAAGGAAGCAAATTTTGTGGGTTTTGAACTCCTTTGTAGTGGTTTGTTGATATTCTGAAACACAAAGTCAGATTTCAAAGGTAATGTGAGCTTTATGAGCTGTGACACAAGAGGGGAACCATTCTGAGGGTGATTTCAGCTCTCCTGCTAATTGGTTTTTAATTCTGGTGCTGTTACCAGCCTCCAGTGCCTGCGTGTCCCTGGAGCTCCCCTGGAATGTCTCATTAAGGTCCCACGTGGAGCTGCTGGATCGCCTGACCCAGGAGGAATGGGAGCTGGAGGTGGGTGCCTGCAACAGCTTTGGCAAAGGTTTCCTGAGACCAGCTTTTTATTCCATGGGATGGGATAAAAAGAGAGAGATCTGGGTCTGTGTGTGTTTGCAGAGTAGCAGTGACAGGCTTGGAGCCTCCTGGCTGTTGGCAGCCAGCAGTGGCTCTCATGTTACATGGAATTACGGGAAGTTTTATTTCTTTTCTGCAACCCTGTGGTCGTATTTGGAAACTCCAGAAAATGCAGAAATGACTGGTTGGTCAGCTCCTGCTTCTGCCACAATTTCCTCGAGCCAAAGAGATAAATTAAACAGAGGCAACCCACCCACGATCCTGCACCACAGGGTCACGTGTGCTCATCCTCTGTTGGGACAGTTCATAGAATTGTTTGGTTGGGAGAGATCTTTAGAATCATTGAGTCCAACCATTCCCCCATCCCTGCCAGGGCACCACTAACCCCTGTCCCTCAGCACCACATCTCCACAGCTTGGAAACCCCTCCAGGGATGGGGACTCCACCACTGCCCTGGGCAGCAGCTCCAACCTCAACCTCCCCTGGAGCAACTTGAGGCTGTTTCCTTTTGTCCTATTGCTTGTTCTTTAGAAGAGCCCGACCCCACCTGGCTCCAGCCTCCTGTCAGGGAGTTGTGCAGAGCCAGAAGGTCTCCCCTGAGCCTCCTTTGCTCCAGGCTCAACAACCCCAGGTCCCTCTCCCTCCCTTCCTCCCTCCCTCTTTTCCTTCTTTCCTCTCTTCTCTTCCCATTTCTCTCGCTTTCTGTCTTTCTTTTGGACTACACCTCCTCCCAGACTCATCCCAGTACCCAGAGGAGCTTCAGTACGACCCCCAGCTCTCAGAAGCCCCCTGTGAGCACCATCCATGCAGGATGAGGGAACATCTCCACCTTTCCTAAAGCTGTTGCTCAAACTAGCAGGATTTTCTTAAGCGTCCGTGGGTGCAGAGTCCCAAAATAAGCCCGGCTCTATGGTCTGCTGGCAGAACTCCCAGTCCCTCCTGCAGAGACTGTCTCAGTATTTTAGATTTAATGGGTCATCTGCTTTTCTGGATTCTGAAAATCCATGTTCTGTGCTGGAAACCAAAGGCAGAGATGCTGCTGAGGGTCCCAAGAGGAGCATTTCCATGGGGTCCTAAGAGTACCTTGGAGACAGATGGGATTTGAGCTAGACCATTCATTCAGCATTGTCTAGTAAGAATCTTACAGACTCTCCCCACTCAGTCTGCCAATCTGCTGGGCTTGATAGACTGCTTTTAAAATAAGTAATTCTCTCCAGGCATTGTTAATGTCAATGTGTCTGTGTCTTTACCCTGGCCTGCAGAACCCCATGGAGCCCTGACACGGCTTTAAGTGTACTTGAAAAAGCTGTTGCACCATAAAGTCTTAAGAGACAAAGGTGGAGAGAAGTTGTAAACTTATTTTAGACAGAAAAATCAAGCACCAAGCACCAGATGATGCAGTTTTTCATGCCTGATTTTGTGTCTGAAATAAGCTCACGCTTCCCCAGTTGAAAGCAGGAGCCCTTTTTTATCTTAGTCCTCATGAAATTGGGCAAATCAGTGCTGCAAATCAATGTGACCCAGAGTGAAGGGGTTGAGGTGTTTCCACCCCGAGTCCATTACAGTAATGATTGCAAAAAGGAACTTAGGAAATAATTCAATCACAGCCACTGCGGAGCCTTAATCCCAGATCCATGACTCTGACACAAATTTGCCTGATCTAAGAAGAAACTCTGCATTTACCTTCATGTGCCTGATAAGTGATAGAACAGAATCTCATTAAAACTCCCCAAAACACATCCCTGTGTCTCGGGGTGGGATTTATCAGGGACACCATCAAACAAAAGGGCAGAGACGTCCCTCCAGACATTTGAAGGCTCAATGCTGACAACTAATAGCTTGACTTTTACATTTGCAAGCTCCAACTTAAGGAAATATATTGGATGTTTGGCTTCAAGGGGCTTGGATGGACAAATAGAACTTCTCCAGGAATCAGGAAGGCAATGCATTTAGGTGTTAATTTGTATGGCAGTGGTATTTGAAAACCTATGAAGTAATATGGGTCAGTGTCTGGTCAAACAGGGGCTGGTGAGATCTGAGTCAAGGTGCTGAGGGCGTCACACAGAGCACAAGAGGTGAAAAAAAGCCCATGAAAAGCAATTTGCCTTAAAAATATTATGTTAAATGCAGTAAAATAGAGCAAATCAAATGGGAAATAGGATCTTTGAGCTGAAATACAGACAAAAGAGAAAAGAAAGGAGAAGAAAGGCCCACCCCTAATCACCATCTCTCTTTTACAACCTCTAATGAGCAACTTCCCAACAGAAAGAATCAAACATGGGTCTGTTCTGTGCCTGAACATCACAAGGGATTAATTGTGGGGTACAGCCGTGGGGTTTCAGCACTTATTGGGCTGGGGGAAGATGGGATATTGTAGTTAATGAGTGCACCTGAGGTGGAATGATGGCACATTCAGCAGCTGTGGAAGGTGAGCACTCATGCTCTGATGTGTGGCCAGGTCAGCTAACACCAAGGCTTCCTCAAAAAAGGGCAGAAAATCAAGTGGAATCGAAAGGATTTGAGAAAATAGAAAGGAATGCAAATGGCAATGCCAAAATTGAAGGGTGAAATTAAAAGAGGAGGTTGGATTGGGGCAAGAAAGGCAAGGGGCTGGAGTAGTTTATTTTTAGTCTTCTCTTTCTACTGTGGAAGATGACAAGGAATATTTGTAGAGAGTTTGAAACAACAACAGGCTGTGTATTATGGCATGGAAGTTTACTACACACAGAGCTCCATAAACTGATGAAAGGCTCCCTATGACATGTGGAGACTAGACCTGGTGGCTCTTCCCATGCTGTGGTCTTCAGCCTGAGCTCCCCTCCTGCTGTCTGCAGCTCCCCTACACCTGCAAAATCCAGGAGCCTTGGTTCACAGGCCACTGGGTTCACATTATCCCTGGCCCTGGACTCTCTTTTCTGCCTCGCTGCATTTCACTCTGAGCTTATTGGATTTGAGCAACTGCAGCAATCAGAGGGAAATGCAATTATAACAGGGTTGCAGCCACTTGTTTTCCAAGTGATGAGAAACCTCAGCAGCAGACATGGTCCCAGCAATGCTGGGAGGGCTGGAACCCCTCTGCTGGAAGGCCAGGCTGGGAGAGTTGGGCTTGGTCAGCCTGGAGACCTTCTGGTGGCCTTGCAGGACTTAGAGGGGGCTGAGAAGAAAGATGGGGACAGGCTCTTACTACCCTCAGCAGCAACAATTTCTACAAATGTCTTAATGAAGTCAGTTTGGCAACCCAAAAATGCACAATCTTCCTGAGTTATATTTATCTATCAGCCTGGAAGCCACCAGTGCTCTAAGGCTTTAGATGGGTGACGTTTCAGGGCTACAGATTTTGGCAGCTTCACTATAAAAGCCACTGGTGGAATGGAGCAGCAAGACAAATATTTCTTGATGTGCTGTTTTACCTACCCCTCAAATGATGGTGTCATGATAATATTGGGTAAGAGATGGTGACAAAGGAAGGGTGATATTGCCCCATTGATGAGGCAGAGTGAACGTTTGTCTGCAGCCACTTCTCTAGCTGCACTTTTTCACTCTGGAGCAAACTCTGTGGAAAAGAGCCACGAGCTCCTCCTTGGGTGGAAACCAGTATGGACATATCAAACATCACCTGCTACCTGACACAAATACCAACCTATAAATACACCCCCTGCCCCTCCCAGCCTCACTTTGCAGCATCACTGAAGCGTGAGCAGAAGGATGGCAGCAGAATGTCTCCCCACTCCATGATTAATCAGCATGCCAAGTGTTCTAGCAGCATCCTGATGTGGACACAGCTAATGGCCTTAGCTTCCCAGCCAGGATGGGATGGTTGAGCAGACTTTGCCTGGGGAAGGCCCCCGGTGAGAAGGGAAGCATCAGAGAAAGGAGGTGGAGGCATTTTTCAAGCTGTCAAGCGAAGGGAATCGCAGCTGATGCGAAGTCAAGGATGTGCCCTCTCATAGCTGAGCTGAGCCAGGGGCTGGGCTGCCTCCTGAACAAGGGGAGAGCAAGCAGCACAAAGCTGGGTCATTATCCCCTCAATTGCACTCACCCAGGAGCAGAAATTACCCTGACTCAGCGTTTTGTTGATGGTTGTTTTGTGCTGCCTGAAGCTGCTCTGAATTGCTACCCCTGTGAGAAGCCCAGGAAAAGAGAAGCTGGTGAAAAGGGGCCACAAATTTGGGTAGATCAACATATAGACATAAGAATTATGTAGAGTTTTTAGGGACAATTTCACCTGCCAGTGTTATCAAAGGCTCTAGAAAACATCTCAGGGACTGAGCCAGGCTGTAGGTGTTTGTCAAGGGTTAGGGCTGGGCACTAGATGAGTGACAGATGCTCTCTATTAACCCCTCTCCCTTCCCAAAGGGGAAGAGAAAGGGAATAAGTGAAAGAGACTTAAGGGTTGGAACAAAACCTAAACCAGCTTTACTGAAAATAACAACAATAAACTGAAATAGATACAAATGCATAGCAAACAAATATTGAAACCAACCCCCTGATGGCAATTACATCACTGTCAGCACTGATGGTGTGGGCTGGCACTGGGCAAGTCCCAGAATGGACTCAGGAGCTGGATTTGGGGACTGGATTCAGGAACACATGGAGCAGGATCAAAGGCAGAATGGACAGAGTCCTCCTTGGACTCCAGCCATTGAAGAAGGGGTTTGGCCCTTGTGACCCCTCAGCTTTACACTCAACATGTCACACATGGGATGGATCCTTCATTGGTCAGTTTAGGGTCACTTGTTCTGGCCACTCCTCCCCACAGGTGAGACCTCTTACTTAATGTACCTAAAGATGGGGCAAAAGATTTCCCAGTGCCCTTGGTCTGCACAGGAGCAAGGATGAGGAGGAGCCTTTTTGCACCCCCCAACCCTTGGGGGTGACTCCAAACATGGAGTGTGATCACTGTGAAAAGAGAGACTGTGAAAATCTGCCCTGAACTTCAGACAGTGCCAGGACTTGGAAGAGATTGAGCTGAGAAGTAAAGTCACAGAAGAGAATTCTCTCTCTTCTAGCTCAAACCAGAACAGTGCTGAGGATTAGGAGACTATAAACTGAAGGTCCTGCCTGATGGAACTTTGCCTTCCTCCAAGGTACCTCCTGGATCTCGCTGCTGAAGGTAGGACTGAGACTAGAAGATCTTTTGAGGTCCCTTCCAAGCTCTAACATTCTGTGATTCTGGAACTGAAGTGGTGGAGCACCTATAGAAAGACCCAGATGCCCAACTCATTTTTTTTCTGTTTTTAATTAACAAAATGATGTGTACAAGTATGGACATGGGTAAAATGGAAAGCATTGGACATGGGTAAAATGGAAAGCACTGGACATGACATGTTGTCTTTTAATATTGATAATCTCTGACGTTCTCCTGGATCAATCTTCTGGGAAGGACAATAATTGACTAGTCAGAGACACCCTTTGTATCAACCTAAACTCTCCCCAGTAAATCTCATGGACAAATCTTAGCTGTTACTATAAGCCTTACATGCTTCATTAGCCTTCAAATAAATGCTTTGAATAAAAAAAAAAAATCCTGTAAAGGTAGAAGCCATAAATTAAGGAGAGTTCTCCATTAGGTGCCATATAAAACCATAACATGTCCTTGCAGAAGTGGCATCTGGATAACTTATGGAACTACCACTGGGAGAGGGACTCTCATTTATCTGAAGGGGGCTACAAGGAAGGTGGGGAGGGACTTTTGAGGATGTCAGGTAGTGGTAGGACTGGGGGGAATTTGCAGTTGACAAGCAGGACACCTTGAAAGTTCATGGGTTTAATTGCTTTGCTAAGATAACAAGTTTTACTTTCACCTTTGGAGTAACATTGTGTAACACTGACTAATAAATTTCTGGAGTAAATTTTTCATTAAAGTCAGTTTGAACTTCACCCCAGGAGAAAAAGAAAGTGAACAGCTCAGCTTGAAATTTGGAATGACCACGTGCCAGACTTTGCAGCCAAGCCAACAAAAGGCAGAGAATTTAAGATGAAATCTGACAGTAAATAATTAACAGGCAAGTGTTACTAAAAAAGACAGTTGAGGGAAGCTAATAACTGTTCCCTTTAAATTCAATTGTCATTCTTTTTTCTCTGCTACATATTTTAAAACACCTGTCTTTAAAATGAAGTTAATTTTCATGCCCATGTGAATTGGCTGCGAGTTCTGAAAGAGCCTTTCCAAGAATGTCTAAAGCAGAGCAGCTATCATGACAATTTTCAATAAATCACTCCTGGCTGGGAGTCTCAGAGGAAGAGAAACTAAATGATGATTGAATTATCCTTTTATCTCTAAAAGTCATCTTTCTGAGGCAGGGCTCGGAGGAAATGGGTTTGGAGCACTTATCTTTGTGCTATCATGATTCCCCCTGTTCTCTGAAGAGCCAGCGTCCCAAATTTCTGCTTTATGGATGAGGTTTCTCAGGGTAGAGGCAGAAAATGGCCAGTGACTCAAAGAGGGATAGTGGTGGCCATACACCAGCTAAAATTCCTCTGGCAGAGATGCTGGAGATGCAGAAATGCANGTCAGCACTGATGGTGTGGGCTGGCACTGGGCAAGTCCCAGAATGGACTCAGGAGCTGGATTTGGGGACTGGATTCAGGAACACATGGAGCAGGATCAAAGGCAGAATGGACAGAGTCCTCCTTGGACTCCAGCCATTGAAGAAGGGGTTTGGCCCTTGTGACCCCTCAGCTTTACACTCAACATGTCACACATGGGATGGATCCTTCATTGGTCAGTTTAGGGTCACTTGTTCTGGCCACTCCTCCCCACAGGTGAGACCTCTTACTTAATGTACCTAAAGATGGGGCAAAAGATTTCCCAGTGCCCTTGGTCTGAAAAGGAGCAAGGATGAGGAGGAGCCTTTTTGCACCCCCCAACCCTTGGGGGTGACTCCAAACATGGAGTGTGATCACTGTGAAAAGAGAGACTGTGAAAATCTGCCCTGAACTTCAGACAGTGCCAGGACTTGGAAGAGATTGAGCTGAGAAGTAAAGTCACAGAAGAGAATTCTCTCTCTTCTAGCTCAAACCAGAACAGTGCTGAGGATTAGGAGACTATAAACTGAAGGTCCTGCCTGATGGAACTTTGCCTTCCTCCAAGGTACCTCCTGGATCTCGCTGCTGAAGGTAGGACTGAGACTAGAAGATCTTTTGAGGTCCCTTCCAAGCTCTAACATTCTGTGATTCTGGAACTGAAGTGGTGGAGCACCTATAGAAAGACCCAGATGCCCAACTCATTTTTTTTCTGTTTTTAATTAACAAAATGATGTGTACAAGTATGGACATGGGTAAAATGGAAAGCATTGGACATGGGTAAAATGGAAAGCACTGGACATGACATGTTGTCTTTTAATATTGATAATCTCTGACGTTCTCCTGGATCAATCTTCTGGGAAGGACAATAATTGACTAGTCAGAGACACCCTTTGTATCAACCTAAACTCTCCCCAGTAAATCTCATGGACAAATCTTAGCTGTTACTATAAGCCTTACATGCTTCATTAGCCTTCAAATAAATGCTTTGAATAAAAAAAAAAAATCCTGTAAAGGTAGAAGCCATAAATTAAGGAGAGTTCTCCATTAGGTGCCATATAAAACCATAACATGTCCTTGCAGAAGTGGCATCTGGATAACTTATGGAACTACCACTGGGAGAGGGACTCTCATTTATCTGAAGGGGGCTACAAGGAAGGTGGGGAGGGACTTTTGAGGATGTCAGGTAGTGGTAGGACTGGGGGGAATTTGCAGTTGACAAGCAGGACACCTTGAAAGTTCATGGGTTTAATTGCTTTGCTAAGATAACAAGTTTTACTTTCACCTTTGGAGTAACATTGTGTAACACTGACTAATAAATTTCTGGAGTAAATTTTTCATTAAAGTCAGTTTGAACTTCACCCCAGGAGAAAAAGAAAGTGAACAGCTCAGCTTGAAATTTGGAATGACCACGTGCCAGACTTTGCAGCCAAGCCAACAAAAGGCAGAGAATTTAAGATGAAATCTGACAGTAAATAATTAACAGGCAAGTGTTACTAAAAAAGACAGTTGAGGGAAGCTAATAACTGTTCCCTTTAAATTCAATTGTCATTCTTTTTTCTCTGCTACATATTTTAAAACACCTGTCTTTAAAATGAAGTTAATTTTCATGCCCATGTGAATTGGCTGCGAGTTCTGAAAGAGCCTTTCCAAGAATGTCTAAAGCAGAGCAGCTATCATGACAATTTTCAATAAATCACTCCTGGCTGGGAGTCTCAGAGGAAGAGAAACTAAATGATGATTGAATTATCCTTTTATCTCTAAAAGTCATCTTTCTGAGGCAGGGCTCGGAGGAAATGGGTTTGGAGCACTTATCTTTGTGCTATCATGATTCCCCCTGTTCTCTGAAGAGCCAGCGTCCCAAATTTCTGCTTTATGGATGAGGTTTCTCAGGGTAGAGGCAGAAAATGGCCAGTGACTCAAAGAGGGATAGTGGTGGCCATACACCAGCTAAAATTCCTCTGGCAGAGATGCTGGAGATGCAGAAATGCACCCAGTTGAAAACCAAAGTGGGATGAGGGGGTTGGAACCCCTCTCCTACAAGGCCAGGCTGAGAGAGTTGAGGTTGTTCTGGAGAAGAGAAGGCTCTGGAGAGACCTTCTGGTGGCCTTTCAGATTCTCAATGGGGTCTACAAGAAAGCTGGGGAAGGACAAAAGGCTTGGGACAAGGGGCAATAGCTTTGAGACCAGGTTGGATAGAGATTGACCATGATTCTAAGTGAAGAAGGGATGTGCTGATGTGATTGTAAGAGTCTGTAAGAAAGCTCCCCCATTTTTTACCTTGAAATAGGTGTGGGTGTTTAAGATGCAGAGCCAGAGGGTCACATCCCAGCTGAGGATGAGCAGGTGTGACTTCCAAAATAAACAACCTTGACTGACATGGATCCTGAATTTGGCCTCTTGTTTAGAAAAGAGGTTTAGTGCCCCAGAATACAAAACACCTTCATGTACTCACAGATGTTCTCAAATTATCTAAATGCAGTGGATGGAATAAAAATGTTGTTTAATTCTAGAATGTAAGAGTTTTAATAATTGGGCTGGAAAACCAGAGTGTAGCTCTATCTTATGAAAATAGTGGCCATCTACTATGTTTATTTTTTACTCTCTGCTGGGGAGAGCCCAGCAGAGGCTGTGGAGATGCTGGGGGACCTGGAGCATCTCTGTGCCCAGGACAGGCTGAGAGCCCTGGGGCTGCTGAGCTGGAGGAGAGAAGCCTCAGAGGGGATCTGATCAATGCTGAGCAAGAGCTAAAGGGTGGGGGCAAGAGGCTGGGGCCAGCCTCTGGTCAGTGGTGCCCAGGGACAGGACAAGGGGCACCAACTGAAACCCAGAAGGTTCCATGTGAGCAGGAGGAGAAAGTTGTTTGTTGTGAGGGAGTTGGAGCCTGGCCCAGGCTGCCCCGAGAGGTTGTGGAGTCTCCTCTGCAGAGATTCCAAAGGGGCCTGGACATGATGCTGGGCCCCCTGCTCTGGGGGAGCTGCTGGAGCAGGGGGGTTGCACCAGAGCATCTCCAGAGGTCCCTCTAACCCCCACCACTCCAGGATTCTGTGGTTCATGCTTTCTGAACTAAGCCAACACTAAACTGCCTAGGAGCAGCAGAACTCCCCCCCAGGCTGTCTCATCACTTTTTCCACCAGAGTGGCTGTTTTGTCTGCCTGAAGCATCCAGAGCTGGCCGGGTTCCTGCTGGTTCCCATCCCCAAGCCCCAGCCTGGGGCAACCAGCAGGAAAACAGGACCTGGGGGTCTGATTTTCTTGGTGCAAGGTGTGAAAAATACACCCGAGTTGCCTGTAAGGGGAAGCTGGTGGGTTCTGCTTTGCCAATACTACTTGCATTGGTTTCATTAGCAGGAAGAAGTGGGAGTTAGGGAAGGAGTTAAAGGTTTTTTCGTGTGGTTTTACATTGCCATCCAGTGGCTCTTCTAAATAATTGCAGGATAAACCCAGGAAAACCTGGAGCTGGCTGCAGGTTCCAATATGCAGCAAAATTTTCAGTGGAACAGAACAATTCTTGAAAGTGGAATTACATTAAACTGATTAATTATAGTTTATATTTTTTGTTTTGTATAATTAGCTTTTCACTAGAACTATTTTCAATAGGCTCTAGGTGCTTCTCTTCTCTTAAAGTGAATGTTTAGTTTCTATTAGTATTAAAAATGTGATTAAAACCTAATTAGACACCCTGTAAAAACACAATCTGCCAAGGCACAGCCTCATCACAAATAACTTAACAGTGCCTGAAAACTGAACTGGTGTTAAAAAAAAAATTAATGAGGAAATTCTCAACCTACATGTTACTGATCTGGTTTGGGATTTTAAATTGGGTTTTTTTTCCTGTAGGTTCTTGTGTTTGTGGCTTTGTTGTCACACCAATTAATTGAATCTCGTGTGTTGTTTGTGTCATCAGTTTATAGAGTGCTTTGGAAATGTTATAATAGAAAGTTTTCACCCAAAATCAGTGTAAACTCTATGTGTGGACTTGTTGATTTTATACTTGGCTCATTTTTGGTCAATCTTTGGCAGAGCAACTTTCAGGCTTCTGTGGTTCTTGATATATCTTGATATATCAAAATATATCTTGATATATCTTGATATATCAAAATATATCTTGATATATCTTGATATATCAAAATATATCAAATTTATAAATTCACAGGGCACCTGATTTCCCTTATTTTCCAAGTCAGGCTATATTTTCAATCCTACTTAAAGATTAATTCCCCACCTACCTGTAGTTAGTTCAATGTAAATGCACTGAATTAAAAAGTCACACACTTTTATCTTTCAGATTAACTCTGCATTTTTTAAATGTGTTAACTCTGCTTCCAGTCTATATATGAATGGCAATGTGTGAACAGCAGAGAACCTATTAAATAGCATTAGAAAGGTGAAGCACGGACATTTCCAGACCACATTGGCCTTCTTTTTTTTAATTAATTAGTGAAAATTTGGTTGAAATACATGTAATCATGTAGCAGGAAAGCAGAATCACCCATTTTTATAAGCAGAATTAGTGCTGGGTTTAAAGCAGTGCTCCCTGAACCTCCCCTTAGGACACTCCTGCTGCTCCTCAAGCTCACAACCTGACATAATTCTTTGGATTATTATTTTTTTTTAATAGCTTCTGGTTTCAATATTAGGCAGGGCTAATTCCTTGGAACTTGGGGGTGCTGAATTATTCAGTTTGCTAATAATGGCTTTCCAGGTGCAAGGAGCTTGCCAGGGGTGGCAGTTATGGCTCAAAAATAGCTCACATTATGTGCATATTTCCTCCCACATTAATACAATTCTATTACCTCTTGAATTCCATTCTGTGGCAAAGAGAAGCTTAAAGCTGACATCGAATTTAAGTATATAAATAAACGACTTCATTTTCCAAGCTATAGCAGACAACTGGAGATGTGACCTTAGTCCACCTGGTGGAGCAACAAACATATAATTTCTTGGCTTTCACACTCTGCCTTCTCCAAGTTTTTCTTCTTGCTTTATCTCCAGATATTCTACCAAAGAAGCTGATGAGACCTGGCTCACCTCACACCCAGATGCCTCCTTCTCACACGGGTTTTGCCCAGGCAGGTGTGGTCTCTGAGCAGCAGAATCTCCACACTGGCTGGTAAAAGCTCAACCACCAGCACACCACCAACGTCCTGTGGATCTTTTCCCAGCTTCATCCCTGGCTACTCCTGAGAAGAAATGCAAATTCCCTGCAGAAAAGAGCAGAGGGGCTGAGTAAGGTATTATTTAATGTCTATCATATTTAATATTTTTCACAAAATAATAAGGAAGCAAAAATTAGCCACAACCTTCAATCTGCTCTCAGTGGCTTAAAAGTGTGAGCTAAATGATTTTATAAATTCTCTGTCCACTCAGAACAACCTGAGATGCCAGGAGCACAAATTAAATGCCATTGAGCTCGGCAGTGATGGGTTAATGGTTGCACCCCATGATCTTAAAGGTCTTTTCCAACCTAAAAAGTTCTATGACTCTCAAAGGAAAACTCTATCCCCTTCCTAATACAAATTTGAAAGTGATGGGTTTGGATCCTTCAAGTCCAAGATGTGGAGATAATCAGTAAGATTTTTCCTGCCAGCTCTGTCTGTCATGAACTTAATTCTGGTTGTTCTTTTGCCTCCATGGGCACTGGACCCTTCAAGCTCTTGCAAATGACTGGGATCAGCACTATGGAAGTTGATGACTCTGTTGCCTGTGGCTTCCATTTTTCCACAGAAGAAAAATTAAGGTGATTTCACTGTGATTTAGGGGGACAAATATATCAAACCTTGGTAAAAAAGAAGTCCCCATATCTCCCCCACCAGCATAGGAAGGAACAGTGTCACCAGTCTGGGATCAAATCATAGAATCACAGAATGGTTTGGGTTGGAAGGGACCTTTAAAGGTCATCCAGCCCATCAGGTTGCAGAGCTGGTGTCTCCTGAGTGGAAGTTGTGGGCAGGGTGTGCTGTGAAGGGCCTTTTGCTTTGAATTTTCTCCTCCCTTTGGTCTGTCCCAGCTCAGATTTATTAACTGCTGGACGTACTTCTCCAAGGGAGGGAGAAAAGCACTTGCAGGGTTTTGGGGAGCCATTGAGGATTATCTAAACCAGCTGAATGTTTATTAGAGGCAGACAGGCAGTTTGCTGCATTGTTTTTTCCTCCAATTCCAAGTGATAATGATTTCCAGAATGTTTTTTCAGAACACTTGGGTGGTGCTTATGAGATAATGAGGCCGAGAGGCAAGAAGGAGAACAAGTGTGTGCAAGGAAGCCCAACACAAAGCAGCTAAAAATTAGAGTCCCTTTGTGTACATTGATAGAAACCTTACTGAGCTGTGTCAGGGGGTTTGGAACTAGATGATTTTTAAGGTCCCTCCCAACCCAAACCATTCTATGGTTCAATGGTGCTCACAGTGCAGAGAAAGGAGTGTTGAGAGTGGGGTGGTGGGACGTGCGAGTTGAGGAAGCTCTGCATGGCCCCACTGCCCTCCAGGGTCAGGAGGTGACCTCATGCTCCTGAGGGGCCTGGAGGGAACCTGCCATCAGCACAATAGCTCTGCCTTAAGCACAGCCACACAGACAAAAGCTGAAAAAACATATTTGGTGTTTACTTAGGGGCAGGAGAGCAGCACAGTTCCATTCAGACTTGGGCTTTCTCCAGTTTGAAGTCTCCCAAACCTGTTTTTGCCAAGGGCACTGTTCTTATCCATAGGTTGTTATGCACAAATGGCTAAATCATCACACTCCCTTTGTGCCACATCATCCTAAATATCAGGATTTTCTACTCCTTTGCACATGGTCCTTCAGGAAATCCTAATTCCTAAATATTGGTGAGAGAGAAAACAAGATTTTAAGATCCCCATAACCAGATCTCTGAGTATTTTCTGGGTATTTGTTCTTGTCTTACATAGCAAATTTTTGTGTGTGTGTTTTATTTTGTAGTAAATCTTAAATAGCAAAACCAATCAGTGCGAGGCATTCAGAAATTACCCTTCCTAAAATTTGTGCCACCTCTGTCTTTCAAGAGAAGTTGAAGAAGTAGCAACTTAATTGTTTTACAGTATAAAAGTATTTTGATTTGCAGTTTCAGTTCATGCAGATGGGCTGTAAAATATTCATGAAAAAGCTTTAATTCTCGTGCACATTTCTTGACTCATTCAAGATCTTACCTGCCCCGTGGAGTTCCATTTTCTCATTGGATTAGTTTGCCAAAGACTGAGGAATTTCTGGTCTTTGGAAAGAGCTGTATCCTCAGGGCCATGTCTTGAAGCAGGGATGGTTCTGGTTGCCTGATACTTTGCAATGCTGGAGAAAGGAAGGAGAGAAAACACAGCAATCCTCTTCTCCATGAAGGTACAAACTCAAATTAAGTATGAGAAGTATTTTTGTAGGTTGTTTTGGTTGGAAGAGACCTTTAAGATCATTGAGTCTGACCGTTGACCCAGCACTGCCAGGGCACCACCCCTATAGACACCCTATAGACACCTTATATCCCAGGATATTTAGTTAGACTGTAATAATGGAGTCAGCTGCTGACGTCCAGAGCTGGATCTCAACATACATTCCCTAGCCCTTGTGGAATATTCTGATGAGGATAAATGTGTGTAGTAATAACCTGAAGTGCTCTTCAGCTTGCTGTAATTTGAAGAAATGGTTAAATTGATGCTAAAGCTGTGAACTGGCAGGAGTTTCTGTGCACAGATGCTCCCTCCTTCCCTTCCCTTTGTACTTGGCTCCCAACTGGTCCTTGCAGTCCCACACAGAGGGTTCCTTAACCTGACCTCTCTGATTTTACACCAAATGACACTTTGGCTCCTGGACTTTGTTGACTTTTCTCTCCACAGATGTTTTGCTTTCCTCCTCCATTGCCTGTCCTGAAATTTAAGAAGTTCCTGGTGTGAGCAAAGGACGGATCTGTTGGAGGGGACAGATGTGGGGTGTTATTTATTTGCAGGCTTGAAAGCCTCTGATAAGGTTTTACAGCAGGAATTTTTCATTTTCTACCTCCTTAATGTGTAATTTTTCCTGTTTACGCTTCAAATCTAAGCTTTGCTATGTGCTCTCAACCCCTAACTCTGAGTTAGATGTTAAGAAATAGCTTTATTTCATACAAAATCTATAAATCACTATTATTTTCCTGAATTTCTTTCTTAAAAGCAGCTGGCTGACAACACCACAAACAGCTGCCCCCAAGTTGAAGGACACACTCTCAGCCTAACTCTGCTCATACATGTAATTGTCCTTGGAAATATGGTTTTAAATTGAAGATCAAACAGAACAGAACAAGGGTTTCCTGGAAAACAAGCAGCCTGTGCTGTCAGCAGGAATTTGAGAGGCAGAATCTTCTCACTAGAATTCTCCTGACTTCTTTTGGTGGTAATTTTCCCAGGCAAATGTCGTTCCTTGCTGCAACTTGAAGTATTTGTGGAGTTTTGTAGGTATGAGCTCGGTGAGCAGACAAACCTTACACCAGGAATGAACTTTTCTGAAGTATTAAGGAAACATCTCTTACCTTAAGGAATTTCTACAGTTTGTGGTGTCATGGTCGTGGTAGTGTTGGGTTGAGGGTTGGACTTGGTGATCTTAGGGGTCTTTTCCAACCTTAATGATTCTATGGGAGTTTCAAGAGATAGTTGACCATTAAAAAATTGCAAAGACTTTCTAGGAGACAAAAGTCAGTCAGCAAACTGAGGTGATGAGGAGAGAACTCGTCTCCTTTACAAACGTGGCTGACCTGCTGTGGAGCAGAGGCTCCAGAGCCATCAGCATGAACATGAAGCTCCATATCATTAATTACACCTTTCTAGGTGGAAACAGGCTGCCCAGGGCTGTGGTGGAGTCCCCATCCCTGGAGGGGTTCAAAAGAGTAGATGTTGTGCTTTGAGACATAGTCTAGGGGTGAGGGAGAAGTTGGACAAAGGTTGGACTTGCTGATCCTGGAGGTCTCTTCCAATCTAAATGATTCTATGTGTCTGCGAGGCATGTGGAGTGTGTGAGGGGGCTGCTGTGAGTGTGAGGATGGGAGGGTGAAGGAATGTGTGCGTGAGGGTGTCTGTGTGTGTGTGGGTGGGTGTCTGTGTGGGTGTGTGTGAATGGGGGGGTGAATGGGATGTGAATGTGTGTGAAT
>VYZX01032591.1:135014-207021 GCA_013401335.1 Brachypteracias leptosomus
GGGTGTGTGTGGGTGTGAATGGGGGGTGTGGGTGTGAATGGGGGGCGTGTGTGTGAAGAGGGTGTGAATGGGAGGTATGTGTGTGTGTGAATGGGTGTGTGTGTGTGTGTGTGAATGGGGGTGTGTGTGAGGCCGCTCATCCGAAGGGGTCTGTGCGTGCGGGTCCGTGTGCAGAGGCTGCACGTGAAGGGTGTGTCTCTGTCTTCACGTGAGCGGGGCGGGGCGGGGCCCATATAAGGCGGGGGCTCCGCCCTCCTCCTCTCCCGGCGGCGGCGGCAGCAGCAGCGGCAGCGATGGGCAGCGGAGGATGGTGGTGGCTGCTCCTGGCTCTGGTTTCGCTGCTCTGGGCACCGGGGCAGGGCCAGCCCCGAGGTGAGTGGGGCTCTCGGGGTGCGGGGACGATGCGGTGCCTGCGGAGGTTTCTTTACAGCCACGTCCCGGGGCTGGGGTCGCCTTGGCGGGGGGTAAGGGCGGCGAGGCGAGGCGGGCTGGGGTCGCCACATTGTTGCCCGCACTCTTTCTCCTTTCTCCCTCCTCTCCACGCTGTTCAGCCGCCCACACCCCCCTCCCTGGAGCCCTTTCTTCCCCCTGGGCGGCGGGGGCCGCTCAGCCCGGGCGCCTCCGGGGCCGCCCACTCCCTTTGTGGGAGCCGGGAGAAGCTGCGGAGCGGCAGAAAGCCGGGGGAGGTGAAGGGGGGCACGGCTTGGGCATTTGTCCCCCTTCCCTGAACCCCGGGGAGGAGGGTTAGAGGGTGGCCCCGGCCCTCCCCGGGCAGCCCCGGGGCCGAGGGTCCCGCTGCTGGGGAGGGAGAGGAGCCCGGGGATGCCTCGATGTTGTCGCTGATTTAAACCGCTCTGAGGAGCGAGAGGGGCTCGGAACCTCATTTCCAAGCATGAGGCTGAAGCAGCGTGAGGATGGGGAGAATTTATGAAAGTTTTTTCTGTGTTTTTTTCCACGTGGGTCCGGCCGGTGCGTTGTAGCCGGGACCCGGCGGCGAGTTCGTGCTTTGCTCAGAACTTCACCGCACGCAGCCCCTTTGTTCGGCTGCCCTGGGCAGGTCTCTGCCTTGGTGGGGTCTCTGTTGAAAAGCTGAGGATGGAAAACGGTCGGAAGGATGGAAATGTGTTGTGCAGATGCGGGGCTTGGGGTTCTTCACGTGTTTTCAAGTGTGGCTCAACATGGAGGTTGTGGTGAGGCTGGGGTTGGGCTCTTCTCCCAAGGAACTAACGGCAGGACAAGAGGTGATGGCCTCAAGTTGTACCAGGGGAGGTTTAGATTGGATTTTAGGAAGAAATTCTTTCCTGACAGACTGGTCAGGGACTGGGACAGGCTGCCCAGGGAGGGGGGGGAGTCACCATCCCTGGAGGGGGTCAACACACGAGTAGATGTGGTGCTTTGAGACATGGTTTAGGGGTCAGGGAGATGTTGGACAAAGGTTGGATTTGCTGATCCTAGAGGTCTTTTCCCACCTAAATTGGTTCTATGATTCAGTGTTGGAGATGAGCTTCTGGGTGTTTACACCCCGCAGTGAAAAGTGAATGTGTTTATAAAATACCACCAGTGTGTACTAAACATCTTCCAAACCCCTCGCAGGTGGTTTGCCCAGCTTGTAAATAAACGAGCATCACCTGGGTAAACAAACCCAGGTGAAAGATGCAAAATTTACCCCCTGCTGTTTTCCAGGGTATCCTCTTACACACACCAAATAACCTTTATCCACTATTAACTCTCGTTTGAATGTGACCGTTAACACACGGTTTAAAAAGGCAGGAATTTTCCCAAAGCTGGTCAAATCTTGCTGACAGGAGTCCCCACCTTATTTTTTTCCCCCATAGAAACTTGCAGTGAGCAGGAATCTGCTGCAGCTTTTGCAAAAGGTTTAGTGCTGATAGTCCAGCTTTTATGTAGCAGCTGACATCGTTAGAGGCATCTTGATAAAGATGCAGATTTTTAGGTCTGTGGTTGAAGATACCAGTGTGTTTGCCCCTAAGCCACCCCCCTTGGGGCTTATTTAATTTCATAATTATTTTCTAATTCAAAGATCAGGTCAGGAGACCACTCTTGTATTAGGATAAATTGATAGATGATTTTTTTTCTTGGTGTGAGAGTACAGATGTGAGGAAGCAGCAAGTATCAAACCCTGCTGGTGTGTAGCTTGCCTTAGGAAACCCAGAATTCAAGATAACTGATCCCAAAACAATGTGAAGAATGCGATGCAGATTAGAATGGCCGAGGAGAGTAAACAACTGAGGCTCAGACTTGTAAGCATGGTGGAGATGTAAAAAAATTGTGGCAAGGCTAGAAGGATTTCTTGGGGCTGTTGCAGGAGCATTGGAGAAGTTTGAGGGAAGGTATCTTGGCATTTCTGTGGAGAGCACCTCGGTAGAACTCTTAATATCTTGTTTTCCTCTTTGTTCCTGCCTTTGTCCTGTTGGCAGATAAGGAAATTGGAGCTTAGGGTGCTTTCGAGGGTCTGTCAGCACTGAAGTCCTATATGGAGAAGCCCAGACCAGTGAAGTCACTGCACTGAGCAGCTCTGAAGGTTAATGATTGGTTCCTCCAGCCTAAAGATTAATATCTGCAATGTGCTTGGTATTTTAATTGCACGTGGCTTGTTACAGTGTCCCCATGTCTTGAAAAGTTTGGGTTGTGTTTTCAGTTGACTTTTTTTGTATCTGCTAATGGAGTAACTCTTCATGAAGCATCACTAGTGTCTGGGTCCACCTGGGAGTTATTTTACAACCTCTCTCCTTCCTCAGGCCAACACCCAACTCAGAAACATCCCCTCAGCAGAACTTTTATTCTTCATCTGTTTGCTCTTCTCCATCTCCAATCAGCCAAGGGGGACACAGCACTGAGAGAGAGCTCAGCAAGTGACCCCAACAAGAAGCTCCTCTCTTCAAACTGATCAGCTCCTTGTTGCTTCTTTTCTCTTCTGTTGCTTCTCTCCACCAGTTTCTTCTCAGACTGATCCAGCCTCACCCACCACCCCAACCACAATCACCTGGGGGCAGTTGGGGCCTCACACAGGTGGGGCAAATTCTGCCTCTGGGGCCTTGGGGAAAAAAACCCCATGTTGCTGGGTTGTGACTCAGCCATAGGTCAACTCCACAGCCCAGGCCCCAGCACTTCACAACCTCAGGAGCTGTAGGAGCTTTGGTTGGAATGTGACAATGACATTGGAGGTGACATTGATAGAGGTTTACAAATTAGGAAGGGAAATCAGGTAATGGTTTTGCAAATTGCTGCCTATATTTCATAAACTTGATCCTGCCACTGTTTTTCTAGAATGAAAAGAACCCTCCCACTACTCTAAATGTGTGGTAGTGGGAACTTTGAAGGCTGGAATAGTAAATGTTTCCTCAGCTGTATCTCTCCTCAGCTTGTTTTTGTAAGCTGGTGTCCTGGGCTAGCTTTGCTCTGTTGTTCCTGCCTGGGCTTCTGGAGTCAATAGTCTTTGAAGTGCTGGTGCTCAGGGGGTTGGATGGCCCCAGGGAGGTGCCTGGGGTGCTGGGCAGGGCTGAGCTCAGGTATTTCTCCTGCTTAACCAGCATTTGGGTTTCAAACCCACCTTGATTCCAGGATCTGGCTTAGTAAGTGTGCTTAGGCTGTGACTAACACACCAATTCTGACAGAATGGTCACATTTTTTGCTGAAATATAAGTGAGAGGGTTTGCTTATAAAGCAGATAGTTTGAGCCCTTGCCCAGTAAGTGGGAGATTGAGGTTAATGGTGTCAACCCACATCTCCAGTTTCCGAGTAGTGCTGGATTGCTGTCTTGATAGGACAAGAAGAAACAGCCTCAAGTTGCTCCAGGGGAGGTGTAGGTTGGACATGAGGAACAATTTCTTAACCAGAAGGGTTGTCAAGCCCTGGAATGGGCTGCCCAGGGCAGTGGTGGAGTCCCCATCCCTGGAGGGGTTTCAGAGCTGTGGAGATGTGGTGCTGAGGGACGTGGTGTTTGGACCTGATGATCTTAAAGATCTTTTCCAATCAAAATGATTCAATTTATTCTATTTTTCAAATGATTCTATTTTTCCCTGGGTTGGAAACCAGTTACAGTGAACCTCTGCACCCCTTGTGTCCTCCTGTGAGTAGCAGACAAGACATTTATTAACTGTCCACGCTCTGTTTAACTGGTTGGATGATGTGATAAGTCTCCTGTCTGCACACACAGGAGCACAGAGGAACATGATGGGGCAGCCCCAATAATGAACTCAGAGACACCAGGGCTGTCCCAGCCAGCACTGAGCTCCCCAGTGCTTAGGGGGTGGTGGTGGCTGTTTACGGGGGCATGGGACTCGTTATGGGATGAAGGGAAAGGGTATTTTGGGCTTGCACAAGACTTTTGTGATGAGGGCCAAAGATAGGGAGATATGGGATCTCGATCAGCTGGAGCAGGGAGCAAGATGAGACCCTTGGTGGTGGTTGCACTGGTGTGGTTCTGTCTTTTTCTGTAGAAAGTCCTGAATTTAAGTTCTGCTTTGCTTTTTTCCCCTTCCTTTATTTTAAAAGAGAGTCAGCACCAAAAAGCCACAGAGTGTTTGTTCTTTTCTCAGAGTACAAAGGTATGTGACAGGGAAAAGCCCCATGAAAGCATTCGAAGAGTGAAGATTAAGATAAAACCACATTTGACTGTCATAAATATTTTCTCCATTCCCTGAGGACTTAGAAAATGCACTTCTGGAAATTCAGACCTGTCAGTGTGTGTTGATCCCTTGTTGGTATTTACAGCAGCCTCACACAGCATCTTCAGGTGGGGTTTGCTGCCTTCTCCTACCTCTTATTTTTGCTGTCCTCCAGGCATCACATCCTGAGAGGAGAAGTGAGGTGGAGAGGTCTTGCAAGGTGGGATGGGTTAGGTCAGCTTGCAGGAGTATGTTCATTCTATTTTAGTTACTTTGCTGTTTAAGGACTTTATTTTCATGATTTCTCAGCCATTCTGTGCTTTTCCAGCAAGGGAAAAACTGCTTTTGCCTCGAGATGTGATAATTTGGGGGTATTAAAAGCTGTATCAATCACAATTTCACAGGAAAACAAGAAGATTTATTTTGTAGTTACAGCAGATAAAAATAACACTTGAAAAATTAGAAAGCATTGAAGTGGAAGACTATAAAAATACATTAAAGTATGTGCTTTCAGTATTATTATAAAGATGCACATAATTTAGACTTCCCCTCCTGATGTGAAGCAGCAGTTACAAGTTTTCCTCTGTGTTCCTAGGAGAGCAAACCAAATTTAGGGGATGCTTTGGTTTTGCCCCAAAACTTGATGTTTTTTTTGGAAGTCTCCCTGGAAAATCACTGCTGCTCTAATGGCCATGGGAGCTCAGAGGGGTGTTGGGAGGGAGCAATTCTGACCTTCCCAAAGTGGTCCATCCTTGCAGGTCATGTCAAGCAGCAGCTTCATGGGCTTGAGTTGGTTTGTCTTGGCTTTTCTGGGCTTTTCCTCCCTTCAGGCAAGGCCATGAAGGTCCCACTGCTGCTCTGTGTGGGCAGATCACTGAGGTTCAGCCTTGAGCAATTCCTTCTCTTTTAGCATCTTTAACTTGTTAGCTTTTGAGGATTATTTTTCCTAAACTGTCATTTAATCCAGTAAGGACTCTCAGAGATATTCCCCAACCAATTCTTCCAGATTGAAGTTTCAGAGCTGAAAGTCCTTTTGCAAGCAGAACTCAATTCCTTTCTGTGAGCTCATTTCTTGTGCTCGGAGATCCAGCCCCTCTCTTGGTTCCTGCAGGAGAATAGAGGTTAAAAAGCCGTTTAAGAAATGGTCTTCCTGAAATGGAAACTTTATTTTCCCCTTGGCTCTGCCTGTGTTCTTGCTGCTGTTTTGCTCCAGAATGACCTTGAAGATGGGTCTGTGTCCACTGCCTCCTATATCATGTCTGTAGGAGCTTGAAAGGCTGAGAGGACAGTGCAGAACCTGTGCTGGCCATTGGAAACAGCTTCTATAGGCTTTGAGTTGATTAGCAGATGATTATTCTTTGGTTATGGCCAAATGCTGCCCATCCAGGGAAGAGTGGAGCAGGGGTCTGAATCCTTGCATCCTGACTTCTCAGGATCCATCCGGGAGTATCTAGACAGTGAATAAATCAATGAGAGTCCAGCACCAGCAGTAGGCTGAAAATCCTATTAATGGAATTAACCTTCCTTGTTCATGGCTGTTGCTTTACAGCAGGGACAAAACCAGCTCCTGAAGGTGCTTCATTACCAATAAAACAAATCCACTGGTTTTTCTTGTCTAGTTTTCCCTTACAAACGTTTCTCATTCAAACCCGTGAAGAGTTAATGTGTGTTTTGTTGTTCTCCACACCATTCATGTATCTTACTTGGCTTCACACCTCTGCCTTTGGTGCCTTTCTTGCTCTATCCTGAGAGGGAAGGGCAGAAAAAGGCTTAAAACTCTGCTAATGCCTCTGGTGAGGTGGTTCCTGCTCTATTGGCCAAGAAGGACTTGATAACAGAAGTTTGATCTGTGGAAACCCTGGTTTGAATTAGGCTGGTGAAATATGCTGTGGAAATTTCTAGGGTTCCTTTTATTTGCTTGTAGAGTCTCTAAAATGTGTATTCAAGGGCTTGGACTAGAGAACACCAGATCTAATATGCTGAAAAGGGATAATAAATAAATAAAGGATGAAAATTTTGGTGGGGAAATGAGGGATCAGATAAATACCACTGACTTGGGGAATTGCTGTGAACTTATATTTATCTACAGACAATTATTCATTTATTCCTTTGGTAGTTGTTAACTAAGATGTTGGTCCCATAAGGCTCTTTAATGCCCAAGTAGCCCAATGTGCTTTTATGGGGTAATAGATCCCCTTTACAGGATTAAGAAAAACATTTTTACAAACAAAATCTGCCATGTATCTAGAACTCCATGAGTTTTGACTAAAACTGGATGTTTTTAAGGGTTGATTTTGGAAGTCAACAATAAATACCACTAAAAGTTCATCAGAATTTTAGGATCAGATTTTTTTTTTGCTGTTACAAATATGTGAGCTCGTTGCTGAAATGGACTCCAGAAGTAAACATGAATTTTAAGCTAAAACTTAGAGGAATAAGCCCTTCCAAGCCCTATCCCAGTTTATCTTCCTTGAAGTAGGTTTACAGTGTGTCTGCCAACGTCCTCCAGAGCAAGTTTATCCCTGCTGCAGGCACGCAGCAAATGAAGATACTGGAGTCCACTGGGTGACCACCCTTTGCTGGGAAGTGGCCACACAAGGGACAACTTTGGGTCTTGCATATTGATGATATTGTAATGGGGACATTTCTGGTTGGAGAAATTACCCTGCCAAGGAGGGTGCAGGTGGAGGAGGCTGCTCTTGGCAAGGATTCATAGTGATGTATGTGGCTGGGCAGGGAGCTTGGAGATGAGTTGTGTGATGATGAAGGAGAATAGATGTTTCCATAGGGAGGAGTGATTTTTACATGGTCTGAAGGCAGTGATGAAGCAGTAGAATCATTTTGGTTGGAAGAGATCTTTAAGATTGAGTCCAACCATTCCCCCATCCCTGCCAGGGCACCACTAACCCCTGGCCCTCAGCACCACATCTCCACACCCTGGAAACCCCTCCAGGGCTGGGGACTCCACCCCTGCCCTGCCCAGCCTGGCACAGCACCAGGTGCTCTGAAACTTTTTACTGGGGGTACTTTTGTGTGAGGATCTGGCTAAGAGTGGCAATGGACAAGTCTGTGTTTGGACATGTCTGGAAGGCTCAAAGTCCTGCTATAAAGATAGGAAAGGGGGTAAGAAGGAGCTTCTTGGTGGTGCAGTGACAGGGAAGAGGTCAGGATGTTTTCCCCAAGGAATAAAACCCTTCCACATAGTTCAGACTGATGATACAGAATCCCAGGGTTGGAAGGGACCAAGAAGATCATCTGGTCCAACCCCCCAGCTCCAGCAGCTCCTCCAGAGCAGGGTGTCCAGGCCCCTTTGGAATCTCTGCAGAGAAGGAGACTCCACAACCTCTCTGGGCAGCCTGGGCCAGAGCTTGGTCACCCTCAAAGAAAAGGTTTTTTCCTCATGGAAATATGATGATGATGACACAATCTTGCTCTGGAACTTGAGCAGCTCCCCTTATCTCCTCTGTCCTGAAGGACCATGAGCAATAAACTGCCCTCTCTGCAGCTCCTTTTTCCACTCATCAGCAAAATTTGGGGTGTTTCAGAGCAGAATCCAAGACGTGCCTTGCAGGTTTTTTTATTGCCACTGTAGCATTGCTGAATTTTCAATTAAACTACTTGAACTCTGCTAGAATTTTCTCTAAAAATTGCCCTTTGGGCTGAAATGCATCATTCTTGTTTTCAGGCCAAAGGCAAAATACTTTCAGGACACTTGATTAAAATTCCATGCAGCTGGTTGAGTTATTGAGCATTGATGGCAATACAGTAGAGAACCTTTAAAATAAAGTTCTCAGTGTTGGTTATTTTTTCCCCACTTTTCTATTTTTGTGTCCTTAAAAATACACTTTATCAGGAATTCATCCTTTGTGAAACAAAAGCCTTTGATTTTAATGGAAACATTTACTGTAAATAATAAAATGAGGGTTTGAAAGTGGAGAGGGTTTGAAATGTGTATGAGAAACATGTAGAGAAACACATTAGAAAACATAGAAAATATGCAACAGGTGACTGGAAATTAATATTTTTGAAATAGTTGCAATACGTGCACTGTACATGTAACACGTGTGCCTGGAGACCAGCAGATAAAGCAAACAAATTATGGTAATTTGCCATTTGTTGCCTAGAGTAAAATAACTTGGAAAAAAAGTAGCAAGATATATTTTAGTTTTTACAAAGAGCAGAAAGCCAATTTTTTATGTGTATATATGAAAAAAACCCAACCTACAGAGGTTATTTCCCAATTAACCATCTAAATCAGAGATTGCAAAATCTTGGCAGTGGAGATAAGGGAGTGCTCAGATTTTTGCATGTCTTCAGTGTTTGCAAATCCTCTGAGCTCTGTTGCAGCTGGAGGAATTGGGCTCCCAGCTCAGGAAGATGTGGCAGGGGTACAGGGCTGTGTGTGCCCTCACCATGGCTCTGTGCCTGCTGGAATGGGAGCATTTTCTTTCTATGTCTGGAAAAAACCCCATGTAAAACAGGAGAGGTGGTAGTTCTGAGGTACCAAAAACTCTGCAGCTTCTGTTTATTAATGGGAAAGTTCCACTTAATTTTAAATATAGATTTAACTTCATCTCAGGCAGCTGCAATTTGTGATATGAAGATGGTCCATTCATATTAGGAAGATAGGGGGAAAACCCATCAAATTTTGGAATTAGGGAAGTGAAATAAATTATGGGTTGGTATTTAAGAGGTGCAGATGTGGTGCTGTGGGACACTTTCAGGTCACCACTAACCCCTGTCCCTCAGCACCACATCTCCACAGCTTGGAACCCCTCCAGGGATGGGGACTCCACCACTGCCCTGCCCAGCCCTTCACAACCCTTGTGGGGAAGACATTTTTCCTAATATCTAACCTAAAGTGCAGCTTGAGGCTATTTCCACTTGTCCTATCAAAATGATTCAGTGTGAAGCCTAAAGCTGCACATTTATGCATGTAAATTTAATTAGGATTAAGCCCAGACAGGATTTTGGAGACTGTTGCCTCAGGTTGAAAAGTGGTGACAGGGGAGAAGTGCAGGGTGAGCTTTACTAGTCAGAGTGAAAGGTGGGAGGAGGAGAAAGGCTACTTTGGATCCATCATCACTAGGAACAAAAATATTCTATTTTGCTGATAATGGGACATGTCCTAAGTGAGAAGTGACTGAGGTCCTGGTCTTTGACATGCCAATCACACTGCCAGTGCTTCTGCCATACTGATCTCAGCTCATAGTGTGTCTTAGACTCCATCTAAGCAAGAATGACATGGCACTGAAATATTTCATAGCTGCACCTCGTGTTTACTTGGGGTTTGAGTGAAAACCACTCCCAGGATTGAGGTGACTCCAGGAGTTAAAAGCTAATGTAATAATACTCAAAGCAAGAACAACCCCCAAACCAACCCACACAGTGGTGTGGACTCCTCAACGTGTGGAACAAGCTGGGGGGGAACAAGAAGGAACTCATTTCATGGTCTGGCAGGTTTGTTGTTCCCTGGCAGCCTGCCCAGCTGGCAACTTTGGGCTCCTTTTTGCTCGGGTGTAAATGCTGGGACAATTTCTAGGCTGATTCTTGAGCAAGCCAACATCCTATGAAAAATACCAATACCTGCAATACATGACTTGACAGAAGAAATATTGATTATATTTTGAAAATGCTGGATATATAGGAAAAGTATAAATTACCTACTTACATCAAGTTGTATTGTCTGGTGCTGAAAACTAGCATGAAAGTTTTCTGCTTTTCTACTTGCTGCCCCTTCCTTTGATCTGATTGAAAGAAAGCAGCAAATTGCTGCCAATATTGAAGGTATTAGACGTTGCTGGGAGAAGTTTTGGGTGCTCTTTTCTTTTAATCCCCATGAACTTAAACGTATTTGCCTCAGGTCCCAGATATTTGTGAAGGACCAAGTCATAATACTGGAAACCACATTCAGAGCTGTCCCTTCCAAGCCCCACCCTGCTGTGATTAACAACTGTCATGGATGTTCTTGTTGTTCTTTCTGTTGGTGCTCAAGTTGGATTGCTTGTGTGATTTGCAAAAGCTCCACAGATTCAGAGCTGTAAAATCATCAGCAGATAGATCTGAAAAGTATTGAAGAGCATTCAGCAAATAGCTGCAAAATAATCTTTTTTTTTACAGCTAACCTGAGCTCCTCCCAGGCCCTGATACAGAGTTTACTTTGCAATCATTGATTGCAGTGCAACAGAAAAAGATCTTTATTTCCCACCTTAGCATGCAATGCAAACCCAACTGTGGTGCCTTGAAAGCCAAGCTGATTTTTGGGTGTGTGAACAAAGCTGTCAAGAATTTAAGTAATCATTCTACTCCAGTTGGTGCTGATGAGGTCTGAGGAGCTGAACTGTTGGAGAGATGCAAAGTGCCAAGAATTCAGAGGGATGAAAGGTTTAGAAAATTAGCTGTGGAAAGGTGGAAGGGCTGGAAAAGAGAGAAGGGTGTGTGATAAGAGCCTTTCAGGTAATCAGAAGCTGTGATCAAGATAGGGAAGAGTGTGGATGGAGGGAAGAGGATTAAAAGTTTTAAGTAGTCAGGGATGTTGAGGGATAACTCTCATTGGAAGCTCTTGAGGACAGACTTAGTATATCCTTATATCAAAACCTGATAGAATTAAATCTAATCTTCCCCAGTGAGTATTTTTGATTGACACATTAGCTTTGCTCTATAGCTTGAGAAGAAATAGTTTTAGGAGAAGATAGTGGCCTGTCAGGGTGGGGAGGCTTCATTTCACTCTGAAATAGTTTAATCAAAGCATTGCAGGTAAGTTTGCAGGAGTTCTGCAAATAGAACCCCACCTTAGGTAGCTCCTGTGAACTCTGTGCTAGCAGAAATTCTCCTCCCTGGTTTGCTGTGGAGACATGAATGATCAATGTTCAGAATAGTTTCTAGCTAGTGACTTGAAAAGCTTTCAAAGGGGTCCAAGGCACATTTTTAGGCGGTGTTTGTATGGATTATAAAGCAGGTTGAGGTACACCCCAGATTTCTTGCTGACTCTTAAGAACAGGGAATTAGCTCCTTAATTCCTGCCATGAAGTTTGTGATTCCAGCCCGTTTATTTTAGGGAAATCAGCCTGGATTTTCCTGGTGATTACAGGATGGGGTTCTGAGGAAAGTGTACAGAAAAGGTTAAGCTAGGGGACGTTTTGCTGGTGGAACATAATGAGGGTAAATCTGTTGAGCAGGCAAAGAATCTGAACTCTACCCCAGCAGTTCCAGGGCTTTTATTTGGTAAACTCATTTAATCCAAAACTTGAATAATACAGAAACAACTCAAACAAATCTGTGCTATTAAAAACTGTCTGAGAATGTTGTAAAGAATGTGACCTCAGCTTGTGCAGTGTAATACTTGTACAGATTTTATACCTTCTGATACGCTGGCATTTTATTACATTTTTGTCCTGAGCCCTTTGTGTTCTAAGTGCTTCAAACTCTTCTGGACAACTCTCACTGTGTCCTCAGTAAATGGAGAATCTGTTGGTTGTGAGCAAACTCCAGCATTGCCTGAACTGCTGTTGGCTTTAACGTTTTTTGGAGCTATAACTTGCAAATGAGATTAGAGCCTTTCAAGTATTTCTGTGCTCTCAGAAATGACACAATAAAAGCTCATTGTTACTGCACACATCAGCTCTCCATGTTTTTGAAGTCATGGCTGCTTTGTTCACTTGCAAATTGCTGCTTTAGGACGTTTGACACAAAAAGGCCAAAATACTTGGGGGAGAAATCAGGCTCTTGCTTTGCTCAGTGTCTGAGTTGGTCACAGAAGTCTTGTTGGGAGTCTTCATTGGATGTGCTGGTGAACAATCCAGAAAATGTTATGTGACCTTCTGGGCTCAGTTCTTGGCTTGCTTCAGGTATTTTGCCTTCATTTCCC
Organism: Brachypteracias leptosomus; assembly: GCA_013401335.1. Lineage (NCBI taxonomy): Eukaryota > Metazoa > Chordata > Aves > Coraciiformes > Brachypteraciidae > Brachypteracias > Brachypteracias leptosomus. The sequence continues at coordinate 147,510 of VYZX01032591.1, forward strand.
TTCAGTTTGTGTCTTCTGGTTTCTTAACCCAACAGACATCTCCCTAATTTGCTCATCTTTCAGAGGATAGTGTGTCAGGATTCAGAGGGGAGCTGTCTGAGATGTGGCCTTCCTATAAGACAAGTCAGCTCCTACACTAATCTTAAGTCTCCACTGAAATCAGTGGCCAAATCTTTGCAGATTGCCTGAAAATTCACTTGCATTAGTTAGAATGAGGTGAATGTAATTGGGGAGGATTTGAAGAGATGCAGGATGGAGCAAACAACCTCTTGCTTTTTACTTGGATCCTGGGGCAAAACCTCAGGGGATTGAAATGTTCTTTCTTCTTATCTCTCTGGGACCCAGAAAACTCCTCTTTAGACCTTAATATTACCATGCCATTAATTCCATTATTGGTCAGTTGGAAGTCAGTGAGATGCTCGAGGAGGAGCAGCCAGAAGGGCTGAGTCCAGGGTGGATGCTCTGGAGACTTGAGGTTGGGGTTGTGGGATGAAGCTTGGCCACCACAGCACTGTCCTCAGAGCTTCACCATTCCTGTGGCACAAGTTGTAGGCAAATTATGTCACTGTAACAAATGACCCTGGAAAGAAATGGGAGAGCTGCTGTGTGATGTGAGTGAAGGTTATGAGTGACCTGGGGAGTGAGGGAGAGCTCTTGAAGCCTGCTTGATAGGTGCCTACATGAACAACCAGATGGCTTCAGCATCCTCATCTGCATCACATTTAGTTATAATGAGAACAAGGCATCTGACCTAGGCTGGATTTGACTTCAATGAAGTCAGGATTAAAAAAAAAAAGCTCCATCTCCTTCCTGTTGTGTTTTCAATTGTGCCATACTCAAAACTTGGTTTGTTACTGATGCTGTGGTGCAGAGGGTTGGGATTTAGCTGCGTTTTCAACAGCTGAAATCAAGGTTTATAGAGCATGAAAACTTCTCTTGAGGCTTTCCAGGGTAATGCAGAAAAAAAGACACTTTAAATGAAAGGAATTTTTAGTGCTGCCTTGTTGAAGCAGACAGCTAAGAAAAGCAATCTTAATATTCCAGTCCTCATTGATGTATGTTGTAGATTAATGAAATCAGGATTCATAGAGTTGTAGTGAAAAAGGCAGATACTTTCACAAATGACTTGATTTTTTTTTTTTCCTGGAGTTCCTTAGAAGAAAAATGTGATTTTAATACCTCATTATTACAACAGGAACAATTTTGTGGCCCTGTTAACAGACTACACCAAGGCTCTGGCTTTAGAGATTAAATAAATGGGCTGAAATCAAAGACAGGACTCTTTTTTTTCCCCCCAAATCATTTCTCTTTTGCAGAATTACTTCTGAGTGGAAATGGAGTTATCTCTGTTACACCATAACCATGCAAGAAATAAAAGCTTTTTAGTTCAGAAGGCTGGAAATGAGCAACAATTTTGCTTAAATTTCTTGTTGTCTCCTATATTCTGTAAATTTTATCAGTAGCCTTCAAGCCAAAGGAAAACTTTACTGGTTTTAGAAAATAATGATGATTTCTGGTCTGGCAGCAGAAATTATGAAGCACTCAGTCTGTTCTGTTATTCCAGTGTGTGAGAGCAACACCTTTTGGAAGCAGAGTAAGAGCTTGTGTAAAGATTAATAAATGGTCAGCAAAATACCCCTTAGACTCTAGACAGCAGAAAATCTTGGAGCCAATGTCACCAAGAGACCTCTGCCTGTATTTTACTTGTGTGGCTGATGATCATCACTTGTCCCAAGGGCTCTTCCCTGCCATCCTGAACCTGGCCAGCAACGCCCACATCTCCACCAACGCCACCTGTGGGGAGAAGGGGCCAGAGATGTTCTGCAAGCTGGTGGAGCACGTCCCGGGACGGCCCCTGCGCAACGCCCAGTGCCGAGTGTGTGACCACCACAGCCCCAACCCCAAAGGCAAGTTCTGTGTGCCTCCTTTTTTTGTTTCCCTGGGTTCGCCTCATTCGTTTTGTCCCTTCCCCATCAGTTCAAGGTGTGCTGGGGTCAAATGCTTTGGACTTTTTTTTACTACATGAGTGAAACCGTCTTTGAGCTGACAGATTGTGAGCACCTCAAGTTGCCTTTAAGGACCACAGAGCCCAATGTCAGCCTCTTCTCTGGTGCCACATCTCAGCTTTTACTTCTTTATGGCAAGAAGAAATTGTGCTTGGTATGAAATAAAAGTGCTGGGGCAGAGAAATAGCCGTGAAATCTATTTTCAAGAGATGTTGTTTAATTTTTTGTTTGTTTTCAAACAGAGCAGCACCCAATTTCCAGTGCAATCGATGGCACCAATAACTGGTGGCAGAGTCCCAGCATTCAGAATGGGAGGCAGTACCACTGGGTCACCATCACCTTGGATTTGAGGCAGGTGAGTGGCATTTGTTGTGTGTAGGAGATAAGCCAAGGCAGTTGATTGCAGCTCTTCTGTGTTTAGGTGGTGGGATATCTAGAATCATAGAATCCTTTTGGTTTGAATATATTTTCCTCAGTTGAGGGATATCCTTCAGGACTAGAAAGCAAAACATGCATAAAATGGGGCAAAGTGAGTGTTGCTGAAAGAAAAGTTGATTTGGCACATTCTGTGTTTCTCTTCTGACTGATTTTGGTCACCACCAGAGGAGCAGCGGCAAGAAATGTTCTATATTATATCCTCTATGAACTTTTGCTGCCAGTTGTTCTGAAGAGTTGGGCATCATATCTCTAAACCAGTGGGTTTTCACCCTGGGGAGGCTGGATCCAGCTGGGCAGAAGTTGGTTCCTTTGGCACTTGGCAGTAAAGCTTGGAAGGATTCATCACTCTTAGGCAGGGATAGAACATTTGCCATTTTATAACTCTGCCTAATTTATTAATTTGGAGTCTGCTACTGTGCTCCAAGAAAAGGCAAAATAATTTCTGAAGCAAACATGTTTTTCTTGGCTTTTTCTTGTTGTTTTGCTTTAAACAGATTGTCTAATCTATTTGAAAATCATAGCTCAGCAATCCATTAATATGGGGATGCTTCCAAGCTCTGGGAGAAGCTTTGCAACTAAGAAATGTCAACTTGAGGTGTGCAGTTGTTAACAAGCTTTTGCAAGATCTCCAGACCCTGCTTGGAAGTTATTGTCAAGATCAAACCAGAAGGTTTAACTTTGATGTTTTAAACTGAAGCATGGGTTCAGCAAGTGCCTGGTTTGCCCTTTAATTAGAGGGCAGAACTGTCAGGAAAATAATCATGGGGTGTCTTCTGTCAGTGACAAGGTTTGGATAGAAGAGCTGAAGAAGTTTGCTTTGTAAATGGGCAAAGAGGAAGGAAAACTGGAGGAGGAGGGGATGCTTTAATTTTTATCCTCCTAGAACGTTGTCACTTTGGACCCAGACCAGCTGAGCTGCCCTTTGAGGCTTTTTTTCTCCCCCAGCCTTGGAGCTGTTGCTGCCTCCCCAAATCCATATCTCTGCTCTCCTGACCCACACTCAGCTTCACTAATGCAGTTTGAAAAGTTTTCCCCCAAGGGGCCTTTCTTGTGTGTTTTCCTTAGAGGGTTTGAGAGAGGGAAGGCACAAGGACTGTGCAAACTGAATGTAAATCATGGCTCTGTGGGAAAGGGTTTGGTTAATGGAGGTGGCTTGAAGTCAATGAGTTAAAGCAAAGCAAACACACAAGAGCACAACATGAAGGACCTTAGTGGGTTTAGTGACTGTTTGCTTCATAAATTTCCTTGAATGAGTTAAAATACTCTTCTAGGAGCTTTAAAAGTACTCCTGGCAGGCAGTACCTGTAACTGTGTGTTGTAGGGTGTCTTTTTTTTATTGCCCTTCAAGCTTTGTGCATTAAATCTGTCAAGTAGCTCATGAAAATAAATGTCCTTTAACTTGCCTTGCCAGAATATAGAACATGTTCACACCCTTCTGTGATGATCAGGCAGGCATCATTTATGGGTTTTTGAGTATTAATTGCAACAAGCTCTAGCTGTAAGAGGAGGAGGGTTGTTTAGCCTGGAGAAAAGGAGGCTGGGGGAGACCTTCCTCTTGACAACTCCTTGGAAGGAGGTTGGAGCCAGGTGGAGTCGGGCTCTTCTCACAAAAACAAGTGGTAGGACAAGAGGAAACAGCCTCAAGTTGCCCCAGGTTTAGGTTGGACGTGAGGAACAATTTCTCCCCCAGAAGGGTTGTGAGGGGCTGTGCCAGGCTGTGCAGGGCAGTGGTGGAGTCCCCATCCCTGGAGGGGTTTCCAAGGTGTGGAGATGTGGTGCTGAGGGACAGGGGTTAGTGGTGCCCTGGCAGGGATGGGGAATGGTTGGACTTGATGATCTTAAGGTCTCTTCCAACCCAAAGGATTCTGTGAATCAATAGTTTCTTGAGATTGTTACCAGTGTGCAGCTTAGAGATGAAATCCAGTGGTCAGGTTGAGTGCTGGAATAAATCCTTGGCTGGGAGATGCAGGGAAGATTCTCTTGTGAAAACTGCTTCCACTCCAGCTGACCCCCAGGTGAAGTCCTGGCCACAGCCTGTGTCCTGTGGTTGGCTCTATTCATGGCTTGGCTCAGGGGTGGGGGGAGCAGAGGATATTCCTTCTGCTAATATTTTACTTTGCACTTCATTTATTTAGTCTGAAACCAGCTGGACTGAAGAGAGCAGCTCGATGGGATCTCATTAAGGAAAGAGGGCTGGTTAAAAAAATAAGGATTAAATCAGCAGTTTCTCTACTTCTCCTTTGCAGAGTCTGTGCTACTTACAACTAATTTTAAGCATTTTGCAAGGGTACATCATGATTTTTTTAGCTCACACGGATCATCACAACTAGGTGTAAGTTTTCTGACATGTCTTTCAGTCTTTCCAGGACCCAGATGTATGTTAATCTTTCCTTCCCCCCCCTCCTCCTTCCCATTAAATGTATGGCAAAGATCCAGAAGTGGGGCAGGAGTTTAGCAATGAGGTGTAGTATTGATGTACAAGATACCAAGGTTTGATTTATTACCTTGTGCTTCCTACGTTGCCAATTCTACAGAAACAAACTGCTCAGCAGTAGTTTTAGATAAAACCAGCATTTTTTTGCCTGGGTTTGACTCCTCTGGGCAGCTACTTTGTGACATTATAATGAATTAAAATAAGTGCTGAGTGCTCTAAATGTCAGCAGTGTGCTCGGGGCAGCTGTGGAGTATTTCTCTGTCATGCCAGTAAATGAAGAATCAGTTTTATTGCAGAGGTATTGGGGGATACTCTGCTCTAGGCATAGCAGAAAGGCTCAAGTTTGTGTGTCACAAAGTTCTTGAATGGTAAAGCAAGAGGAGTTGTTCTTGCAGGACCCATAGTCAGAGAAAACAGCTCATTAATGTTTTCTGATTAAGTCGTGGCTCATGAATATTCCATGAGTGCTCAGAGGCTGATGTAAGAGTCATTTGGAATTCCTGCTCTTAGAAAGCCAGCAAGAATGTAAATACAATAACTTGTACAGAGCTTTTAACTTGAAGTCAATTGGCAAGAAGAGATTTGTGAGGACAAATCCTTTGCTGATGTATAAAGAGATTGTCTTGACTTTACTGGACCAATACTAATTTATTCCTTAAAAACCTTTCTCCTGTGGCTTTGTCCAGCTGATGATGCAAGATTCAGGGTGTTCATATGTATGTTCTTAATAGCAGAGGTGTTCCAGCCCTCAGATTTGAAGTAGCACTTGGTACCTCTGAATTTAGAAAAAAAAGAGGTGTTGGGATTTATCTTTCCATCGAACCTTTCACTTTGGGAGCCTGGGGCTCAAATACTCATAAAATCCTAGAATATGTCAAGTTGAGAGGGACCCTTAAGGATCATTGAGCCCAACTTGATATGAAAAGAATCTTTCCTTATTGTTCTCTCCATTCCTGTAAATAAAGATGTCCCTGCTCACTGCAGGGGGTTGGACCAGATGGGCTGTAAAAGACCCTTCCAGCCCAACCCATCCTGTGGTTGCTGCTACGAGGAGGTTCTTCAGTAGAAGGTTCTTTAGCTGGTCTTTACAGTCAGGTTTGAAATGGCTGTAAAATGACACTTTTAATCCATGGCTGCTGGGGAATTGCTAACTTGCTGTGACTTGCCCTTTTTACCCTTGCAGCTCAGTAAGGAAATGAGTTGTGGGAAAGCTCTACCCAGTCAAATTAAAGTGTACAAATCATTAGCTCCTGCTGCACGGCTCCAGTTTATCACATGGCTGCTTGGTGGGCACTGAGGGGATGTGGAATGTGCTAAGGAATTGTGATGTTCAAGCCTGGAGAGCTTTTAAAAGTAAAAAATCTGTAAAGAAGTGCTCTAAGGGTGTTGAAAAATCAGCTTGGGGAGTTCCTGGTTCAGATCATTTAGGGGTGCAGAGGCTGTGGAGTGTGAGGTCTGTAAAACCCCTACTACTGACAGTCCTTAGGACATCTCAGCTGCAAAACTGGGAACACCTTCATCCCTTCCTCCAGCTTCACTGCCTTGCTTCATAGAATCACAGAAGGGGTTGGGTTGGAGGGGACCTCAAAGATCATCTTGTTCCAGCCCCCCTGCCATGAGCAGGGAGAGATCCAGGGGAAACAATCTGCCCAGGGGGGTGGTGGAGTCCCCATCCCTGGAGGTTTCCAAAGAATGAGTAGATGTGGTGCTCTGAGACATGGTCTGGGGGTCAGGGAGATGTTGGATGAAGGTTGGACTTGCTGATCCTAGAGGTCCTTTGCAGCCTCAATGATTCTATGATTCTACTTAAATGTTGATAGAACTATTTGCTGATTTTTTTGAATGCCTTTTTTAGGTTCATAGTGTCAAGTATCTTAATTTCTGTCAAGTGTCTTAATATCAATCCCTACAAGTCTTGAGTTCCAAGCATGGCTGCTGTTTTTCTGGAGAAATGTTGACTTGAAAAGATTTAATTTAATGAATTATCCTTTGAATATGAGCAGAGTTGCTCTGAATTTTTTTATCTTTAACTGGCTTTTCCCTTCACTGGGAAACTCAATATTTAAAAGGAATTTAACTCATACTCTTGTGAATATCTCTTATTTCTGCAGCAGTGGCTGCAGTTAGTGTGTGATGAGGGGTAGCTCATTGTTACTGCTTGGAACTGGATTTAAAACCAGCTACATCAGCTCCAGACTATAATGAAAAATCTCAATGTAATCAAAAGTAGAGCATTTGTTGTTCAGCCGACTGTGTAATAAGCAGGGAGGTGGTTCAGTTGTTGGCAGCAAGTAAAGGGGGGAAATAAAGAAATAAAAAGCACAGGAGAGGTTTTTGAGGAGAAGTTTCCACTGTGGCACTGGGAAAAAATTGGGGTTCCAGTCTTGCATCTTTTATGCCTTTGGGAGATGACTCCAGAGGAGTTGGGAGGGGTGTAGCAGTTCCTGAGCTAATAAAACTTTCTTAATTTTAATAGTTTTTGCAGAGTTCTCCTCAGTGATGGAGAAGATGCTCATACAAGTGGCTCTTGTCACACACAAAATAAAAACCACACCAAAATGGTGACATCCCAGGTGCTGCTTGTGCATAACCCAGTATGAAGCAGGTCTAGAGCTCTGCCACCAACTATGGAACTTCTATCCAGAGTTGCTGTACCAAATGTTACCCTCTCCTCAGGCAAACCATAGGCTGCTTTTACAATGTGAATTTAGTGCCCAGTTGGCTTCTAGTGTTCTTATACAGCATAACAAAGTGTTAACTCTTTTTTCTTCTCACATTATTTTAGGTCTTTCAAGTTGCATATGTCATCATCAAAGCAGCTAATGCTCCCCGACCTGGAAACTGGATTTTGGAACGCTCCCTGGATGGCACAGAGTTCAGGCCATGGCAGTACTATGCAATTAGTGACACTGAGTGCTTAACTCGTTACAACATCACCCCAAGAATTGGGCCACCAACCTACAAGAGGGATGATGAAGTGATCTGCACCTCCTACTACTCCAGGCTGGTTCCTCTGGAGCATGGGGAGGTATGTTTGGGTTCGTGTGGGTGAGAACATGGAGTGACAGCAATAGGAAAACATTTGGATTCTAGTTTAGAGTTCCTTACCCTCATCCTACCAGATGACCTGTTATTCTTCTTTAATGATACCATCTCTACATCATGTACCAGTGTAGGAAACTGAAATGTTGGGATGAAACATGACTTTGACTCTACGTATTCCTGTTACTGAACTCTTTGTGCTCTCTCTCTCCATCATTATATTAACTGTGAGTTATTAGTTGGGTTATCCTATAGCAGAGGCTCTGTTTTGGCAGGTTTTTCATTTAATAAAGAACCCCCCCTGTGCTAGGAGCACCTGGTTGGGTGAGATAAAGCTGCTCCCAGTGCTGGAGTGCTCAGCACAGCTGGAACCCCTCAGCAAGCCTTGGCTTTGTTTCAGGGATGGAGGGTAATTAAAAGAGCTACGAGCTGTTGATTGTTCTCTCTTCCAACAAACTCTATTCATAGTGCTGTGTAATTTATTGCATGGAGGCAGCCACATAATGCAATGATACATTAAACCCAGGGGTTATTCTGTTGTGAATGTTAAAATGTAAGGGTGTGATAATCAGTGGAGTGTTATCCCATGGAGAACTTTGGGATGTCTTGGCTTGGGAGCAGCCAGTATATTTTTATTTCTTAGTTTCGAAGGCCAGAGTGCATGCAGCAAAGGGCTAAAGTGGGTCAGACTTCACATAAACTTAAAACTATGATTCAGCAATTAAAAAATTCAATAACATCCAGTCTCATGTATTGGAAGAGGCTGCCCAGGGCAGTGGTGGAGTCACCATCCCTGGAGGCGTTCAAAAAATGTGTAGATGTGGCACTGCAGGATGTGGTCTAGTGGTCACGGTAGTGTTGGGTTGATGGTTGGATTTGATGATCTCAGAGGTCTTTTACAACCTTAATGATTCTATGATTCAGTTTAATCAAATGTTTATTGCAGTGATGGCAGCATGTGCTCCACAGATAAGATGCAGCAGACCAAGAAACTTGTCTCTCCACACAACCAGAAAACCCTTGGTTTGTCTCTATACAAGCAGTGCCTCTTGTCCTGTGTGTCTGACTAGCTTGTGGTGCTGTTTCTTTCTTCATACCATCTCCACACAGTCCATGAGACTTGAGATGACCATGAGCTGAGGGTGGTGGTTTCAGAACTGCGTGAGTCAGGAAGCAGGAGTTCTACCTGCAGGTAGAGGATGGGGAAGAAAAAAGGATTCCAAGTGGTTTAACATAGAATCACAGAATATTTTAGGTTGGGAGGGACCTTATCATCTAATCCAACCCCCCTGCAGTGAGCAGGGACAACCTCAGCTGGATCAGGTCTTAACTAACATCTCACCATCCTGAGCTGTTGGAAAACGAGCTTAAGTTCTACATTTTTGATTCTCACACTAAGATATTGATTCAAAACGAATCCCAATGACATGTATGATGAAGCCAGGCCCTTTTTCTAGATCCACACATCACTCATCAATGGCAGACCTAGTGCTGATGACCCCTCCCAGAAGCTTTTGGAGTTTACTTCAGCCCGGTACATCCGCCTGCGGCTGCAGCGTATCCGGACCCTGAACGCCGACCTCATGACCCTCAGCCACAATGACCCCAAGGAGCTGGACCCCATTGTCACCAGGAGGGTGAGTGGATTACCCTTAAATGCTATTTATTGACTTTTCTGATCCCTTGGAGGAGGAGGCAACGCTTGATCCTTTCCCCTTAGAGTTGTTTCAATAGGTTGTTAAATAATTCTCGCCTTCCCTTTCCCTTCACCTTGTCAGAAACAACTTAAAATGTTTTTTTTCTTATTTTTTTTTAATTTGTTTGCTTGTTTTATATCTTTTTGGAAATGCTTTATGCTAGGAGTAGTGTTTAATGCTTTATCATCCAAACAAATATATGGTTTGGCTGGTGGAAATGTTGCTTGAGGTAGCTCTTGATGATCTTCTCTGGTCTATTGAGGAATTCAGAACCTGAATTCCCTCAATTCTGAATTGAGGAATTCAGAAGCTGAATTCCTGCTCTGGTTGATAAAAATGACTTGAAAACCTTGCCATTGGGAATTTTGATGTCTGATGGGTTTTCTTCATTTCTTTAAGGCTGTTGGAATCAATTGTTTTAAAGCTCATGAATTAATGGGAAACTTTGAGACAGAATTCTGAGAGTCTTAAATGATTTTTACAAGTTTATTGCAACTGGGGAAACTGAGGCACCAAGTACTTCAGGCTGATTTTTTTCAAGCTTTCACAGAAATTCAGTGTTGGAGCCCCTAAAACCACTTTATACCCAGTTGTTGATCCCAGTTGTGTTCAGTTTCTTGTACTTTGCCTTGTGAAGGGGCTGATGCAGAACTTCTCTGGGGCAGAAATTTCCTAAGCACCTTTATTTCTGCCTTCTGTGTATTTATTTCTGCCTGTAGCATTTGAAAATACAGTTTTGCTTTTCTCCTCCTACTTTTCCCACCCTGGACCTTCTTCTTTATAGTTAAGGACCTATTCATGATAAACCCCTGGATGTTTTTTTGCAATTCAGGCCCATAACATTAATAAAACCAACCTAAAATACTAAACAATTTCTTATGTTGTTGCATTTTTTATTAAGGATGAAACCAGAGAGGCTCATTTGCTCCAGGGCCAAGGTCCTTCAAAGGAATCACAGTCCAGGAGACCACATGTGTGCCCACCCAGGGCCACCTCCTCAGCCTGACCCAGCTGATTGGGGTTGTTTAGGTCTCAGAGCCTTGAACTCTTTCCTTAGAACTCCCCAAAAGAAGTGTTTCTTTTTCATTCCCCCCATCCCATGCTTCCCAGGATCCAAACAGCCCCTCCTGTGGATGCTGCAGCTGTAACTGAGCCCAGATGGTCATTCCCTGCCTTGAAAATTAAATCCTTTCCTTCTGCATGTTGCTTTTTGCTCACCACCTGCTGATTTTAATGCATTTTACCCCCTTTTTAAGCTAAGAATCTGGATAGAAAACTCTAGCAAAGGGCTGGTCTGGAAATGAGAGCACAAACTTGTTTTAAGTGAGGGCAAAGTTCCCCTTTTAGGAGAGCAAAATCTTCTCCCCAGGCTGAAATGAAACTGCAGGAGTTTGTTGTGCTTTGTGGCTTCTTACTAATGTGGGATTTTTTTTCCACAAGTAAATTTTAACTGAGGTCACATTTGGTGTCTCCTGAAGCTGAGGAATTAATTGTACGTAGTTATTTAAAATTAAAAAGGTCAGTTTTGTACCAGTGAGGAAAAACATAGTGGGGGAATAAATAGACAAAATAGAAGGTTTCCCCACATGGCAAAAAATTCAAAGCTGCTTTTATTTTCCAGTCTTTATTTTGCAAGTCAGAGAAGAGCTGAATGCTGGTATTTTATTTCCTAGAGTGGGGGGAAGATGTAAATATATGCAAATGTCTTTTATTCATCCCTTTTCCAACTGTTTTTGTCCAGTACTACTATTCAATCAAGGATATCTCTGTTGGGGGGATGTGTATTTGCTATGGCCACGCTCGGAGCTGCCCCCTGGATGAGATCACAAAGGTATTATTCTTTAAGAGCATTAATTCATTGCCACTAAACGACTGCTCCAATTAAAAAAAAAAAAAAAAAGCCTTTGCCTGAGGAGAATGAAAAAGGGGAGGCTAAAAATCTTGTGGAGCACACAAACTATTTGCTATAATTTTCCCTTTTTTCTATGCGATCGTATCTGGGTCTCTGGCCATGGAACTTTCTTGAAGTAAATTCTTTGGTGTTAAATTTAAACAATTCAAGGGGCAGGACAAGAAATAACCTGTTGCAGCACTTGGAGATTTGTCCTTCCTTTTCCAAAAAGGCCATTCCCCCTAGTTGATGGAGCATGGTTGAGTGATCTACTGCTAATTGTGGGGTATTTGAGGGTCTTGACAAGTGTTTTTTGGAGTAAGTCTAATATTTGGCAGACTTTTAGCAACATTGCTTCCTTGAAATATTTTTTTAATGCATAATTTAATCCATTTTTTTTTTTTTCTTAGAAATTGCAGTGCCAGTGTGAGCACAACACGTGTGGAGAGAGCTGTAACAAGTGCTGCCCAGGCTACCACCAGAAGCCCTGGAGACCAGGAACCATTTCTGCTGGGAATAAATGTGAGAGTAAGTGTGCACACAGCTTTGGATAGTTTCATAAAGGCTTTTTATTCTTTTTCTTTCCTTGTTTGAGGTTGTTTTCATATAGATACACTAATTCCCAAGAAAAATTCACAAGCTATTAGCTGTCTTCGTGGGATGGGAGGTAGAGGACATCTAATCATAACTGTTTAAATATTTTATCCAGTGTGACTCCCTGGCTGGTGGAGTTATGTAGCAAAATTTTCAGAGTCTTTCAAAGACCCTTGGGGATTTATTATTATATTTGAAAACAACCCCCCAACCCTTCTTGGCCAATTAAATCTCAGGTTGTCTGATAGATTGCCTTAAGCTGTGCCCACTCTGGTTGGATGTTGTGCTAGGATTTGTTAGTGCATTTTTGCTTTTCACATCATTAATGCCCAGCAGAAGCTGCAGACAAGAAGCTTTTGGATAAAACTTAGAGTTGTGAATGAAAGAAGTCTTTTGGGTTGAAGTCTTTAAAGCCTTAAATGTCCAAAAGGCACCATGTGCCTAAAGAAGGGGAACAAAGCTGGTGAATCCTGAGAGTCCTTCCAGGGTTCTTAGTGGGATCTACAGAATACTGTTTAAAATGGTGCTATTAAAGCATTGGCAGTGGTTTTGAAATGTGCTTACTTGCTAAGAAATACAGAATATCAAGACTGCTGAAGCCTCTAGCATGGTTAAAGGGAAAAAAGCACATTTTGGGGATGAGTTCATGTGCTGCTCTACTTTATTTCCCACTTTGTATAACAGTTCTGATAACGTTAACACTTCTCAATTTATATAAAAATAATGGATTCCATTTCTGTTCCTTCTCAGAGTGCAACTGTCATAACAAAGCAGAGGATTGCTACTACAACCAGAGCATTGCAGAGCAGAAGAGGAGCTTGGATGTCCATGGGCAGTACACAGGAGGGGGGGTGTGTTTAAACTGCACTCAACACACCACTGGCATCAACTGTGAGACGTGTGCTGATGGATATTTCAGACCACACAAAGTAAGAGCTGGAAAACACCATCTTAATGTGATGGGGAATTGAAATTTGTTTCTAGGCTGTAATCCCCTGATCTCCTCTTCTCTAAAAGTAAACTGTTCCCTTGCTGCATGTAGCTTTTCCAGGCTTCATTCATAGGATCACAGCCTGGTTTGGGTGGGAAGGGACCTTTAAAGCTCATCCAGTCCAACCCCTCTGCACTGAGCAAGGACATCTGCAACTAGAGCAGGTTGCTCAGAGCCCTCATTGCTAAAATTTTTCCTTCTCTCATCTAAATCTCCCTCTTTTAGTTTAAACCCATCACTCCTTCTCCTGTACCAACAGGCCCTGCTCAAAAGTCTGTCCTCATCTTTCTTCTAGACACCTTAAGTCCTGAAAGACCCCAAGAAGGTCTCCCTGGAGCCTTCTCCAGGCTGAACAAGCCCAACTCTCACCCTTCATAGGAGAGGTGTTAAGTTCCAGTGATCCTAGACAAGAAACAGCTGGAACTGCAGCTTTCCTAGTTAGGAATTTGACAGGGAATGTTTGTTTTTTAGGTTTCTCCATATGAGGATCACCCCTGCTACCCCTGTGGCTGCGACCCCTTTGGCTCTGTGAGTTCTGCCTGTGTGAAAGATGAGCATCATTCTGACCCCCAGCTGGGTAAGGCAGCTTTAAACTCCACCTCTGGCTGTAGCAATGGACAGTGTTGGATGGAGCTGTATCTACTGCCAGTTAGGTACCAGTTCAGAACCATGGTAAATAATGAGGAAGGAGAGGGAAGGGATAACATACTTCCAGGATTTTAAGATGTATCAGGTCCCTGAACATGTTCTTGAGTAGGGATGGTGGCCTCTGACCATGTAAAATAATGAGAAGGATTGAGAGCTAACACTGGTGTCTATGAGCAGGGAAGGACCAGGGCAGGGATTGTCCCCCTGGAACATTAACAGGTAAAAGGAATTAGAGTTAAGAAGGACCTTGAGGGGCTGGAGGTGGCCAGAGAAGGGCAACGAAGGTGGGGAAGGGTGTAGAGCAGGAGTGTGGTGAGGAGCAGCTGAGGGAGCTGGGGGGGTTGAGCCTGGAGCAAAGGAGGCTCAGGGGAGACCTTCTGGCCAATTATTTATAACATAAAATGGAATAAAAAGGGAATGCTGAATGATTTTCACTCTCTGAGACATCTTGAATCCACCCTACTGCCTGCTCTGATTAATTTTTCCCTATTTTTGCCTTTTAAGGGACGTGGCCAGGTCAGTGTCAGTGCAGGGAAGGTTATGCAGGAGAAAAGTGTGATCACTGTGCATTTGGGTATCGGGGGTACCCAGCCTGCCAGCCCTGCAACTGCAGCCTCACTGGCAGCATCAATGAAGATCCCTGCACAGAGCCTTGTCTCTGCAAAGTGAGTACTCAACCCTCAGTTTTTTGTTTAAAATCTAATATATGCCTTGATTTGATCTCCTTTTTAATAAGGGGAATTACATCATTAACTGGAGAGATACCTCCTTTTGTAGGGAACAACCTGGTGTGAGTGTACACTTGGCAATCAAGAGCTTAAATTCACCATTTTCTATACTGAAACGTCTGAAAAACGTGGTAATTTATGTCAGTTAATTCTGTATATTGCTGATAAACCATTTTCTATAATAATGGGGCCAGACTGATATTAAAATCCAACAACTACGTGTGTGATGGAGAATCTGAGAGAGAATGAGCCTGACTAGCTGGGCTTGGTTTTAGGGATGAGCTGATACTTCTCTTCAGAGTCACTGATTTCTTGCAAAGAAAGGATGTGTTTGTAACATCTGCTTTGTGTGAAGAACCAACACGTGCTTGGAAGGCACTATTGGAACAATTGCATTGGATGGATGTATGAAATATGACTTAATTATTCCATTTCAAAATATAAACCATAAAAAGTCAAAAAAAAAAAAGAGCAATTTTGCAGCTTTCTTTTATTTCTTGGTAAATATCCAAACCTTGAGGGGTTTCCAAGGCGTGGAGATGTGGTGTTGAGGGACAGGGGTTAGTGGTGCCCTGGCAGGGATGGGGGAATGGTTGGATTTGATCTTAAAGGTTTCTTCCAACCAAAATGATTCTGTGATTTATTAAATATTTTTTCTACTGCTTTGCTTGCCAGCAGCATTTGTATAAACTTTTGGAATAACTACCTACATATTTTCTGTACAAATTCTAAAATAAAAGAAATGGGGCCCATTTTTCTGGATTTTTTTACCTTCTGTAAATTCTATGTTGAAAGAGAGATGTAGCAGTAAGCTCTGAACTCCCCAGCTTGCATGGTAAGGAGGCAGTGGAAGAGCTAAAGGAGTGGAGAACCTCTACTCTTGGAGTAGTAGGAGTTTCTGGACCTTATCCAGAGCTTATTAGGAGGAAGAGCTACCAGCCAGCACAAGTGTGTGGTGTTCCTCCAGGAGGAGATGGCAGCAGTGGGGGGGATCACAGTGTATGCATTAATAGATGCTTGAGGAGCTGTTGTCTTGAAGCTGGCTGTGATAGCTCCATCAGCCTGGCCTTAAAGATGAGATGTGGTGTCTAAGGACCATCTGCATTCAGTAAATGTGGGGACTGTTCTCCAGAGCAATCAATTGAAGCTATGGGAGAAGTGGACCAGGGAGCTGGCAGAAGCTTTTCAGACCCTACCCATGTGCTGAGATTTTGCTGCCTTGCCAGGGCATGTTTAGATTCTGATGAACTGGCAAATTCTGCTGAATTTTTCCACTCAGTTCTAGTTTGAAGCTCTTGAGTCTTACTCCACGATCCTGCTGTGCTGCAATCTGTTTTCTTTTATAACCCTGTGAGTGCTGTGATGCCTAAACCCAGATAATCTACTGCAGTTGTGACCATCATGATGCTGATGGGAAACAAATGTTCTGTGCCCCCAACAGGACAACGTGGAAGGGGAAAACTGTGATCTCTGCAAGCCAGGATTCTACAATCTGCAAGAAAGAAATCCCCAGGGCTGCACAGAGTGCTTCTGCTTCGGGGTCTCTGATGTCTGTGGCAGCCTGACATGGCCCATCACTCAGGTATTTACAGCCCATGGCCATGGCCTCAGATTCTGTCCTCAGGCAGCTGCAAGATGTGCTCTAGTTCTCTTTGACACCTGCACGAGTTAACTCTAAATTCTGGCATGTGTCTTCTTGTGGAGGAATGGATCTTCTGTGTCACAGCTCTGAGGTAGTCAGGGTGTCATCCCAGTGCCCTTGCAGAATTGGGACTGTCTGGGATTCTCCTTCTGTGTTTCTCCTTCTGTGATTCTCCTTCTGTGATGATTTGTGACCTTATTGCTCTCCACAACTCCCTGAAAGGAGGTTTCAGAGAGGTAGGTGTTGGTCTCTTCTCCCAAGGAACAAGCTATAAGATGAGAGGAAACAGCCTCAAGTTGCACCAGGGGAGGTTTAGATTAGATATTAGGAAAAATAACTTTATTGAAAGAGTGGTCAAGGCCTGGAACAGGCTGCTCAGGGAAGTGGTGGAGTCACCATCACTGGAGACATTCAAAAAACGTGTAGATGTGGCACTTCAGGACGTGGTTTAGTGTTGGATTGATGGTTGGACTTGATGATCTTGGAGATCTTTTCCAACCTTAATGATTCTATGAAAGTTTCTTTGCATGTTGAAGAGATGAACCCAAACCTGTTTCCTTGCTCTGATCCATCTTTGGCAAGGCTGGAGTCACCACAATATTTCCAATAATCTGATTATTAACATCACTGTCTTCTGAAGAGGCATTTCTTGAGTTGAGGGGCTTTGGGGACACTTTTTCCACCAAATTCCTTCTGTATCTTTGCAGAGCCAGTCACACTTCAGTCCCCTTTTGTGTGCCAATAAAAAGAGAGGAAAATATAAAATTGACTGAAAGATGCTTGTATAAAACTGCCAGTGAGAAGTTCTCTCATCTTGCTCCCTCTTCTGGGACCCTGGATTTGATTTGCCTTCAGCTCAGCTCTGTCTGTACATGGTGCCAATAGACCTCAAAGCCCTTGAAGCTCTGGAATTGTGCCTCAGGGAATTCCGTGGGTATAATGATAATTTCATTAGGAGGATGAAAATCACACTGATCATGTTTTTATTATCCTCTAATAGAGGTGGAGACAACCCTAGTTGGAAGTGGCTTCTTTGCAGGTATTGGATGTGGGGCTGGGCTAATGAAGGAGTTACAGAACCATGACTTTGAGTGGATATCTAAGGAGGGGTTAAGTTAGTAACTGCTTGCTCAATGACACAAATATCCCTATTTTTCCTTGCAGGTATCAGACATGAGTGGGTGGCTTGTTACTGACCTGTACAGTGCAAGGAGTGTGCGACCTCAGCGGAGCCAGTTTGATGGACCCCATCAAATAAGTGTCAACAACAGTGAGGCTGTGAAGGTCCTGAAGCATGCTTACTACTGGTCAGCACCTGAGGCTTACCTGGGGAATAAAGTAAGTCCAGAACTCCTTCACCTCCATTTAATCATGATGTGTGCCCTAAATATGTGGTTTCCATGATCAGAAGTTACACATAATCCCCAGTATTACCAGACTGATCAATCTCTGCTCTTCAAATGAGACATTCCCAGTATCACCTTCATGCTCTTTGAGCTTATTCATCTCCCCACTTCCTTCTCTGACACAATATAATCTCTTTTTTTCTCTTGGCTGTTACTTATGTGCTGACATTGCCCAAAATCACACCCTTCACACCTTGTCCAATAGAGTAGACAGGACCATGAAACTCCTTTTACATGGTGGGGTTGGAAGGGACCTCTGGAGATCACCTTGTCCAACTTCCCTGCTCCAGCAGGGTCACCTAGAGCAGGTTGCCCAGAGAGCTTCTGAGTATCTCCAAGGATGGAGACCCCAAAACCTGTGGGCAATTTGTGCCAGTGCTTGATGACCCTCACAAAAGGTCCAGTAATCTTCTGTGTCCCTTGTCCTATCACTGGTCACCACTGACAAGAGCCTGGATCCATTCTCAGCTGTTTATACATGACTGAGATCCCCCTGAGCCCTCACTCTGGGAATGTGATGACCTCCACCAAGCTGTGCCCCTTGGCTAGAGGGGTTTGTGGAAGCCCTGAGGGTGTTCCACTGGGTGAGGACACAGCTGAAGGCTCTCAGATGGTTCAGATACTTTCCCCACCTGCACAGCAACAAGCCAGCTCTTGTCCCTGTGCTGATACACACACAGCATCTTAGAGATTCCCTGGAAAGTGCTGTTTGTAAGCCTGTGCTCCTCTCATTTGGATCTTGTGCTGTCCCACGTTTGCTGGAGGTTATTGTGGTGTTAATTAAGACTTTAATTCTTATTTCAGCTCACAGCCTTTGGTGGAGACCTGAAGTACTCGGTGTCTTATGACATCCCAATGGAGAGTGTGGACAGTGATATAGTGTCTAGTGTGGATGTCATCATTCAGGTGGGGGTTTTATTTTATCAGCTTGTGACTGCTCAGACGTTATTGGGAATCTATGCAGGGCTTAAAAAAAGGAAAATAAAGTATTTCCATAGTAGGAGCTTTGTCAATTTTAAGTCTGTTCTTGAAAGTCACTGCCAAGATTTTCTTATTGCTCATTTCTTTGATTTCTTTCAATTTTCATTTGTCTGAAATTGTAGGTGTACACCACTAGTTTTAAATGATGAACACCTAAGTTTTACCTTGTGCAAAAGCATTATTAATAAATATTATTAATAAATACATGACAGTTTATATGCAATCATAGGAAATGCTTTCTCTGCCTTTCAATTTCAGGGTAATGGGCAGATTTTGAGTACAAGAGCAGCAGGTCTGTCCTTGCAGCCATATGAGGAGTACTCAAATACAGTGAGGTTGGTGTCAGAGAACTTCATAGACTTCAATACAAAAAAAGCCATAGACAGGGAGAGGCTGATGACTGTCCTGGTCAACGTGACCCATCTGCTCATCAGGGCCACCTACAACATTGCCAAGAGGGCTGTGTACAGGTAAGGGAGAGAAAATACTCAGGTTGATCTCTAAAATTCTATTTTTTGTGCATATGAAACATTATTCATAGTGTCAGTATCCCTAAACTTTTATTTTAGTAACTTCTAGATAAAAAAAATACTGAATTTTCTCAAGACTGGCCTTGGCCCCAAATTACATTCATGAGGAATGTGTGGGGGGAAAAAAAAAAGGGAATTTGGTTGTTTTAAAGATATCTGATAGGAGAAAGGTTTTAGGAGAATACAGCATAAAAGCCTTCTTACAATGGGTGCTTTGTTAGGGGGAAATACCTCAGAAACTCTCAACAGTGCTGGGTTTGGTATGTGGCAAATTAATCCATCGCTGAGTGTTGAAAACCTGCCAGTAAAGATGTGGCTGTGGTTTCTTTCAATGTCTCTTTGTTGCTGTGACTGGTGCTCATCTCTAAGGCTGGGCAGGGCAGTGGTGGAGTCCCCAGCCCTGGAGGGGTTCCCAAGCTGTGGAGATGTGGTGCTGAGGGACATGGGTTAGTGGTGCCCTGGCAGGGATGGGGGAATGGTTGGACTCCATGATCTTAAAGGTCTCTTCCAACCAAAACAATTTTTATGAAGCAAACTGTTCAAAACCCAATGATATTGGGAAAACCAACGTTGTGATGTTCTCATGCTTGGTCCTAGGCTGGACTCCGTGACCCTGGACACTGCCAGTGCCAATGTGATAGATCTTTCCTCAGCACCAGATGTGGAATTCTGTGAATGCCCTCAAGGTTACACAGGAATATCCTGTGAGGTAACATCTTAGTGTCCTCAAGGTTACACAGGAATATCCTGTGAGGTAACATCTTGGTGTTTTGTGTGCAGAATTATCTCCCATCTAAAAGGGTCTAGATTTTAAAGGCAGGTTGCTTTTAATTGTACTGCCATGAGCATCTATGTTCTGTGGTGAAATGCTGTCTACTGCTCACAATACTAGGTATTTCTTTCCAGATATCATTAATGGGATTTTAAACTTATTTCTTGAGTTCTATTTGGTGGCACTAAAAGATGCCACCGTAGAACATCAGCATTGCAGAGGGAGCAGCTATCAAAGCTCTGTGGGGGTGTTTGGAGCTTACCTTGTCCATTTTCTTGGGTCTGAACCATGCACGGTTTATTTCTGTCTTGTACCATTAGGTTGATGGAGGCAGTGAGGACTCTTAGCAGTGGGGAAAAGCCTTTGGAAAGTCCCACAAGGGCCTAAGGTGTTGTGCAAGGTGGTGTGTGACTAGAAGATGAGGGAGGTGGAGCAGCATCTGCAGAATAGCAGGAATTACTGTGACAAATAATTCCCATATGAAGCCTTGTGCCACAGCATTAATTCTACAGGGGAGGGAGAACATCTGGATTTTATTGTCCCCTAATAAAGAACTTTACATACTCGGCCACACAAACCTTCACTTGTGTGCCTCCAGGGGACAAAGGGCTGAATTAAAGTTAATTCTTATCCTCTTTATCCAGTGCAAGTTAAAAACAACCACCAATAAAGAGCTGCAGGGGCATCAATGGAGTTGAAAGAGCTTTTACTTACCAGAGTCAAGGAGTCAGGTGGTGGGTGGCTGGAAGTGGGATCCTTGAAAGTGTTTTAATGTGGACTCTTAACCCACATAACGATTTCCTTTTTGATTCCCCCCACTCCTTCCTTCCCAGTCCTGCCTCCCTGGCTACTACCGTGTGGATGGGATACTCTTTGGGGGGATTTGCCAGCCCTGCAAGTGCAACGGGCATGCAGCAGAGTGTGACAGCCATGGTGTCTGCTTGGTAAGTCATCCTGCAAAGTAGTCCAGTCTTCAGCATCTGTTTGGGGATTGGGAGAGTATTTGGCTGTGGGAGACAAGTTTAGGTGCACTGTAAATGTCAAGCCATGGGACCAAGTGTTTATTTTGCTTGCTTTTCACTGTTTACCTCAGGTTATGTTTAAGGGGTTCCATTAAAGTGTTCTCCAATAAAGGGTTTGTTTCCATTGGTCATTTGGAGTGGGGAATAATCAGAACTAAAATCAAAATGTCACCATGTACTGGTTGATAAAAATCTTCACTTTGTAAGTCACAATAACCCAGGAGGACCTTGGCTGCTGGGCTCCACTCAGAAGCAGCCAACTGTGTAGAAGAATTTTGTTAGTAGAGATGTGTGCAATATGCAAAATAAACATGTTTAAGTTTATATATAAGTAACATGACTGATTTCATGATGTAAAATATATTCTCAAATGTAGGATTTGTTTTCAAGGTTCTACTGTTCCTCATGGCTGTCTCTTTGAATGTCAGGCTCCTGCAGGGATCCCCTAGGGCCTGAAAAACCATCTGAGAAAGAGTAAATATGAAGATTTAGGGGTTTTTTCCTTATCTCACAGGCTTGTCAGCACAACACGACAGGACCTCTCTGTGATCAGTGCTTGCCTGGCTTCTATGGAGACCCCTCCCAAGGAAGTTCTGGGGACTGCCAGCCCTGTGCTTGTCCTCTGAGCTCTGCTGCAAACAAGTAAGATGCTTAGCTCAGGTTTTCTTCTGCATCTTCAGCAAAATCAGGAGCTGAGATCTCTGAAGAAGAGAGAAGAACTTTTTTCTCCCTTTCCATTTGAGTGCATCTCACAGAGAGGTTGTTTTTCCATGTGCACAAATGTATAGACTGAGCTAAGAGAGGCTGAGGAAAGTTCAATTTGCAGGTTGAACATAATCCTTCAACCCAGCCTTGAACTTGGCAGCAAGATCACAGCTGTCTTTCATCTCAGTTCAGAAAACAGCAGGAGGACAGAAGTGCTGCATGTGAAACAGGAGCTTGGTACAGAAATTGGATGGATATTCCAGGAAGCTCTAAAATCTTCTTTTTCTATAAAAGAAAAAAAACCTCGAGAGGAGTCTCTGAAAATTTGTTTTGACATAGGGTAACATTTAAAGCATTGGTGTTAATCTAGGAAAATTTGCAAGGACATGGTTATATAGATAGATGCATGGACTTGAAGGGTGGATAGGGCTGTGGAGATGCTGGTGGCACTGGAGCATCTCTGTGCCCAGGACAGGCTGAGAGCCCTGGGGCTGCTGAGCTGGAGAAGAAAAGACCCAGAGGGGATCTGATCAATGCTGGTCAAGAGCTAAAGGGTGGGGACAAGAGGCTGGAGATCTTGCTGGGGTTCTGTGATACTGAATATTTGTAGAATCTTAATTTCTGTGTATTGATACTGACCCACACAAATGTTTTTGGTAGTTTCAGTCCCACTTGCCAGCTGAGTGAAGGAGGTGGAATCATCTGTGACAAATGCCTTCCAGGCTATGCAGGTTCTCAGTGTGAAAGGTGTGTACACCAGCTTTGGTAAAATATCTGTAGTATTGCTCTTGCTACCTGTTTATCATCCTGCCTACAAAGAAAGGCTGAGAGAGTTGGGGTTCTTCAGCCTAGAGAAGAGAAGGTTCCAGGGAGACCTTGCAGGACTTCAAGGGGGGGTCTACAAGAAAGGTGGGACAATGTTTTCAGCAGGGGCTGTTGTGACAGGACAAGGGGTGATGGTTTTAAACTAAAAGAGGGAGATTTTTGCCATGACTGCATCAAGTTCTCCATCTCTGCAGGTGTGCTAATGGCTTCTATGGAAACCCCCTGGTGCCTGGACAATCCTGTGCTCCTTGTGAATGCAATGGAAACATAAACCTTCAGGAAGATGGTTACTGTGATACCCTCACAGGTCACTGCCTCAAATGTGTGGGGAACACAGCAGGGCAGCACTGTGAGAGGTGTGCTGATGGCTATTATGGGGATGCAGTGGCAGAGAAAAGCTGTCGTGGTAAGATCTTGCTGTTCCTCTCCAAATTTCCAGAGCAGGATGGATGGGGAGATCACACACCCCTGCTGCAAGGGTTAACCCTCAAGTTGAGAGTGGCAAGAGCAGGTGGAAAACTGGGGTTGGGAAGGGAATATATGATGGTAGGGAATGATACTTCATATTCCTGAAGCTTCCTGGCTTGCTTCACACTGTCCTGCTGTAGACATTTCCTACATGTAGGGCTGGAAGAACCAACCTTCCCAAATGTGTCTATTAGGAGGTGTTTTTATGTTTTAGCCTGAATGTGTAGTACAGATATTACTGTAGGATCTTAACATCTCTGGGATATAAAACGTATACCAAATTTGAAATTCTATATAATAGATAAGCATTAAGATACTATTTTTTATTTATTTTTTTTTTGTCTGCACAAGCCTGTGACTGCCATGTGAATGGTTCCCTCTCAAGTACTTGTCATCACGAGACAGGATTCTGTCACTGCAAATCAAATGTGGCTGGAGAAAGGTGTGATCAGTGCATGGTAAGCAGAAATTTGCCTGGTTTTAATGTCTACATTTTGTTTTATCTTGGTCTTCCTCTTTATCTATAGATATTTGTTAGAGCAGATACAGAGAATAGCAACTCATCCCTTGAAGGGTTTCCAAGCTGTGGAGATGTGGTGCTGAGGGACATGGGTTAGTGGTGCCCTGGCAGGGATGGGAGAATGGTTGGATTTGATGATCTCAAAGGTCTCTTCCAACCCAAATGACCCTGTGGTTGACTGCCAGCTTGCAGGGTTGGCTCACCCAGAGGAGAAACCCAACACTCCCCAGGCCTGAAGGGATCTGCAGAATGAAGTCTGAGTGGGAATCTCTGGAAGAATGTGGCTGGTGATAATAAATACATCATGGCCCAAGGCCAACAAGGGGCTCAGCTCAAAGACAGGCCTGTTACAAGAACAAATAGACATTCACTAGGGATATAACAGTAATTTCCAGCCTTTGCTAAGTGCAGAGCTGCCTCAGAGAGCAGAGCAGGGACTGTGGCCAGTTACTGCCCTTGTGCCCACCCAGCTGAAGACCTTTCAGTCCACGTGTCCCACAGGTCATTGATGCTCTGTTCTGGGCTTTCACTCACAGGAATCTGTGCCTGGTCAGCACAGGCTGCCCTCACCTCATGGAAGCCTTTAAATGCAAATAACCTCAGGCTTTAGAATGTAACATCTCACCCATGAGATGAGGACCACAAGAGTGTTTCAGAGTTCACTTCTTCACCCCAACACACACTTGTAGAGAGATGGGAACAGTGGAGAGATAAGGCCAGGGAGTCAAGAGGATGGTGGGTGTCAAGAGGCTGGGGCCAGACTCTTGTCAGTGGTGCTCAGGGACAGGCCAAGGGGCACCGGCCACCAACTGGAACCCAGGAGGTTCCACCTGAGCAGGAGGAGAAAGTTGTTTGGGGTGAGGGTGTTGGAGCCTGGCCCAGGCTGCCCAGAGAGGTTGTGGAGTCTCCTTCTCTGGAGAGATTCCAAAGGGGCCTGGACACAATCCTGGGTGAGCTGCTGGAGCAGGGGGGTTGGACCAGAGCATCTCCAGAGGTCCCTCTAGTCCACACTATGCTGGGATTCTATGAGTTCTCACAGCACTGACCAATACACACAGCAGGACAAGTAAAGAGGAGGAAATAGGAGTGTACATCCTATTCTCAAAAATGTATGAAACAGCTCAAATGTGTTTTCTTCCTGTCCAACAGAGTGGTTATTATGGGCTGCTGAGTGGCCTTGGCTGCATTCCCTGCAGCTGCAGTGAGCTTGGCTCAGCCTCCAAGGACTGTGACCAGCAGGGCCAGTGTCAGTGTGTCCCAGGAGTGGCTGGAGAGAAGTGTGATCGTTGTGCTCAGGGCTTTCACACCTTCCAGGATGGAGGCTGCACACGTAAGAGCTCATCCATGATTCCTTTGGGGTCTGTCAGGGATGTCTTTCAGCAATATCTCGTGTCAAACACGGGCAAAGGGCAGGTTTTGGATGACTGTACAGAAAAATCCATAGAACAGTCTCCTAATACTCTGATTAAGCTCAGGAACAAAACATTTCTTTGATTGCTTGTTGGGGGGTTCCTTGTTGAAGGTGGTGACTGTGAAATAACTGCTCATAAAGGTTGCATGAGAGAAATATTTCACCCTCAGTAGCTCCTTTGTCTCTTTTTTAACAAAACTCTTCAGTCCTCAGAGAGAATAGAAACTTTCTTTCCTGCAGTCATAAAAGATATGAACAAGTCCTCCTATGGATTTTTACCTGGTTTTTAAGATATTTTATACTTTAAGATGTCCTAGACTCTATTCTTCCATCACTGTGTGTACAATTAATAGGCATGGTACAGAGGGAAGTATCCTATCAAAGTATGTTTGGTAAATCCAAATAGAATTTACCCTCAAAACCCCTAATTTATCATGTTAATAAAATGCCATTTTCAACACCAGTATAGCTGAAGGGATGCTGCCCTTCTCTGAAAGGCCCCAAGAAGGTCTCCCTTGTTGAACAAGCCCAACTCTCAGCCTGGCCTCATGGGATAAATTCACTAAGCACTTCTTGACAAGTACTAATTCCTGAGATTAATCCTTTCACCTGCTTGAAGAACATCATCATATCTCCTGAGAAGTTTAATATCCTCTACAGTAGAATATTTCTCTATTATATTCTACTATTTTCAGATTGACTCTTCTCCACAATAATTTTGTTCAGCTTTGCAGTGTGTCCAGAGGCAATAATGGGATTTCATTTATAGGGTGAAATGTCACTGAGGTCATAAGTTGTTCCTCAGCGATTAGGGATGACAAGGAGTTAGTAGTGGAATAAATAAACTGTGCTCTAAATGAAGGAAAATCAGTGGGTTTGGAGTTTCTTCTCTATATCTAAAGCAAGGATGAAGTTAATAATTTATTGCTATTTCTCTTGCAGCCTGTGACTGTGCCCACACTCAGAACAACTGTGATGCTGACTCTGGCCACTGCATTTGTCCTCCTCACACTCGTGGACCAAAGTGTGAACTCTGTGAGGAAAATCACTGGGGGCTCTCCCCTGAACTTGGCTGCAAGGTATGGGGGTGGGCTGGCCAGAAATCCATGGCTGGCATGAGCAATTCCCATTTTATTGATGTCTTGTGTGGAGAACCTCAAGCTTTATTCTCCAAGTGTTAGTGCAACACACTCGGATTAAAAGGAAAAGAATTAAAATGGATTAGTGAAGTCTTCACTGAGGCATGGCAGGGATTGGATCTGAAAATACTGATTGGAGTGTCTGTTCTACATAGATCATATTCAAATTTTGAGGTGTCTATTCTGAATTTTAATTGCTTAAATGATGATATTAAAACAGCTGTACAGCAACAAGGAGCATAGTCTCTGTGCTGATGATATTGTGCTTTTAAGAACAGGGAAATCTAGCTTGTTCTCAAAGTCAGTGCATGCTTTTTTCCTGAATATTTTAAGTTAAAATGATGTCAAGTAGTTAATGTTTCATGAAGGGAAAATGTTAACTCATTATCTCAGTGTAATATTTGTGGTTGAGCAGTAAAATGCAGATCCAAGGAGCAGCAGCCACGTACCCCCTGAGGTGCCTGCAGTAAACTCCTGACAGGTGTGGCATTGGGCCAAGCTGCATTTTATAGACATTGGGGTTTTGGAAAGCCTCAGATTTACATGAATGTAATGGATAATTTCAGTG
Source organism: Brachypteracias leptosomus (assembly GCA_013401335.1). Classification (NCBI taxonomy): domain Eukaryota; kingdom Metazoa; phylum Chordata; class Aves; order Coraciiformes; family Brachypteraciidae; genus Brachypteracias; species Brachypteracias leptosomus. The sequence continues at coordinate 173,968 of VYZX01032591.1, forward strand.
GAGAAACCACTAATAGAATCAACCTGACAAGGTCTGTCATTATAGGAGGTAAGGACTTGACAAGTACAAGGATAAGCCAAATTATTTTCTTTTTTTCTCTTTCATTTTTTAGAGAAATGATGATTAAACAGCCCTATAACATCTCCCCAGTTTACAGTTCTGGTGATTTATAGCAACTTATTCTTCAGCAGGGTCTTTAAACCACTGCTTTGTCAGCTCCTGGCATTCTGACCCAATATTAAGATTTTTCTTCATCATATTTACCTAATATTAAGATTTTTCTTCATCATATTTACCTAATACTAAGATTTTTCTTCATCATATTTACCTAATACTAAGATTTTTCTTCATAATATTTACCTATTAAGATTTTTCTTTATCATATTTACCTAATACTAAGATTTTTCTTTATCATATTTACCTAATATTAAGATTTTTCTTCATCATATTTACCTATTACGATTTTTCTTTATCATATTTACCTAATATTAAGATTTTTCTTTATCATATTTACCTAATACTAAGATTTTTCTTTATCATTCTTACCTAATATTAAGATTTTTCTTTATCATTCTTACCTAATATTAAGATTTTTCTTCATCATTCTTACCTAATAGTAAGATTTTTCTTTATCATATTTACCTAATATTAAGATTTTTCTTCATCATATTTACCTATTAAGATTTTTCTTCATCATATTTACCTAATATTAAGATTTTTCTTTATCATATTTACCCAATATTAAGATTTTTCTTTATCATTCTTACCTAATATTAAGGTTTTTCTTCATCATATTTACCCAATATTAAGATTTTTCTTCATCGTATTTATAAAATTACAGTATTTATGGATTTTTTTAAAATCCCACATTTACATTACACTATTTTAATTTACTTGCTACACTCAAGACAGTATTTTCAATAAAGTCTTTTGTGTTTCTTTCTTTCTGGAACAGGTTCCCCCAGCTCAGGTTTGGGAATGAACCAAGCTAGTTAATTTTGGCCATCCACCGTTGACTGGAAATGCAATTTTAGTTCAAATACAAACCAAGCAGCCCCATTTCTCTCTGGAATTTCCTCCCTTTGATTATTACCCGGCAATTATTGACAACCATGGGGTTTAAGGGCCACTCTGTGTTTGAGTTGTAACCAAATGGCTTTTCAAGCTGCTCTTTATCAACGTTTCCTCTTGTTCTCCTCCCCCGAGGCTTGTAACTGCAGCAGCCCAGGCTCAGCCAGTCTGCAGTGTGACCTGGGGACGGGGCAGTGCCAGTGCAGGGGGCAGTTTGGAGGCTCAGCCTGCTCCCGGTGTGCCCTGGGCTACAGGGACTACCCCGACTGCGTGGCCTGTGACTGTGACCTGAGTGGAACCAGGGCAGAGCTGTGCGAGGGCTCTGGGGGTCTCTGCGCCTGTCAAGAGGAAACTGGCGCCTGTGCCTGCAAGGTATGAAGTGGTTCACACCCTTTTAGGGACAACATTGGGGTTTTCTGGGTGTTTATGTTTAGATAGGGCTGGAAGGGCTTCCAAGGCAACCAGCATCCCAGCGTCCTTTCCTTGGGGTGTTTCTGAGTACATCCAAATCGCCCCTAAAGATTTCTCTGTGCTAAATTATTAGTGGGTTTAAAAGTTGCAAGGTGATGTTCCTCGCTTTGGACGTAGCTACAGGCAGAAGGGTCACCAACCTCACCACCATGGTGCTGTTATCTGTGCTCGCAGAAATCCTTGGGGTGATACCAGAGTGTCTCTCCAACCCACCTTTTGTTTTCTTCTGTGTTACCAGGTAATTTTCACAGAATCACAGAATCATGGCAGGGATTGGAAGGGACCTCCAAAGATCATCTAGTCCAATCCCCCTGCTGGAGCAGGATCACCTCGATGAGGTTACACAGGAAGGTGTCCAGGCAGGTTTTGAATATCTCCAGAGAAGGAGACTCCACAACCTCCCTGGGCAGCCCGTTCCAGTGTCCTGTTACCCTCACTGAGAAGAAGTTTCTTCTCCTATTTAAGTGGAACCTCCTGTGTTCCAGTTTGTACCCGTTACCCCTTGTCTTATCATTGTTTGTCACCGAGAAGAGCCTGGCTCCATCTTCGTGACACTCCCCCTTTATATACTTATAAATATATATATATATATATTTTGTTTAGTTTGTGGTCATGAAATTGTTACTAGCACAGTGCTGTAGTTCTCTTGTAGAAGAATTGATGGAACTTCATGTGGAAGTGTCATGAAGTCAGGATCAAGACCCCTTCTACCACAGAAAGGCATTTCTAGCTGGATCCCTCCCGAGCTTATGAAACAGCCACTGTGCACGTGATAGAAAAATGTGTTTCTTTCTACTCTTGTACAGGATTTGGCATTTTTCACACCCATGGTCTCACCACAATCCTAAATTCAACCAGATTGTCTTGCTCCATGTAGGCTCCATGTGTTTATTCTGCATTAAGTGGATTTCTGTGCCCATATTCTGGTAATACATTTGGAATAGGCTCCATGTGTTTATTCTGTATTAAGTGAATTTCTGTGCCCACATTCTGGTAATACATTTGGAATAGGCTCCATGTGTTTATTCTGTATTAAGTGAATTTCTGTGCCCACATTCTGGTAATACATTTGGAATAGGCTCCATGTGTTTATTCTGTATTAAGTGGATTTCTGTGCCCACATTCTGGTAATACATTTGGGATAGGCTCCATGTGTTTATTCTGCATTAAGTGAATTTCTGTGCCCACATTCTGGTAATACATTTGGGATAGGCTCCATGTGTTTACTTTCTATTAAGTGGATTTCTGTGCCCACATTCTGGTAATACATTTGGAGTCCCCCTTTTTGTAGATCACTCTTGTAAGGTGGAAATGAATGAGGATGCATTTGTCTTGCTTTTCCTTTTGCTCCCAGATTTTTGTCTGCCTCCTTTTGAGTAGGACAATGCCCTGACCATGAGTTCTGGGACAGAATATTTTAAATCTTGTTAAATATATGGTGACCTCAGTGTCACTGTATTTCCTTGTATGATGTAAGCACCTCCTGACACTGAGAATGGTGCCTTCTGAGCCAGGTGTAATGGTACAATTTTGACAGGTTTTATTTATCCCACTTTATTTCCTCCAGGAGAATGTGTTTGGTCTGCAGTGCAGTGAGTGCAAACCTGGAACCTTTGCCCTGTCAGTGAACAATGCACTGGGTTGTACTCCCTGCTTCTGCTCTGGGATCTCCACGGGTTGCTCAGAGGTGGAAGATCATGTGAGGATTCCTGTGAGTAAAGTGACCTAAATCTACAGACACAGTCTCAAGTATTTCCTAATTTCTTTATTTGGACATTTATTACTCTTAAGATGGACTATCTTAGGGCAGCTAAAACTCTTAACAGTGTATTACAGTATATTTTGGGGGTTGTTTGGAGAAGAGAAGGCTTCAGGGAGACCTTCTGGTGGCCTTGCAGGACTTCAAGGGTGCCTAGAAGAAAGATGGAGACAGAGCCTGTGGGGACAGGAGAAGGGGTGATGGTTTTAAACTAAAAGAGGGAGATTTAGACTAGAGAGAAAGAAGAAATTGTTGGTGATGAGAGCCTGTGGCAGGTTGCCCAGAGAGGTGGGGGCTGCCCCAGCCCTGCAACCATTGCAGGGGAGGTTGGGCTCTGAGCAACCTGAGATAGTTGAACATGTCCCTGGTTGGACAAAATGACCTTCAAAGGTCCCTTCCCACCCAAACCATTCTGTGATGCTCCAAGATTAGAATATTTTTGTTGACCAGATGTTTTTCTCTTGGTGTTGCAGATAACCTTAACTCCAGCCCAGCCCATTCTGCACGTGGTAGCTCAGAGTAACCTGACTGGGACAGTGCAAGGAGTATTCTCACAGTCTCCTGATGTTTTACTGGATGCTGCCATAGTCAGAAAACACTTAAATACTGAGACATTCTACTGGAGGTTACCTGAGCAGTTTCAGGGAGACCAGGTAAGATCATTAAATAATTAGAAAGCTTTATAAGTAATTTCTTTATTGTCTAATAACCATTTTAATCTCTTTTTCTGCATTAATTCTATTCTTGTAGGTCATAATATTATAAACATTCAGTGACTGTATTTATTTATATCAAGCACAAACACTATGTTTACATTACCCTTTCCTAATGAGATTTTTCATGGTTACACCCATGTTTAATTACTTATTATTCTTCAGAGATCATGTGGTGGGGATAGAGGGATGTGTTCAACCTGAAAGTGTTTTCAACCTTGATGCTAAATTCAGTGTGTAGATCGTGGAATTTTGGTTAGGAATGAAATGAAAATTGAGTGCACACCTTGAAAGGACCTAAAAGAAGGAACTGAGGCTACTTTTTAGAAATATGCCTTTAACCTTGGTGCAGAACCTGCTGAGTTTAAGTCAATTTTCATGGTTTATTGCCAATTTTTCAAAGAACTGTCAGTTTCCAAGTCTTGTGATGATGTTAAAGTATTTTCAGCTAGTAGCTCTTAACCTTGAAATAAATAATAGTATTTTTTTCTTATCCCAACAGCTCATGGCCTATGGAGGGAAGCTGAGATATACTGTTGCTTTCTATGCTCTGGATGGCTTTGGAACCTCCAATTTTGAGCCACAGATCCTAATGAAAGGAGGTCGCAGCAGCAAGTTGGTCATCTATGTAGACATCCCTTCTCCAGGGAATGGAGTGAGAGCTGAGGAGGAAGTGGAAATGAAGGAGGTAAGCTGAAACTTTGGGGTGGAAATACATTTTTTTTTTTGCAAAAAACCTCTATATATTTAATAAAAAAGTTTGAAAACAGCTGTTTTGAACTGCACATAGAATAAGTGCTGTGAAGTGGTGACCTTCTGGTTGTCCAGGTTCCCCAGATGTAACCATGCAGAGCTGTGGGAACCCCATGGAAGTTGAGTGTGGGGAAGGAGAGAAGAAATGATACAAAGCCATGTCTGGTTCTAATATGGTGGTTTTTTCCCTAGGATTATTGGAAGTATTTTAACTCAGTGTCAGACGAGCCCGTCTCACGTTCTGACTTCATGTCTGTGCTCAGCCACGTTGAATACATCCTGATCAAGGCAGCTTATGGGCAAGGATTGCAGCAGAGCAGGTAGAGCAACCTCTCATTGCATTTAGATATTGCATTTACTCTCATTTAAACGAGAAATTTCAAGTCCCAGCTGATTAATACAATAATGATTTAACTCAAATTAGAGAAATTTCCCCTTTCCTATTTATAACTTAGGTTAAGAAAACATTGATGACCTTTAATGGCAGCAGAATCCCTCTTTAATTCTTTCTGTGGAACATTTAAATGCTTCTGTTGCTTGCTTTGATAGAAAAGCCCATGAAGAAGTTTGTTGTAGGTCCTGAAATCCCATAAATAAGTAAAGAACCTTCAGATATTTGCATGAGGAGAAGGGAATCGTGAGATTTTGTATGGTAGCCCTGACCTTGAAGTGTAAAAACCCTTATATTTCAGTTGTGGTGCTGGAACATCTCTAGATGTTGATGTTTTTTTATTTCTTGGGTCTTGTAGAATTGCAAATATCTCAATGGAAGTCGCAGTGAAGTTTGAAGAGATGCATCGAGGCAGAGCTAGAGCTCAGCTTGTGGAGCAGTGTAGGTGTCCTGCTGGTTATGCTGGGTTGTCCTGCCAGGTACAGAGTCCTTCCTTTTTTATAAATATAAAACCCATAAAATTATTAAATTATTTTATAATCTATAATTATTAAATTATTAAAATAAAAAAAAATACTTAAACAGCTTTTAAAATTGATAGCTGTGGTATATTTTTAAAATTATATTTATTTTGCTCCTATTAGAGCTGTGCTCCAGGGTACTACAGAGGGAAGCAGACAGAAGTTGGTGTCAAAGAGCCTCATACTCTGACAGCACCTTGTGTGCCCTGTCAGTGCCACAACCACAGTGAGACCTGTGACCCTGACACTGGGAAGTGCCTGGTATGTACAATTTATACTTGTTTTTAATGGTTTCACCTATGGGAAGAGTTTCTGGGAGAAGTATATGGCTGTAGTATCTGGATAAAGTTTAATCCCCCCCTCAAATCTGGAAAATCTGAGTAGGATTTCCCTTTCCCAGTAAAATTATCAAGTTTTTGGGGCACTAACATCAGTTGCTTGATTTTATTTTATTTTATTTTTTTGAGGATTTTTTGCTTTGTACTGTGATTTCCTGGCCTGGATTAATAGAACTAGAAATATATAAACCTCAGTGGAAATTTAGAAGGGAAATTAGGTCAGCTTTGCTTGAGAGGGCATTCACATCAGAGAAGATGTTTTGGAATTCTGCTTATTTCTGCATAAAATATTCCTCCATTCAGAGAATGCTGACCCATGGGTAGGGACATCTTGAGATAATTGTTGGAAACTAGATATTTATTGATCAGGGGAACTAAAGTTCGTGGTGGTGGTGGTGGTGGTGGTGGTGTTTTTAAACTGAATTCTTTTTTGTGTCCCAGAACTGCAGAGATAACACAGTTGGGGATTCCTGCAGTGCTTGTGCTCCAGGCTACTATGGGAGTGTCCTTGGGTCTGTCAGTGACTGCTCCCCTTGTGCCTGTCCCAGAGCCAACCCTGTCAGGTAACCACAACTGCTTAAATCCAGTGTTAAATCCACATTCCACATCTCTCGTGCTGTATGTCCCACCTCCTACCCTTCCATGCTATGACAACAGGGCTTAATTATCATCACACGTCCTTCATTTCACAGCATCCCAGCATGGTGGGGTTGGAGGGACCTCTGGAGATGCTCTGGTCCAGCCCCCCTGCTCCAGCAGCTCCCCCAGAGCAGGGGGACCAGGATCATGTCCAGGCCCCTTTGGAATCTCTCCAGAGAAGGAGACTCCACAACCTCTCTGGGCAGCCTGGGCCAGGCTCCAACACCCTCACACCAAACAAGTTTCTCCTCCTGGGTTCCAGTTGGTGCCCAGTGCCCCTTGTCCTGTCCCTGGGCACCCCTGACAAGAGTCTGGCCCAAGAGTCTGACCCAATCTTCTTGATGTTCATAGATATTGATCAGATCCCCTCTGAGTCTTCTCTTCTCCAACTCAACATCTCCCCAAGCTACTCAGAGCTTCCATTCCAAGTTGCTCACAGCTGGTAGTAATGAAGGTTTTAAAATTAAAAGATGAACTGATGGATAAGTCAATTTTTAATTCTAAGAGCAGCTCAGCCCCATACAAAGTTTTCTAAATAATGGATTGAACTGCTCGGTCACATTTTAGCTTAAAATCCTTCTGTATTTACAAAGATTCAGGGCATCAGTCAGTGCAGGAGCTTCATGAGATCAATGCTAGGGGAAGAACAAGTGCTCTTTGTTGGACATTTATGCATCTGTTTGTTTGGCAGGGGAACAGTTAACTTCATATTTAGAAAATCCAAATGCTGTGCAGGCTGGGTTTTTTTTTTCTCTAGAAGCTTGAAAAGCTTATTTGTTGTTATTTTTTGGGTGGCTGAGTCAGAATAAGAGTCTAACAACTCTGTTCTCATGCATGTCCCACTTAGATATGTACAATACCCAGACCATGCAGCATCCAGATTTCAATATCTTGCCAGAATTATAATATCCATATTATAGAATAATGGAGGTGCACAGATAAAACAAACCATTTAAGAAACAACTAATTTAAGGTACAAATTCTAGAGCAGTGCATCAGATGCTGGCAGTGTTGAACCTGTGGCTGAAGGTGTTTTGTGTCTCCCTATGATCTATTTATGTGCTAACAGGTGTTTGTTTGTCCTTCCTCCAGTTTTAGCCCCACGTGTGTCCTGAGAGGTGATGGGGGTTACCAGTGTGATGCTTGTCTCCCTGGCTATGAAGGGCAGTACTGTGAAAGGTGAGTTACGTGGGATGTCCCCATTTATCCCCAGCTCCCAAGGATGGTTTGAGTAATAGGAGCCATATTTGTACTCAGATAATTCAATCATAGAATCATTCAGGTTGGAAAGGATCATCAAGTCCAGCCTTCATCCCAACATCTCCCTGACCCCCAGACCATGTCCCAAAGCTCCACATCTACTCCTTTGTTGAACCCCTCCAGGGATGGTGATTCCAGCACCTCCCTGGGCAGCCTGGGCCAGTGCCTGACCACTCTGTCAGTGGTCACTTCTTCCTAATGTCCAATCTAAACCTCCCCTGGTGCAACTTGAGGCCATAAATAAATATATGGATGTGTCTCGAGGATGTAAAGTGATTTGTTTGTTAGTTTACAAAGCCATTAATGAAGAACCTCTCAGTGATTCTCAGTGGGGAATAGAACAACTGATAGTTGGGATCCCCATCCCTGGAGAGGTTTCCAAGCCCTGGAGATGTGGTGCTGAGGGAGGACAGGGGATAGTGGTGCCCTGGCAGGGATGGGGGAATGGTTGGACTTGATGATCTTGAAGGTCTCTTCCAACCAGAATGATTCTGTAATTCCATGATGGGTACCCTCTGGTGTTGAGTGTCCCGTTCCTCCCTGTGCAGGTGCTCCCTTGGCTATTATGGTGACCCTCAGCTTCCTGGTGGCACCTGCCTCCCATGTCAGTGCAACCCAAGTGGCTCCATTGACCTTCACTGTGACCGTGGCACTGGGCAGTGTCTCTGCAAGGAGGGGGTGACTGGGCAGCTCTGCCAGGAGTGTCAACCAAGGCATCTTCTTGTGGAGGACCAATGCGTCTGTAGGTGGCTTTTAAATTGTTTCTCTATGGGCTTTGGTGGGTTCCAGGGATATTAGGGTGCACTTGATTATTCCCTGAGTGTTTTCGTGATGTCAGGCCCTATTCTTTGTCTGAAAGGAAAAAATAATCTTAATTTAATCTCTGAAACGGTGGAGTTGGATTAAATAATCTCCAGAGATCCCAACTCAACCATTCTGTGAACATGAGGAAACTACAGTAGGGATCATGACATCAGACAAGCAATTAACCCTTAAAATAGTTTATTTAGTGTTACAAGTTTAAGGAGAGATAATTTTAATGCTTTCTTTGCTGTCCGTAACATACCTTTTATTTATCTAAAAATACTAAATTCCTGTCTCATTAACCCTTTGGATGTGAGGCTGCTGTAAGAATATTTTTGGGGTTATCTCCACCACTAATTAATCATATTCCACCAGTAATTAGTTATATTCCACCAATAATTAGTCATGTAATTCCTTATGAGCTGGTGGATCACAGAAAGACACAAGTACAGTGATCTGCTTTTAGAGTGAACTGGGATTTAGGGTTCAGATTTTGCTCTGTATAAGTAAACAATAAAACCCCCAAACCTAAGGAATAAATGGAATTTCACCACTCTAGGCTTGAATTTCTTGTCTTCCTAACCTGTTTGAGTGTCAGTGGCATCACCCAGGATTTATAGTGATACAACTAAATAGAATTAATAAAATTATAACAGCGAGCTGTGTAAATCAAAATAAATGTCAGTATTTGGTGGCTCTTAAATACTAATGTTGCTTTCTCCTCTTGAACTGGTTCATTTAGCCTGTGATGACAACTGCACAGGAGTCTTGTTGACCACTTTGGATGCTCTGGACAAGGCCATCCTCTCAGTGAACCTCACTGGTGTTGCCCCTGTGCCCTATGGGATCTTGGCAGAGCTGGAGAATGCCACAAAACATCTGAAGGTAAAATGAAGACATCAATAGTACAACTACTGAGGGTCCAACTCTTTTGTGTCCTGAGATGGAGAACATTCTTGGGTTGCTTGTGGCAAACTCTTCTTCCTGCTCCTCTCCCCCTTCAAGCATGAAATGCCACATTTTGTGGGTCTAGAAGGTCTGGGAGAGTTGAGCCTGGAGAAGAGAAGGCTCCAGGGAGACCTTATTGTGTCCTTCTGTTTTTCTTCATGCTGAAGAAGAGACTTTGAAGTTTCCATGTGACACGAGGCGGTTGGATAATCCTGGGTTCTACTCCTTCCAAAAAAATGGTACTTAATGTGGTGCTTACAATGGTTGGCTCTGAACAATCTGAAATCCCAAAATAACCTTTCCAAGACTTTGTAAGAGGTGCCTGAAGGTTTTTTTTGCATCTCCAAGGAGGTGCTGTTCTGTTGCAGGCCTTGAGTGTATCAACTGTGATATGCTTGGCTACAATGCCTTATTTATGGCCATACAGAGCACAAATGAGGTGACCTCGAAGCCAAATAGACCCTATTATTCATTCTTCTTGGTGAGAGGATCCACAGGGCTGCTTGTGCTGCCTGATTGTGTCTGGAGGGCTCAGATCCTGAACCCCTGAGCACCACACACTAGGTTTGGACTTGGAAACAGAGCTCTTCAGGGTCATCCTCACAGATACATATAGAGAGCACTTAATTATTTTCTTCCCAGAACTTTCCTGGATGCACAACAAAGTCTTTAATTTAAAGTTTGGTGTTTGTTCTTGTTTTTACAGGGGTCTGTAGTTCCTGGAGAAAACCCATCACACTCATTAGCCACAGCTGAAGAAAGTCTGCTGAGTTTATCAGGGGGGATTGACCAGCTGCATCAAGAGGTAGGTGCTGATTTCTTTATTTGTAGCCTTTCTGGAGGAACCTTTTGAGATTTCATAGCATGAAAATGCCAGAGAGCTGCCTAGAAATGGTTTTAAATCTATAGAGTTCAGTGAAAGAATCTTCCTGAGTTTGGTCTGTGGAATTCTTCTGCAAACTCCAGTGCTTTATGATATTGTAAAGGAGATTTACATGGTTCCTGTTGAAGTTCAGCAGCTTTTTGTGCTGGGAACATGTAAAGCCCTAATTCTGGAGAATTCTGACTGGTTTTAACTTATACAAAATTGTCCTAGCTGAATATTCACCAGAAAGTCTTTGATACCTCTGGTGTTGTGCTTAAAATGATCTCAGCAGAAATAATTCAGTGAGAATCCACATAAGAAGTCAACATTTCTATTCTTTACTCAGTTTTAACACAAGAGAAACTGTAGGGAGAAAATTAATAGCACTTGAGCTGTTGTATCTCATTTGCTGACCATATGTAACTATAATTTTCCACCCATGGATACATAATCTAATTAGGAACAATGTTATTATTGCTAATAGTGATGAATCTAGAAGAGTGATTTTCATTAAGATAAATTAGTTATAGCTAAAACAATGTATAGTTAACATTGTTCAAGAAATGGCTGGTAATTATGATCTTATTGGTTAGGAAAAGAATTGATAACACAATTCTTCACTGGTATTAGAGGCTTTCAGCATAATTAAGGCATCTGCAAGCATGGAAGCAGCAGAGATTTGGGAGGTCTACCTTATCAAAGAACATTGTTTCCTCTTGAAGTATTCTCAATATTGGAGAAAAAAGCATATAAACCACAGAGAGATGTCATGAATTAACCAGTGTCAAAGATTATCTCTGATTTTATTCTAGTCATCAAAGTTTTTGAGGAAAGCTTGGCAGCTTGACACAGTGACTCAAGAAACCAGGAATAGAAGTCAAGAGCTGACTGGGTTTATTGACACAGTGCACACAACCATCAAAGGTACCCTGAGTTTAAGATACTTCCATTTCTCTACAGCATTCAGAAGGGCATTTTCTTCACAGCTCTTAAACTATTCACATGGCAAGTGCAGCAGTTTGACAGGGGGTTCAGGTATATTCTCTTTTTTAAAGGCATGACTAAGTTGTTTACTCTCCTACTTAGTTCTTGCTGAAGTTGCTGCATCACTGAATGAGACTCTGGGGCTGGATCTCCCACTGTCCAACGCTACAGCTCAGAACCTGCAGGAGGAGATCTCTGCCTTCTTGGATGTCCTGCGCAAGAAGGACTTTGTTGGGAGGCACCATAATGCCACCAGTGTCCTAAAGTAAGTCTCTTCTGCTGAGAACTTCTGTCTCTGCTAGCCCATAATGCTTTTTGTGCCATAGTAAGAGGCCCAGGCTGCCCAGGGAGGTGGTGGAGTCACCATCCCTGGAGGGGATCAACAGACAAGTAGATGTGGAGCTTCAAGACATGGTCTAGATGTTGGACATAAGTTGGACTTGCTGATCCTAGAGGTCCTTTCCAATTCCATCTGTCCCCAGTTAAAGGCTGTTTTAAGATGGTTTTTGTATCTATTATTGTTGAATTTGACAATATAAAACATTGACTGTTCCATCAGCCAGCAGATTTTTTGTTCCTGTGAAGTGTTGTCCTAACCCACCAGAATCTGTAAGAACATTAACATTGGCTTCAAGGGACAAAGATCTGGATCAGAGTGAAATATTTCTGAAAAACTGACTTCTCTTTATTAAATGCTTGGCATGAAGCAGGATAGAAGGTTTGTGTTGGTGGCATGTCTGATTTTACTCAACAGACTCCTGAGCTCGTCCTTGTGCTGATGATTAAATTGGATAGAAGCTAAATGGGCATGAAAATGAACTAGAAAAGTACCATTTATTCTTACATTGATGATGAACTTCAAATAGCTATTCTTTTCCCACTTAGAAAAACATCTCAAAATGTCCTGTTGGGTAGGAACAGAATGTTCTGACTTCCAACCTCTTCTGAGCTGTTACACGAGGCATTTGGAAATTAACTTTTTCAATTATATGCCCTGTTGAAATTTCTCAGGGTTCTGATAAGTGCCCTTTGACAGATGAAAGAAGAGAGTTAATAAGATTTATAAGAGAGTTTGCTCTTTGGAATTTATCTTGCAATGCAGCTGTAAATGCAAAATTGATTTAAATAAGTAGCTTGCCAGCCCATTTTTCAGGAGGTATCACAATGGGCTGAGTGATGACATATTGTTAAATAACATTTGTAACTAGTTGCCCCATAAGGCAAAATTCCCAATCAATTTGGAATATGACCTTTCTGCTCTCCACTGAAATAGGAGCCATTGCTGTGGTGGAAAATACTTTATAATTCTTGTAATTTTGGGGCTGTGGCTTCTGAGCGTAGGGACTGTGAATTATTGGTGTGAGGAAATAAATGCAAGTGCACATCTGCTGCTCAAGGGGAGAGCTGGGATGTGTATTAATTGTGAAATAAAGCAGGTTTCTTTTAGCTAAAGGTCTGTGTGACTTGAAATGAGATGAAAAGGGACAAGGATTTGTGTCAAAGGATCATTACAGGAGCTGCAGTGTCTGGGCTGAAATGAAGAGAGAAACTAAAGGAATTGATTTTCAGGATGATTTTCAGTTCAATACTGGAAAGTGTTTCAGTGGAGGTGCAAATATTCCCCAATAGAGCAGCTGAAGTGATTAATAGCTGACAAATTTGGGGGGGTTGATATTTCCCAGGTAATTCCTGGTACTGATTAAAAAGTGCAGAGATTGCTCCTTTTAACACAACTCTTTTCTTTCAATATTTAAACTTTTCAGGATTTCTGGGTGTGTGTCTTTCAGTTCTTGTTTCTTTCCATTGTCAATGCTCACAGTTGATGTTTGGCTCCTACATTCAAAATACAGATTACTACCATTAAGATATATAGATGTCCCAGAGACTTTGATGTGGGGGATATCCCAAATCAAGTCCAAGTGGATGTGGTTTATACTCACCCTTTTTCCCCTTCTTACCACCTCATACAAAGTTTTCAACCTCAATTCCTGCCCTCTCCCCATGGACAGTCTTCTTCTTGTGTGGTTAGATGAGTAACTAAGCTGTAGGTTGCCCAGAGAGGGGGTGGAGGCCCCATCCCTGGAGTCCTTCAAGGTCAGGCTTGATGGGGCTCTGAGCAACCTGCCCTAGGTAGAGATGTCCCTGCTTCTTGTAGGGGGGTTGGACCAGATGACCTTTGGAGGTCCCTTCCAACCCAAACCACCCTATGATTCTATGTTATTATAGAAAAAAAATGGAAGACTTTTATAAGAAGATGCATTGAAATTAACTTCACCCCATTTTCTCCTCAAGAAATCCCTGCCTAAGTTTCTCCTTGGCCACTTATTTATTTTTCTAATTCTTCTTTTTTCTCAGAGCTGCAGAAAATGTGTTGCTGCAGGTTCAGGGGGAGTATGTTAAACCCCAGCAGGAGCTTGCTGAGCTGCAGGAGGATGTCAGGCAGCTCCTCTCAAAGCACAGCAACAGGCTGCAGGGTGCCCAGGACCTGGTGGAGGAGGCACTTGTGAACATCAATGAGACCAATCGATTGTTTCCTCTCATCTCTAGCAACCTGGCTGAGTTCAATGTAAGACTTGGTCAATTGAGGGTGTTGCATAAGAAATAACAGATATAAAACTGTTTAAAGCTGCTTTTTAGACTTTATTTAAATTGTACACATTTAAACATGTTGTTCTATGTGATAAATTGGAAGGAAAGCAGCCCCCTGTTTGAAATCCAAAAGATGATTGTGTGTTATGTGAACCCATCTACACTTGCTGACTTGATTTATGCTATAGGACAAAAAAACAACTATAAAGGAAGGTGAAGAAGTCTCAGCTGCTCTCATTGAGGAAGGGAAGGTCCTAGTGAATGCTGCTGCTGCTCTTGCCCAAGATGTGAAGAACTCTACATCTGTAAGTTCTTATGTTTTAACACCCTCTCCAACGCTATTGGGTGTATTTTGCTATTGAATAATAAAAAGGAACTCATTTTGTTGTGCAGAACCTGGAGGTCCACCAGGATGGGTTTGTCCTGTGGAGCACCAAGCTGAGGCACCACGTGGACAAGCTGGTGATGCAGATGTCTGTGAGAGGGGTGCTTGACCTGGTCTACAGGGCTGAGGACCACGCCACCCAGTTCCAAAGGCTTGCAGAGGCACTGGAGAGGTGATAAACTCAAGAAATATGAAACTGGGAGAGGTTCAGTAGTATCAGATTTAGTTGAAATTAGTAACTTCATCCACTGAAGGGGCTTTGAGCAACCTGCCCTAGGTAGAGATGTCCCTGCTTCTTGTAGGGGGGTTGGACTAGATGATCTTTAAAGGTCCTTTCCAACCCAAACCAGTTAATGATTCTACATTCAATTTTTTTTCAAGTGCTTTTTACTTTTAATGCAATGCACCTTTATTAAATGATATGGAGGGGGTTGATTAGTCTTACATTTCATATTGCTGACTTATACAGTAATAAGGAAATTATTAAATGCCCAGTGAGTGTGTCCTGGTATGGCTTGAAAAGCTGCTGCTGTGTGTGAATACTTCTTGACAACGTATCTCTGAATCTCATCAAGAAACTATTCCTGCTATGCCTCCATTATTGGTTTTTTTCAAACACCAGAAACTTTCTTTTTTTTCTCAAAGAAAAAACTTTTTCTTCCAGAAACAAATGAGTTGCAACCTCAGATCCACACTTAGAATTTGAAAGTTGGGAATTTGTCCCAGTTAGTTCAATGGAATTTAATCTTCTATCCCAGATTCTTGCTGGTTTGTCTTTGAAAATCAGCAGATTAAGTGTTAAAAGTTAAATCATATCAGATTGGAAAATAGACACCTGTTTGGAAAATATACACCTGGGCAACTCTGCTGCTGTCATCACAGCCAGATAAGTTCAATAAAGCCAAATTAAGCATCTGAAAGCTATTCAGTATTAATAATTTCCTGCTGGATTCTGTATTTCTCTACTTTGCTCTTGAGCTCAGCAGGGAACCTTCCCATTCTCTGTAGGTGATGTGATTTGTTTCTTGTGAGGGACTAAGAGGCTTTTGTAAATTGAAAAAATGACTGTAAACAAAAAGGAACAAAATGAAAGGGGGGGAAAAAAAAAATTAAAAGGAACAAACCAGAACAACCAGCAACAAAATAGGGGGAAAAAAAAATAGATGAAAACCTCCTTTGAACTGATTTTTTTTGCAGTTCAAAGCAATGAACTTAAACCCCTTATGCAACTTAGGGCTGAGTGTGCTCATTTTTTCTAGAAAGAGATGGGACTTAGTGCTTCAGATACTGCCATGAAAACAGAATAACCTGTTGATTTTCTCTTCAGTGGCCTCTCCAGAGTGAGGAACATGACTGAGAGCACAGCTGCTGCTGTCTCCAACCACTCCAGCCTCAGGAGCGTGATCGAAAGGACGGAGAGTTTGGCAGATGATGCATCCAGGGTTGTCAATGGCCCCTTGGATTCAGTAAGTACCAATATTAGCATCTTAATTAACACCTTGCCTTGTTCTAGTTGTTTTGGCTCTCGCTGAATTTTGACTCTTCTTGATGGAGGCAGGTGTGGTGACCTCCTACCAACCAGGATTTGGAGTATGCTGAGTCTGTGCTCCAGGGTGGTAATGGCACCAGCTTTCATGTCTATTTACCTTGTTTTCTCTCTTCCACGTACCATTTTACTCTTTTTTCCTTATTTCTCTAAAGATTGGCTGGACTGAACTTCATTCTGTGAGTGTTTTATATCAGTATCTGACATACGTTCCTGTAGAACTTAAATTCCCAAATCTCTGGTGCTCTCTTCCACCTCTGGAATTATTCAACCATCTCCATATTTGATTTATCCCTCTTCCATTTTTATTTAGATGTTCCCAACCATAACTAATTTGCTTAGTAAAGGATATTTCTTAACCAAACATATATTTGTGCCTCATGTGCCATCCCTCTGCCTTGCAAGATGATCAGGTTGTTATTGAAACAGATTAAATCCTGATCAATTTCTAGCCTGACCTTATTTTCATATTATTCTGTTTTCCCCCTTCATCTCTTCCTGCTTTTCCTGATTGTCCACCCAAGGAAGGAATGGGCCACGTTTACAAGGGGCATGAACTTTAAGCCTGGAGAAACAAATCTCTGGCAATGCATTTACATGATGGTGATCAAAATAGTTGGTATTTTGTGAGCTCATGTTATTTATGTCTCATTAAAGTTTGTGCAGCACGAATCCTTCAAGGTATTTTCCCCAGATTTTCCAGTTGGAGAAATGGATTAAAAAACACTTTAAAAACTGGGATTTTGAGACCTCTGACTTTAAATTTTGCTGGGAATTTTGACTTAGACCTGCAACTAGAATTATTGTTTCAAAAAGGCAACACTGAATCACTGGGGGTTCAAACGAGAATTTGGTAGGTTTTGTTCCATAGTTGTCTTTATTTTAACTCACAAAGAGATTTAAAGGCACATTCTTGGACAAAGAATTGCAACTTGGGTTGTTTTTTTAATTGATGCATAATTTTAAGGTAGTTAATTGAATATTATTTCTAATACTACATCATAAATACACATAAGTATATCATAAATATACCATAAATATACATAATTACATAATAAATAACAAGAATGTTCAGAAACTCCAAGAAGGCATCTATGGATGCTTAAATGTGTTTCCAGTTGGATTTTTGTCATTCACATGCAGCAAGTTGGTTTCTGTTTTTCAGCCAGAGGAGTCTCTCAGTCTCCTTGGAAAAGAAACTCTCCAGCTGAGCTCCAAATCTCAGAATGAAGCTTCAAATCTGAAGAAAAAAAGTGATGGTCAGTTCTTTAGAGTTCATATTTTTGTTTCTTTTTCTATATCTTGTTTTGTGATGCTTTTTTTTTTTTTAAATGAGCATAAGCTAAGTTAAAATACTGCCTATAACTATAGACACCTTTTCATGCAAATAAGATTATTATGGAGTCAAGCAGTATTTTAAATTTTAGAATAAGAATATAATCTTTCTCTGTAGGCATTTAAAAATTTGGCCTTCACTAGACTCCATTGACATCCAAGCAATGTTTTCTTTAAATCACTATTTTTACAAATTTTACTAATTAATTCATTGGAGATTATGCAGTAGACAGACATAATTCTTGAAGAAATCCATTCATCCAATTTGTATCTAATAAATTATGGATTATTATGTAGGATAACATTTTATATTTAAATCATAATAAGATTTTATATTTAAATCATAATCATTTTTACTTGTTCCTTCTACACAGCTGAAATAAAATAACAAGCTGAACTTTTCTGTCTATATAAAGTGCCTTTTGGCTCAGAGTCTATAAATTCCAAAATCCTTTTGGTTTATTATTACTCCAAAGATACCAGGCATTGAAGTTTGCACCATGGAAATTCAAAAGCGCTTTGAACACCCTTTGTGTAGGGGGAATTTTGGGCAATATTGGGCAGAGTAAAACTAACTGTAAAATGGTCTTTGCTTTTAATATCAGTGGCTTAACAAATATCTATGCAGTTTATGTAATTCAGATAACAAAATACACACCTTTTTTTGTTCCTTTTGTTCTGCATATTTATATTTCTAGTCAGGATTCTGCAAACAGAGCACAAAGCATTAAAAGAAAAGCACTTTTTGCACTCGTATCAGATAGCACAAAAAGTGAAGAACCTCATAAAAATTCACAATTATGGAATCATTTCAATTTATAACCATTTTCTGAGCCTGTTTCTTACCAATTCAGTCTGAGAATTGGTCAGAAAGGGTAACTTGGAATGGAACAGTCCCCATGGGAGCTTGTTGGTGCATTTTCCTCTTTGTAAAATACTAAACAAAACCCAACAAAAAAACCAAGTTCCATTGATGAAATGAGTGCTTGTTACCAGAGGGTTTGGGTGGGTTGTGTGCTGCTTCTTTCTGCCTGGAAAAATCACAGTTATTTCTTCCAACAGGCCTTTTATTGGCATTAAATGGGCTGAATAAAAAGGTAGAAAAGATTGAGGAAAGTGCTGATAAACTTGTCAAGCAGCTCAATGGATCCCTGGTGGCACTAAGAGCGTTGCCTAATGGTAAGTGAAATTTATGCTGACATTTCTCCTCCTTACTGACCCCCCTAGTCCAATTGCAATAAAATCCTGTTTGTTGGCTGATTGCAGAGACCTAACAATGAACTCTCATTGAGCCTCCTCCCTTGCAAGGAATGTTTTCCCTTTTTGTGGTAAACCCATGAAAAATAAATAGGTTATCATATACTATCCTGGAGACTCATTGAGCCTCCTCCCTTGCAAGGAATATTTTCCCTTTTTGTGGTAAACCCATGAAAAATAAATAGGTTATCATATACTATCCTGGAGACTCATTGAGCCTCCTCCCTTGCAAGGAATATTTTCCCTTTTTGTGGTAAACCCATGAAAAATAAATAGATTATCATATAAAGTCTATAGTCTGATTCCTGCTGGGTTCCAGCTTGCTGGTTCCTCATGGAAATCTTTAGATTAGAAGAACCTCAGGCTTTAAAATGCCAAGTGTCACTCACTTGTGAGAGGACCACCAGAACACTTCAGAACTCACTTTTTCACCCCAATACGTACTTAAATATGGCTGGGGACAGTGAAGAGGTAAGGTCAGGGAGTCAAGAGGATGGTGGGTATCAAGAGGCTGGGGCCAGACCCTTGTCAGTGGTGCCCAGTGACAGGACAAGGGGCAACGGGCACCAACTGGAACCCAGGAGGTTCCACCTGAACTATGGTTTTAACCATGGTGTTATGAAGCCAGGCGTTTATTACTCCCAAATATGTAGGAAATCTGTGATTTTTTTTTAATTAATTTTATTTAATTGAACCTGGGCACTGTTCCAGGTCCAAGGAGGTACATGCTGGAGGTGAAGGAGCTGGCTGCCTCTGCTAACACCAGTGCTGTGCTGGGCTTAAACCACCTGGGGGATTTCAGTCAGCAGCTGCTCAACACTTCTTCAGCCTTGGCCCGAGTTAATGACACGTTGAGGAAGACCAGTGAACTTCTAATGGGTTCATCAAAAGCTGGTGAGTTTGGCTGCCTCGTTGCTCTTTGGAAATGCCACTGCTTGCAGGAACTGGGCTGATATTCAGCTTTAATAGGCATTAAATGTGAGTCTGGGCTGAAAGTTTCTTCTGAAGTCAATAAAAACGGGATAAATTGTTAAAAGACCTCCAGAGGAGTCACGTGGGATACCCTTAAGTGTGTGCATTCCATCCTGATGTCTAAAATAGCTGAAAATAAGATGATCAGGAACAGGCCACCTGGGCTACATCCCTTAGCAGTGAACAGCACGTTTCTTTTGCAGCTTCCCTCAACATCTCCCTTGTGTTTTGGCAGCAATCACAGCTGAGAAGCAAGTGAAAGAAGTGGAAGCACAAGCAAGTCTCTTGCTGGATAGGCTGAAACCTTTGAAAACACTGGAGGAGAACCTGAGCAGGAACTTGTCTGAAATTAAAGAGCTCATCAGCCAGGCCCGCAAACAGGCAGCATCTGTGAGTTCATCAGCCTAGCCTTAACTGGCCTCACTTCTGCTCTTAGCAGGGAAGGTCTTGGAGATAAAGAGCCTAAAATTGACTGTCCAAGTACCTGCTTGTGGTGGGGTCTCCCTGAATATGCTAACGGCATATTGGCAGGGCTGTTGGTATGTCTTAATAATATTAACTTCAAGTTTCTTACTGCTTTTGTCAGACCAGGAAGGCAGGAATTTATTTATTATTTCCTTTTGTTTCCTCCTGAAAATAGTGAAAGCAATCCCAGGTAATTTGGTGAGAAAGAGACAAGTGAGGGGATGGTGCTGCCATCCTTTGTAGGGCAGGATGTTCATCTCTAAGCTTATTTCAGAGGTTGATGTGGCTGCCTTTGCACAACATCAAGTATCATGGCAAATTTTTTGACTGATTTCATCAGTAAATTCACCATCTGTGTCTTGCCATGTCCGTGTGTTCTTTGAAGAAGCTGCTGCACACCCAGACTCTGCTCTAGCTGAAGGTTCCAGAGATGTGTGGCATGTGTTAAGACTCATTTAGATTTCCTTTCCTCCCCCAGATCAAGGTTGCAGTGTCAGCAGACAGAGATTGCATCCGTGCCTACCAGCCCCAGATTTCATCCACCAATTACAACACCCTGACACTCAATGTGAAAACAGCTGAACCAGACAACCTCCTCTTCTACCTGGGCAGCAATGGGAAGGTGAGTTCCTGCCATGGTGGTCAGATGTTTTAATTGACCATATATATGGGGTTTTCCTATTGGACTTCATACTAAGTGTCCAAGTGAGGCCCCTTCCAATAGAGGTGGAGATATTTTTATGCCTTAAATGATTCCAGAGATCCTCAAACATCTGATTCCTTAGCATTGCCTCTTGGCCATGTCATGAAGCTTCCTCTTCTATAATGGAGTGACTACCTCAGTGGACAAGGGAAGAGCTATGGATGTTGTCTCTCTGGACTTCTGTAGGGCTTTTAGCATGGTCCCCCACAACATCCTTCTCTCTAAATTGGACAGATATGGATTTGAGGTGTGGACTCTTTGGTAGATGAGCAGTTGATTGGGTTGATTCCAACTGGTTGTTTTGGTTGAGCAGTTGATTCCTCCCCAGGGGCACTTGCCCTTGTGGAACTGATTTTGCCAAAAGTCAACCCCTGTAATGTGGGACATGAGTCTGGAGAGACTTTCTCAATGTTACAAGTTAAAACACACAAACCAGAAGCTGCACAACCAATTAACACATATTGATTAAGCCCCCCCTGTTTTCCAGCCCGACTTCCTCGCGGTGGAGATGCGACGGGGGAAGGTGGCTCTTCTCTGGGATCTGGGCTCTGGAGCTACAAGGGTGGAGTACCCTGATTTTCAGATTGACAACAACAAGTGGCACAGAATACAGGCAACCAGGTAATTAAAATGGCCTAAATGTTAGATAGGAAAAGTGACTATTATTAATGAGGTGACTGTATTGTAGGAGTGTCCAGCTGCTTGGCTTGAACACCACAAACCATCTGAGTTTTCCAGTGACCAGACTTTTATTGTCCTTTAAAGAGAGAAGCCAATAGCATGGGTTGATTTAAGCCTGGTGACTTCTAAAAGGATTCATTAGTGCTTCTCCTTGGCAGGTTTGGAAGAACAGGTACACTCAGCATAGAGGAGACGAGCTCCAATCAGAAGCCTTCAGCCAGATCTGGGACCTCTCCAGGGACAGCCAGTGTACTGGATGTGAATGGGTCAACCCGCATGTTCATTGGTGGCCTTGGAGGACAAATCAAGGTTATGTTCTGGTTCTTATTGTTTGAGACATACTTTTGACTTTGAAATAATGCCATGAATTGGTTCCTTCATGGAGAACCACCAAGGTACTCTGAACATGCAGCATAGGTGCTATAAAGGTCTTCTACTGCCCAGAAGTTGTCCCTGGAAATGTTTGCATCAGGTGTAACCTGTGTGTTCATAGAACCATAGGATGGTTTGGGTTGGAAGGGACCTCCAAAGGTCATCTAGTCCAACCCCTTACAATAAGCAGGGACATCTCTACCTAGGGCAGGTTGCTCAGAGCCCCCTGATCATGCTCATGCATGATCCATAGACATTACCCAATGAATTTGGGTTTTGTTTCCTTCTTCCATGGCTTCTTTTAGTTTGCTGTTCTTATTCACACCATGAGCCATGTAAGTAGGTCAAGGACGTCGTTATTTTAATTTTCACTTGCTGCAAAACTCATCTGTTATGATTTAAATGATTGTTAATGGTTATGCTAAGCTCCTGTTGTTCTTCTATTATGATTTATATGGAACAAAGTTGGAGTTCAAGGAAAACAACCAGGCAAAAGTGAGGTGGTGGAATTTTCAGAGGACTTGGCTTTCGTTGTATTCATGGAATATTTCTTGTCTTGCAGAAATCACCTGCTGTTAAGGTGACCCATTTCAAAGGGTGCATGGGAGAGGCATCCCTGAATGGCAAGTCCATTGGTCTTTGGAACTACTTGGAAAGAGAGGGCAAGTGCACTGGCTGCTTTGGGAGGTATTTGTCTCACTCTCTTTTTATTTGCACCTATAATATATATATTTCTGTGCTAGCTGAAAAGAACAAACTCAGACAAATTGCAGTATTTAATTGATCATGGAGTTGTTTGGGTTGGAAGAGACCTTTGAAGGTCATCTTGTCCAGCGCAGGGACATGTTCAACTATCTCAGGTTGCTCAGAGCCTCCTCCAACCTCCCCTGCAATGGTTCCAGGGCTGGGGCAGCCACCACCTTTCTGGGCAACCTGGCACAGGCTCTCACCACCCTCAGCTTCACAAATTTCATCCTTCTCTCTAGTCTAACTCTACCCTCAAACACACAATGAAATAACTTCATTAATAGAGTGATAAAATCCATACAATCACTTTTTCAGGGAGCTCTTTTGCTGTGGTCTATGTTGTGCATTGGAAGTAGGGACTGCCAGTGAACCAAACTATTTTAGAATATTTGCTTTCCAGGAATTCCCAGCAAGACAAGTTTATTCTTTCCTAGTATAAGTGTAAAACACTCACAATAAAAAAATCTCTAGTAAAACTCGACCCCTTGAGCTTGCTGCAGTTCCTGTACTCATTGTGAGAAGGGATTGAACACTGCACTGGGTTTGTTTAAGGGATTGAAAAGAAATATACTTGAAATAAGGGACATATTCCCTTTGGCAGAATATTCTGTGTAGGAACAGCAGAGGGTGCTGCTTGATTGCATGAGAGAGGTTTTCAGATGTGTTTTATCCTAGGAAAAGAGGCTAATGGAACATTTATTCTAAGTGCAATTATGCAAAGTGTTTTGATAAATGGATGACATGTTTAAAGCATGTTGGAACAATGCTTTTTTTTCCCTTAAGAAATCATTGGGGTTTTTTTTCATCCGTCAAGGAAAAACATTTTCTGTCTTGTCTACATCCTTCCCCGTGGTGAAGTTGTGTGTTGTGAGACTCTGTAATGAAAGTGGCCTTTGGCTGGAGTCCTTTAGTTATTCAGAACATCAATTCAAGCCTCTTTCTAATTCCTGGGGGGGGCTGCACCAACTGATGTCATTTTTCTTAAATTTATACCAAAATAACTGGAAAAACACAACTCTTCAGTTACAGAACCATTGAGGTTGGAGAAGACCTCTTAGATCATCATGTCCAACCGCCAACCCAACGCCACCATGACCACTGAGCCAATTAATGCTTCTAACTCTGTTTTTTACCCTTCTGCAGCCCCCAGGATGAGGACACCTCGTTCCACTTTGATGGCAGTGGATACTCTGTGGTGGAGAAGGCTCTTCGCTCCACAGTGACCCAGATAATCATCTTTTTCAGCACCTTTTCACCCAACGGGCTGCTTCTCTATCTTGCTTCAAATGGCACTGTAAGAAAATGGGCCAGGTTCTTAAGATGTCAATGTTTAGATCACTTGATGGTTTCTTGCTGCTTTCTCTGTTAATTTCCAGCTTATGTTTATTAAACCAAGTTATTGCTTGCTATAGATTATCACCTGGGAGTGGCATGAAGCCAAAGGAATCCCAGAGAACTCTTTAGATCAAATTTTCACATATCCTAAGGGCAAAATTAAGCAGTGGAAAGAATTCTCTATAATTTATTTTAATTTTTAACTAAATATTAATGATTGTTAACTAAAGGCAAGAAAAAACCCAGTAGGACAGCAAACTAGCCCTGTTCAATTGGAAGAATCTTTGGGAACTGAGCTTGTGGAGGGACAATAGAATATTAAAGAGGTATAAGGAATTAATAAGATGAGAAGTCAGTAAACTCAAATTAAATGAAGCTCTTTGCAAGAGCAATGTGACCTAGACCCATCTCCAGACCTTCATTGCCATGTCCTGCAGCTCCCTGCATATGTAGGTGGTGGGTTCCTCCTCCTGCTTAGATGCAGATGGTTTCAGAGTCACGACTTCATTATGGATGAATTAATTGCACAATGATACCTGGCTTAAGTTTTGCATTGCAGAGGGGGCACTTGAATGATATTTTGCTGTGTGGAGAAGCTCTTTGCTTCTCCAGTGAAGCGTTGGATGGTTGTGCTCAGAGTCAAGTCAAATTAGTCTCAACTTCAGCCAAAGACATGAAAGCAAACGTGACATTTGTTATTTAAACTTCTCACTGCTGGGTAATCAGAACTGATGATGCCTTTATGGGAGAATATCAACCAAACCAAAGGACATCCTTGGGGTGTAAATGTAATTTAATTGACCTAAAAGAGCAAAGAGAACTCTTGGGCTTAACAAATATTCTAGGTACAGGAGTCCCCAAACCTTTTAGGCACAATAGAATAGACCTACCAAGGATGCAGCATTTGAAAAGGTTTATTTGCATCAATTTAATCTGTTTGGGTTTTTTTATTATTCCTCCCAGAGAGATTTCTTGTCCCTGGAGCTGGTTGATGGCAAAGTGAGGCTGACTGTGGATCTGGGCTCAGGGCCTCTCACTCTGACAACAGAGAATCGCTACAACAACGGGACCTGGTATAAAATATCATTCAATAGGAACAAGAAACAAGGTAGGATGGGGAAAAAAAAAAGGGTGTCTTCACATTTACAAATGCAAATATCTAACAGAACCACCAGGAACATCACTGGGCACTTCTAGTGCAGCCACAGTGATTTTACTTTGCTTTTTAGGACAGCAGCAAAAATCTTGTGCTTGGTTTGGTGAATCTTGTGAAAGAAGCTGCCAGAAAAATCTTAGAATTGTAAAATCATAGAATGCAATCACCAGTCATGAAAGAGTGAAGGATTTTTGTCCAGGTTGATATATCCAGGATCACATTGTCTGTCCTGCATCTTCATAGTACAAGAGTATTTTGGGAAGTAATGTATTAAAAATCCTAGAGGCCTTTTCCAACCTAAATGATTCTATGATTCTACAAATAATACATGTTAATGGCTATAACATTCTGATCTATTTTCCTCTAGACATCCCCAGATTGGGTTTTGGCAGAGAAAGGAATGAATGACATTAGCAGAGAAGCTGGAAATACAATAAATGACTCATTCTGAAAATAAGCAGATTATCCATACGTGTTGGAGGCAGGATTGCCAGAATGGAAGGATGTGTGTTTGTGTCCTTCTCCAGGCCTTTGCTCTCTTCCTCACAGGAATTCTGGCAGTCATGGATGCTTACAACCTTAATTATAAGGAAACCAAGCAAGGAGAGTCTCCTGGGGTTGCCTCGGACCTGAACCGCTCCGATAAGGACCCGATCTTC
Organism: Brachypteracias leptosomus; assembly: GCA_013401335.1. Taxonomy (NCBI): domain Eukaryota; kingdom Metazoa; phylum Chordata; class Aves; order Coraciiformes; family Brachypteraciidae; genus Brachypteracias; species Brachypteracias leptosomus. Next base: position 199,687 of record VYZX01032591.1, read on the forward strand.
ATTGGGGGGCTGCCAAGGTCCAGGGCTCTGAGGTAAAGGGTCCTCTTGCTGTTCTTGTAAGACTTTAGCACCATCTCCTCTGACATTGGTGAAAACCAGTGAAGTCTTGAACTGGGGAGCCCAGCACTGGACCCACTACTCCAGTTGTGGCCTCACTAGGGCAGAGTAGAGGGGGAGGAGAAGCTCCCTCAACCTGAAAAGGCTCAAACTCCTCTTCATCCACCCCACACTCTATATTTGATTTTATAGCATGTTTTTATATTTTTTGCATTGCACATCCCTGCTGCCCTTGGAAAGCCACATTTCTTCCAAGTGGCTTCACTGTGAAAGGATAAAGATGGCAAAAGAAAATCTAATTAAGCTGCCTGTGTGCTCCTGCCAATGAGGTAAATTCCAGGGCAATGTGGGTCTCTGCACAGCCCTTGCAGAGCTGCAGACTTGGTAATCTCAGCTGGCATGGCAGCCTGCAAGGGATTATGGCAGGACAGGCTTAGATTCCTCTGACTAAAACCTGGAATGGAATTAGACATCCTCCAGCTTCAGAAGTGAAGAATTGCTGGGTAAGGGGGAGCTGCAGTTACCCTCTCACACAAAAACCTTTACATCTCAGCTGAAGATTGACCTTAAAGTTTTGGGAAATGACTTGGCCTCATCACACAGCACCAAACACTTGTTTCCATTTGTTTTCTGACTCTTTCTAAGACCAGAATTAATATCTACTAAGAGTAAACCCCAATTTACCCCTGTTTTCACTTACACTGGCCTGATTTTACATTCTTTAAAACAAATCTTACCTTTGCTTCTTGAAGAGAACTTAAAGCTTTTCTCCTGGAAGATTCCAAATACTCCTTGGAAAAATAAAAAACACCTTGTTTTGTGTTTCAGGAAAGGTCTTAATAGCAGAATGTACGTGGGATGCATCAAGAACCTGGAGATATCCCGTTCAACCTTTGACTTGCTCAGACATTCCTATGGAGTAAGAAAAGGCTGCGTGTTGGAGGTAGGAGATTTGGGGTTTGTCACCTGATCTTTGTTGTTATTGAACAGTCATTGTGAAAAAATGAGAGTTGACATGAGTTTATCTTGAAAAATTCTGAGGTAAATCTCAGCTCTACTTGAAATTTTATCCCAGCAAGAAAAAAAAAAAAGTCAGTAATTGTTCCTTTTCCTCATAAACCAGCCCATTGGTAGTGTGAGCATCCTGAACAACGGGTACATTGAGCTGGCACCCAAGTCCTTGAGCCCAGAGTCAGAGCTGATGGCAACTTTTGCTACGAGGAACAGCAGTGGCATCATCCTGGCTGGGCTCAGCAGGGGAGTGGAGAAGCGACGGCGGCGCCAGGCACACCTGGCAAGTACTGGGAACGCAGATTTGGGGTGGGTTTGCTGGGTTCTGTAGTATCAAGTCAGGGGTTTATGGATGTAACTTGATGAAAAGAATGACTATCTCATACCTGGAGTGTTGAGGAGCTTCTGGAATCCAAGGACAAAGTCCACCTGCCCCTTCTTATTCCCTTCCTCTAAGGAGAGCCGTGGGAGGAGGTGGTGTAAAAAACCTCCTGCATTTTACCATGAATTATTGTAGTGACCAGAGGAATTTGCAGCATTCATGCTTAGAAGGCTTTGTACTTTGAGAGGCACCAATATTCTTGGAGCTTCATTAAAAAGCTTGTTTACAACAAAGTTGGAGATAAATTTTTCCAGAGTATGTTCAGTTTAAACACTAAATGATGGGGAATTGAGGTATAGTTAAAAATTAATTTTCTGGTTAAATCCCCAGCCCTTCTTTTCCATCGTGCTGATTGATGGTCATCTGGCAGTGCATGTGAACACTGGAGATAGAGCAAGTACTAGGAAAGTCCTTCTTCAGTCTTCCAATGGAACATACAGTGATGGGCAAGAACACTCTGTCATCCTCCTCCGGAATAAAAGGTACAGGAGTGGTGAGGAGCAGCTGAGGGAGCTGGGGGGGTTGAGCCTGGAGCAAAGGAGGCTCAGGAGAGACCATCTGGCTCTGCACATCTCCCTGACAGGAGGTTGGAGCCAGGTGGGGTCGGGCTCTTCTCCCGAGGAACAAGTGATAGGACAAGAGGAAAAGTCCTCAAGTTGCACCAGGGGAGGTTTAGGTTGGACATGAGGAACAATTTTCTCCTGACGAGAGTTGTGAAGGGCTGTGCCAGGCTGGGCAGTGGAGGAGTCCCCATCCCTGGAGGGATTTCAAAGCCATGGAGATGTGGTGCTGAGGGACAGGGGTTAGTGGTGCCCTGGCAGGGATGGGTTAGTGATTGAACCTGATGATCTTAAAGGTCTCTTCCAACCAGAACGATTCTATGAGTAGTAGTAGAAAGAAATACGATGATCAGAATAATTTGGAAAGATACCTATCAAAATAACATAGAAACATATTAACAGAACTCTACCTATTAAGAATTACCTAAAGAAAAGAACATTTTCTAGCTCTAAGTGACTGAAAGGCTTATCAGAGCAATGGGATCTTTATTGCTCAGAGCAGGACATTTCTGAGGCTGAGAGGAATGCTTTTCCTTTGAGAAAAGATGTCTGAGGCACTCATTGAATGCTTCCCCTGCTTTATCTCTTCCAGGATCATCACAGTGCAGGTGGATGAAGGGAACCCTGCAGAGCTGAGGCTTGGCTCAGCAGCAGAGGTGACCCCCATCAATGTTTCCAACTTCTACGCCGGTGGCATTCCAGCAGGAGAGGGCATCTTGGGGCTGAAAATGACTGGTTCCTTCCATGGGTGCATCAGCAATCTCATTTTTAACAAGGAGTAAGTCAGAGGGGGAGCTGCCCTGTTTGAAATGCTATGTGTAATAATTATTAATTGTAGTTTGCAATCTCTTCCATGACATTGTCCATTTTCCTGGGTTTTAACATAACATGAGCATCATAGTGATGATCTGGGTGTTCTAACAGACAGAAAATGGATATTACCAGCTACGTTTCTAAACAGCATTAAAAATATCTTTTAATATGTATATACATATATATACACACATATATCTTTAATATATATATTTAATATATATACACATATATACATCTTTAATATGTATAAAGACACTGCACAAAATGCAGCTTAGCTATAATTTCATCTGCAGTCACAGTCAGATGGTTTTCCAAGAATATTGTCTATTAATGTTGTTCCATGAACAGATTAGTTGCTGCTTCTCAATCTTTTTGTCCCAGCATCCCAGTTCTTTCCCTTCCTCCTGTTACTAGTGAATGACCCTGTAAAATCCTCTTGTTACTAGTGAAAGACCCTGTAAAATCCTCTTGTTACTAGTGAAAGACCCTGTAAAATCCTCTTATTCTGCTTGGGAAATGTTGGGATTTGGGATTTCACCTCTTAAAATGTAGGGTTTGGTTTGTTTTAAACACAGGCTGTTGTATTTCACCACTTCCATGAAGTATGAACATGTGGATCTGGGCAGCTGCTTCTTGTCTGAGAAGCCTAAAGCAGCCATACTGCCAGAAGACATTGAGATGCACCCTGAACTTCAGGCTTTACCAGTTACAGACACAAAAAAAGTAGGTATTACAACCAGCCTTTGTTGCCTCTTGCAGGACAGGGTAGTTGATCACTGGCAGTTTGGCTTTGTGGAGGATTTCCAAAGCATGGGCTGTGGGTGTTTGCTGCTTTTATGGTATGAGTCAATGAATGTGAGCTTGAAATTAGTTCTTATGGGGAAAAACTGTCCTAGGAACTCTTGTAGCAGCTTCTTGGCCTTTTGGAAGGGAAAAAGTTCTTTAACATGAGGGTAGTTGATCACTGGAACAGGTTGCCCAGAGAGGGGGTGGAGGCCCCATCCCTGGAGACATTCAAGGTGAGGCTTGATGGGGCTCTGAGCAACCTGCCCTAGGTAGAGATGTCCCTGCTGGTGTAGGGGGGTTGGACTAGATGAACTTTGGAGGTCCCTTCCAACCCAAACCATTTTATGAACTATTATCTTCAGGGTGTCCCTGCCAAAGTGTGGCTCTGTGCTGAGGTTTTCCTTAGCTTGGTAATTTGGTGTTTGCATTTTCCTGGTCATGCAGCTTCTGCTCTGTGTCAAAGAGAAGGCCCAAAAACCATTCCAGAGACTCTTCCCTCTCAGTCCCCATTCCCCAGAGGAGGCAGCGTTGCTCCTCTCCTCCTTCAGCTGCACCTCTTCACAACAAAGTGCTTCCAGAGCATCCTGAAATCATTTTTCTGTGGCAATTCTGTGGGTTTTTATACTTTTCACCCAACGATGGCTATAAAAAGAAATAAGCTGTCCTGCCAGAGCTGAGGGATGGCTCTGCCTGGCACTCTGTCACTCAGCTCTCCATCCCCCCAGTCATAACAGAAATGTGTATCCACACTGGATGGGAGAGTATTTCTAGCAGCTCCATGAGATTGTCACGGTGGATCTGTGCTCTGTCTGCCAGCATTTGCTGCCCAAAGGGTTATCCATCAGGAGAAATGGTCAATGAATGCTTCTCAGACTACAAACACTTCTCAGTGGAGGGCAGTGCTGTCCATGGGACACAGCTTCATCATTGCAACTAGTTCTGGGGCCACAGAAATGATCTGAGGGCTGGAAACCCTCTGCTGGGAGACCAGGCTGAGAGTTGGGCTTGTTCAACCTGGAGAAGAGAAGGCTCCAGGGAGACCTTCTGGTGGCCTTGCAGGACTTAAGACTATAAGAAAGGTGGGGACAGACTTTTTAGTAGGTCCTGTTGTGACAGGACAAGGGGTGATGGGTTTAAATTAGAGGAGGGAGATTTAGACTAGAGAGAAGGAAGAAATTGTTGGTGCTGAGGGTGGTGAGAGCCTGTGCCAGGCTGCCCAGAGAGGTGGTGGCTGCCCCATCCCCATTGCAGGGGAGGTTGGGCCCTGAGCAACCTGAGATAGTTGAACATGTCCCTGCTCCCTGCAGGGGGTTGAACTGGGTGACCTCTGTGATTCTATGACCTCTGAGCCCAAAGATGGCTCAGAATTACTGGGAGCTGATCTAGTGGGTGTTGTGGTTATCCCATGGCTTGGTTTTGCTGCTCCCCAAGTTCTGTGTGGGCACGTTGCCCTTCAGCTCTTGCTGCTCAGCACCTGGTGCTGTTCTTCCTAATGAAGTCCTTTCATCCACAGGTAGTCTGTGCAAAAGATGAGCTGCCTGGCCACATTCAAGGTGCCCATCAGTTCGGACTGGCCAGAGGCAGCCACTTGACAGTGCTCTTCAATCAGGCTGCTGTCAGGAAGAGGTGAGTCTATCCCAAATCACACCCTTCTGCTGAGACTTCCCATGTGATAGCCTCTCAGCCACCCCTATTTATTGAAGAGGTCCCCAAAACAGCCTGCAAGCCACTTGCATGGGGTTCTTTCAGCTTGAGAAGCCTCTTCAGGCATTGAGAAAAGAGCCTTTTATTGCTTCCAACCCTCCTATCATGAGAAAAGAGCCTTTTGGTGCTTCCAGCCCTCCTGCCATCACTACTGAACATAAGGACATTGCAGAGGATTGATGCTGTGTAATCTGGATGTAGTGTCTCCATAATAAATGGCTCTTTCAGCTCCTCTACCTTTTCAAGCCTCCCTCTGTTTTCAGGCTGCCCATTATACCCCAGCAAGCCTGGGTGATGGTGATGGATGCCATCACATTCTCCTGGAATGGGCTCCTTGGGGCACTAGGCAAGGCTGGAGTGACCATCAGCTGAGCCTGTCCCTCTCAAAGCCCAGCTCACCCTGTGACAAGCACTTTTTTCTGTCTCTGATGGGTCCAGCTCTTATGAAATATGTTCCAGGTCATGCTGTCATAAAATCAACACAAATTCAGCCTTTCTGGAGTTTTTAATAATAAATTTCCTTTCATAACAAGCTGGTTGAGGGTGTGCTCTGCCTCCAGAAAAGCTTTTGATCAATGCAGGAGAAACATTGCTCACTAACAGTGGATTTTTATTGTCTAGACTCTCCATCCAGCTGCATCTCAGGACCTTTGCCTCCAGTGGCCTCGTTTACTACATGGCCCATCAGAACCAGGTGGACTATGCAGCCCTGCAGCTTCTTGGGGGCCAGCTCTACTTCTCCTTTGACCTGGGCAAAGGCAAAGCTGTAGCTCTTCACCCTGCTGCTCTCAGTGATGGCAAGTGGCACACGGTAGGTACTCACCAGTCTTCTACCCCAGTTTCTCCTCCCTGGAGTTACTGGGATGGGTTTTTTCCCTGCCTTCCCCATAGACTTTGTGTGGCAAAGGTGAATGAGTTTTGACTCAATCATAAAACCAGTCAGATAAATTGTGTTTGAGTGTCATTGTTTCATTTTTAAACTCTTTAATTAATCATGGAGTCATGGGATGGTTTGGGTTGGAAGGGACCTTCCTGCAATGGTTGCAGGGATGGGGCAGCCACCACCTCTCTGGGCAACCTGGCACAGGCTCTCACCACCCTCAGCAGCAACAATTTCTTCCTTCTCTCTAGTCTCAATCTCCCTCTTTTAGTTTCAAACCATCACCCTTGTCCTGTCACAATTACACATGGATTCCAGCATCCAGCTACTGTCAAACATCTCAGATTATTTAGAAATAAAATAGTTCCACAGCTAGGTTGTCCAGACCCTTCCCCACCTTCGTTGCCCTTCTCTGGACACGCTCCAGCCCCTCAAGGTCCTTCTTGGGGTGAGGAGCCCAGAACTGACCCCAGGATTCAAGAACACCCTGTTCCAGGGTTGACAACCCTTTTTGGGACAGGACAACATGACATTGGGGAGACAAAGAAGCAGTTTCACTGCTCAGTTGCATTCTGAAATGGCCTCAGCCCCACAAGAGGATGTCTCAGCACAGTGTAACCACTAGAAAATTGTCTTGCTGCTTTCTATTGCAAATGGTGGTGATGTAGGTGATTCAGCTCATGGATTGATCTCATTTTTTTCCAGATAAAGACAGAATATGTCAAAAGAAAAGGTGTCATCATTGTGGACGGACAGGAATCAGCAGCAGTCAGTGCTCTGGGAGATGGTAGCACTTTGGACGTGGAGGGGAAGCTCTATGTGGGAGGACTCCCCTTGGACTATGTGCCAAAGAATCTTGGGAACGTAAGAAGTTTGGGGTTCTGGGGGGGCTCTGACATTTTGCAATAACAGAAGAAGCATTTTGCATCAATATCTCTACGGGCAAAAAAGAAGTGCTTGGAACTGTACCATGGTTTGGGTTGGAAGGGACCTGAAAGATCATCTAGTTCCAACCCTCCCTTGCAGAAACTAAGGACACCTTCTAGACCAGGTTGCTCAAAGCCCCATCCCACCTGGCCTTTGGACACTTCCAGAGATGGGGCATCCCCTGCCNCTTCACATTGAAGAACTTCTTCCTT
>VYZX01032599.1:0-147248 GCA_013401335.1 Brachypteracias leptosomus
TGATAGCTACACTCCAGTCATAGAATTCATCACCAGGTTTCAGTAATAGCCACTATGTCATAGCCTTCCTGTAGCACGGTAGCTTTCAATTCCTCTTGTTTGTTGCCCATGCTGCATGCATTCCTGTAGAGGCACTTCAGCTGGGCTGCTGATCGTGTCACCTTCCTGGAGGGACAGCCTTTGTTTCTCTGACGTGTTTCATGGCCGCTACCGTATTGGTTCCTGATTCCTCAGAAGCCCCTGGCTCATCCCTGTTAGGCATTGCCTGTACTGCAGTTTCTACGTCGTGCCTCAGGGTAACAGGTTGAAGGCCCTTACATAAGTCACCCCTTCCTTCCAGCCCTGATGTGTCATCCTGCCTTTTTGATCAAATGCACCCTCAGTAAATTTGTGGATGACATGAAATTAAGTGGGAGTGTTGATCTACTTGAGAGTAGGAAGGCTCTGCAAAGGGGTCTGGACAGGCTGGATCAATGGACTGAGGTCAATTGTATCAGGTTTAACAAGACCAAGTGTCGGGTCCTGCATTTCAGTCACAACAACCCCATACAGCACTACGGGCTTGGGGAAGAGTGGCTGGAGAGCTGCCTGGCAGAAAACAACCTGGGGGTGTTGGTTGACACCCGGCTGAACATGAGCCAGCATGTGCCCAGGTGGCCAAGAAGGCCACCAGCATCCTGGCTTGTGTCAGAAATTGTGTGACCAGCAGAGTAGGGAGGTGATTGTGCCCCTGTACTTGGCACTCGTGAGGATGCACCTTGAGCCCTGTGTCCAGTTTTGGGCACGACAGGATAAGAAGGACATTGCGGAAATGGAGTGGGTGCAGAGAAGGGCAACAAGACTGGCAAGAGGTCTAGAAAACATGCCTTATGAAGAGCGACTGAGGAAACTGGGGTTGTTTAGTCTAGAGGAGACTGAGAGGAGACCTTATTGCTCCCTACAGTTATCTTAAAGGAGGTTGTAGTGAGGCTGGTGTTGGTCTCTTCTCCCAAATTACTAATGACAGGACGAGAGGAAATGGCCTCAAGTTGTGCCAGGGGAGGTTTTGAATTTGAAAAGAAGCAATGCCTTTGTCACTGCCACGCTTTGAGTCAAAATCTGTTTGGGAACTGCTTTGCATCGTGAAGTGGGTTTTAAAATCAGGATCAGAATTTTGAAGTTTATTTTTAAGTAATGCAAGGTTATCTTCATAGTGCACCATCACAATTCAGATCACAAAGGGTGGGCTTAAGCTGTATAAGCTCAAGCTGCAGGGTGACAGGCCTTAAGGACAGGCAAACCCAGTAATTTACAATTATTTTATTGTTTTTTCATGCTGCTTCACATGACATTCAGGAGAAATGAGCTTTAACGTGATACTGATATGATTAAATAATCTTACATGTTGAGCAAAAGTTTTGGTACATTATTGCATGTAGGCTTTAATATTTCTTGTACTTATGTAGACTGGAAAGCCACTGTGTTGACAGCTGAGATGTTCTAGTGTCCTTACATGGTCTTCCTCATCGCAGCATCTAGAATTTTAATCAGCACAATGATTAAGCAGTGATATCCTGTTGATTTCTATGGGAGTTGAATGTCTAACCAGGAATTAGTCAGAGCCTCTGTACTCAAGGGGGTGCTTCTTTTTCATTCATTCCATTTCACCAGGTAGTGCAGTCCCTCGAGACTGGTTTCCTGGCAGGAGGAGTTCAGACAGAAATCGGAGCTTCTGGTCACTTACTGAACTCCACCCGTCCTCTGTGTTCTCTCCTCTTGAATAGGCAACACGAGCTGCATCTCCCACTTGTGTGGCTTAACAGCATTTGCAGTTGGCTTTGACTAACAGGACTTTGAAACAGGGCATTGCTGGGGGAGCTGAACAAATAAACGGGACTTCATGAATTGATCAGATTTAACTGTCGCTGTGACGCAGGCTGCTTGAAACTCCCTAACTCATTCTGTAACAAAGCAGTTCACATACTGGCTGAAAAAAAGCTAAAATAATTTTCAATTACGTATTCTTTATTCCTTATTTTTATTCATTACGCAGGCTGCTTGAAACTCCCTAACTCATTCTGTAACAAAGCAGTTCACATACTGGCTGAAAAAAAGCTAAAATAATTTTCAATTACGTATTCTTTATTCCTTATTTTTATTCATTACGCAGGCTGCTTGAAACTCCCTAACTCATTCTGTAACAAAGCAGTTCACATACTGGCTGAAAAAAAGCTAAAATAATTTTCAATTACGTATTCTTTATTCCTTATTTTTATTCATTACTATTTTTAAGGTTATGTATTTCATAGTAATAGCTACTCACCTTATGGCAAAATGTCTTTAATTTCCATATATAAACTACTTAAAAGTCTGGAATTCTACTCAAGGATTTGAGAGTCCTAAGAGCAGCCTCTACTGATGCATGAGGAAATTGTTTCGCTGTTTTTGCAGGAGAGGAAACAGTTTTTGTTGCTTGTCCCTACGAACTTTGCAAGAACTGTTCAGCTGATGTTTGCATGGCACTTGGAGAAATAGACAAGCCGTCATGGATGATACATCCGCAGTGGCTGTGGTCAGCATTAAAAATGAACAATATGGTTAAAACCACCATGGTCCTATGGCCCTACAATGGTCTGGTGGTAATCTACAGAAGTTTCTGAAGCTCTTTCTTAAAACATGCCTGTCCCTTTCCCTTCCATCTCACACTGGAATGATGCTCTATATCCTGACGCGCAGCTCCTACTGTCCCGGCATCACCCCTCAGCCCAGTGGGCCCGGGTGTCGGGCCGCGTTGGCAGGAGCGTGGCCAGTCGGCCCCGGGGAACTGTCTGGTTCCCTTCGCCCGGCACTGGCTGGATCGCAGCGAGACACCGTGCCCAGCTTTGACCCCCCGAGTATAAGGAAGAGACGGACCCGCTGAAGCGACTTCAGCAGGGGCGATCACCGAGATAGGGCCAGGCTCCGCACCGCGCTGGAGGACACGGGACACGGGTGTAGCTGAAGCAAGAGCGGTTCAGCCGGGACAGCAGGAGGAGGTTTCCCCGGTGCGGACGCTGGGGCAGCGGCAGGGGCTGCACCGCCCCGCGGAGCCCCATTCTCGACGCTCTCCAGGGCCCCACCGGACGCGCCCCTGCCGGGCCCGGGCAGCCCGTGGCCGCCGCTGCCGGTCCGGAGCCCTCGCGGGCCGNGCGTCAGCGCCGGCTGCGGCCAACCAGCGCTCTCGGCGCGAGCCGGGCGCCCTCCTTCCCCTCCCCCCCGCACCACGCGCCCGTCCTGTCTATAAAAGCCGCGGGCCGGCGGCGAAGGCGGGAGCGGCGTGAGGGAGGGCAACGAGACGGGACGGGGCGGCGGGAGCGGCTCCTGTCAGCGCGGCGGCCGGATCGGGCCCCTCGGCCCCGGCGTCCCCCTCCGAGCCGTCGCCCCGCTCACCAGCCGGGATGTTGCCTGTGGTCGCCGGGCTCCTCCTCGCCGTAGCCGCGGGCGGCCGGGGGTCGGCGGCGGGGGACCAGGAAAGCCCGCCGGGGAGCCGCTTCGTGTGCACCTCGTTGCCGCTGGACGCCGCCGGCGCGGGCTGCCCGCTGCCCCCGGTGCCCATGCAGGGCGGCGCGCTGCCCCCCGAGGAGGAGCTGAAAGCCACGGTGCTGCAGCTGCGAGAGACCGTCCTGCAGCAGAAGGAGACCATCGGGAGCCAGCGGGACGCCATCCGGGAGCTGACCGGCAAGCTGAGCCGCTGCGAGGGCGCCGACGGCAAGTTCGCCGCGGGAACCTGGAAGAAGGAGCTGGGCAAGGGCAAGGACACTATGGGCGACCTGCCGCGGGACCCGGCGCAGGTCATCGACCAGCTGAGCCGTACCATGCAGACCCTGAAGGACCGGCTGGAGAGCCTGGAGGTAGGGCCGGGGCGCGGGGCGGGCCAGGCCAGCCTCCCTGCCCACCCGCCTGGGGACTCGGAGCGGCTCAAGGTGTGACCGTGGCTTCGGAGCGCTGGCTGGACGCAGCCAGCCCGCTTAATGCCTGCGGAGACAATCCCAACTGGCCGAGCCCGGGGAGTGGGTTGCTTGGTTGGCTTGTCTTGTTTTCTTCTTTTATCTGCTTGCTTTAATGGTAAAAAACCTGAAGGGCTCCTCTGTGAATGTGTTCTCCCATGCACGGGGGGAGATTATGGTCCTGCTTGTCACCAGCTTAGTTTCTGTATTAATAAGTCTAAATCTCTCTTCCTGGGAATGTGACTTCATGGGGTTTGAAATATAAAGCTGACATCTTGTGCAGTAAGACCTTGGCATATGGTGCTGAACAGACCAGTGATAATGAGGAGATTGTGTTGGGCAGATTGTGAAGCTGAGATGATGTATTTAGAGCTGACAGAATAGAAGGAACATGATTCTGTTTGCCTGTGAATAAAAAGGGGATCTGGTCCAAGCTCACCGATAAGTGATTTCCATGAGCCTTTGGACAGTGCCCGTGGTTAAGTGGCACTCATAGAAATACTTTGTAGAGAGTGTTCCCACAGGAATCATACTGCATGTTGTTGAGCTTTCCATGACCTGAGAGCTACATGTGTGTCCTCCTGCTGTCCTCCAAACAGCAGTGAGGATGGTGAGTAACTTCCTAAAGGTTATTCTATGACGTTTAAACACTCTGGACTGCTTTTCAAGTAAAATTTTGAATGATCTGGCAGTGTAACAGTAACAGTTATTACTGTTGCTGTCTTTTTGAGTAATTTTTTTTAGGGTTGTAACATAGAAACTCCACCAGAATAATATGGTAGGTGGAACCCTTGGTTTCTTAGTATCCTTAAAGATACTAGAGTTTGAGAAAGGGGGGGGGGGGGGGTTTTTTGTTNTGTTGGTGTTTTTTCAGTTTAAATAAAAATACTTTCACTGGATAATACTTAGAGTCGATCTAAAGATCATCTGACTTTCTTACTCCACAAATCAAAACTGGGGAAACTTTCATTTGGTATATTTGCTTTTGAAGTAGTTTTTTAGTTAAAAAGAAATAATAGCTTTTCTTTTTACTTCCATTGGCAGTGTCTCTTGCAGTAAGTAAATCAAAAATTGACTCATGTGCCACACATACCCATACTAATGGAAATGCATCAGACCTAGCTCCCTACATTGATTTTATTGAACTGAAATGTATGAAGACTCTTTCATATGAAATGCTGGAAGCCTCTAACAAAAGTGCCTTTTTGTTTCAGGACCTGTTTAGCTACAGTGCTGATAAAAGCACTGAACGTGACAAGTGCTAAAAGGCAATGCCTCTTTTGTACTTGCTGCAGGACTCGGTGATCTTGCTTTGAATCAGCAGCACATCCACGTTTCACAGTTTCTGGTTTAGAAATGACTTATTTTTTTTCATCTCATTTTCCCCAAAGCACCAACTCCGAGCCAATGTGTCATATGCAGCTCTGCCTAATGACCTTCGAGAGATGCTTCAGCGAAGGCTTGGAGACCTGGAGCGCCAACTCCTGAGCAAAGTGGCCGAGCTTGAGGATGAAAAGTCTTTGCTTCATAATGAGACATCAGCCCATCGGCAGAAGACAGAGACAGCCTTGAATGCATTGCTAGAAAGAGTGTCTGAATTAGAAAAAGGTAATCGTAATGCTTCCCCGTGCTGATTAATTCTGTCTAGTCCTTCCTTCCAGTGTATTAGTCTAAATATGGGCCTTGAGGGAAAGACTGTTAAGGTGCTGGTCTAAATAGTAGGTGACAGTGCAAATACTCGGATTCCCTTTTTCCTTTTGTCCCAGGCTTCCTGCCTGACACGCCTCTGCACAGCTTTGGCTTCCTGTCTCTTAATTTGGCGTATGTGGGTGGTTAAGATGAGATTCTTTGTGTTTGTGGGATGGAAAGATCTGTAAGGAGGCAAGTGGGAATAGGAAAAAGTATGCCACTGGTGTCAGGTAAATACCTAAATAATGTGAAGTACACATGCAAATAGAGCTGCCTTTCTTTATTTGGACAGAAAATCATATGGGATAAATTTAATTAGCACAACTGCCTTTGATGTAATGAATGGTATTTTATACCAGAACCATTTGCTGGTGTCTTCCCTTTTGTTGCTGGTTAATGACTTTGGGTAACTGTGAATACTTGGATGGTGTCCTATCCCAAGCGTATAACCTTCAGAGTTTATAGCAGATTACACACAGTGCCACTGGGGGACACTATCTTAATCCTAGTCATTTATTCAGATACTTAGATTAATTATTACTGAGATCTCTATGCTTGAGTAGAGTCTGTTTATTAGAATTACAAATGCCCATGGAAATGAGCTGAAGAACAGAACTATCTGTATTGACTGTGTACACCTGCAGAGTGCATTGTGTGGGACTAGAGTACCAGTAAATATCACTGCCCAATCTTTAAATGATTTTCCGAGGTGAATAGGCTCTCTACTTAAAAGCAACTTAATGGACATGCTTTGAAAATGGTGCAAACATACATATGTCATGAATTTGAAAAAGCAGCCTAATGGATCCATTTGTGTTATATTGTATCTATTTTTTCATTTTAAAAGTGTGAAGGAGGGGAAGAGGGAAAGAGGAAGAGATCTACTGGCTCTGTCATTTATTTCCTGAGAGCCAAGATCAAGACTAAACTGCAACTAAAGTTCTGAAGAATTAATGGCCTCCTAATGTCTTCTGTGGCAAGGATTGCTAGTCCTTGTCTCTCTAAGATGTGACTCATATCAGCAAGTCATCAGAAAGAGAGAGGGAGTGGTGGGAGAACAAGAATGTGTAATCTAGTTAGGTTAAAAATAGCCTGTTCCCACCTTTATTTTTTGTGTGGGGAAGAGAGGGCTGTCTTCTGTCTCCGGGGAAGTGAAGAATTTGGGCCAGGAACCAAGACACAGGCTTTCTTTTAGCTGTGTAATTTGCTCTACTACAATGCAGTTTAGCTTTTCTGCACCTTTGGTTCCTCTGTCAAATCAAAGTGAGGGTAATAATGATCTAAGAACTCAATGATTTTGTAGAATAAATAAGACAATATTTGACATGATCTGACCTCTTTTGAAAATAGTGTTTCTATTGTGCTTTTATTTTAAATGCCATATTGTTTAGTGTCTCTTCCTGACAGCCTAACTAGTGTCATAAGCACATCTTTGTCCTGAGACTAAATAAACAGAGGAAAAATTGAACCTTCTAAGGTGATGCTATGAACTTTGGGTTTGGGGTTTTTTTAATCTGTAGTTGTGACAGCTGTCTTTAGTTACAAGTAGGGCAGAAGAGTTTGAAGTTTGTACAACCGCTGTGATTCCCAAAGTCTTCTGGTAATTCCTTCACTGGTTGTTTCCATTGACAGCAATAGATGATGTATTAAAAAGCAGGACTTTGTGGAAGAATGATCCTGCAACTGATAGTGCTGGACTTAAATGTGATTCCCACCTTTGCTAGAGAGAGATGTGAACAGGTCACATGCTGTGTCTGCATCTATTTTCTTCATCTTTGAAAGGGAATAACAGTATTTCTTGCCCAACTTGTCCAAAAATAATTCGGATTCTTTTAGGAAAGGGTTGTCTTATCCTATACATGTGCCCATTGCCTGGAACAGGAGGATCTTGTTATCATTTAGAGTTGTGGATGTTTTCAGGTCATGAGAACAAACTGAAAAATATAAAAAAGATGAATATTATTTGTTCTTTTCCAATCCATTATTGCTTCCTTAAGTTCTTTCACAGTGTGACTAATGCTCTTAATGGAGTATTTTTCTTTTTTTTTATTTGTGAGATTGGTTGTAGCAGCCTAGTGGAGGTTGCCTAACATTAGCCCTAAGACCCTGAGGTTTTTTGCTTAGAATTTAGAATATTTCTGGTTTTAGTCTGTAACTTCCTCAAGACAGATGCAGGCATCCAACAAGCTTTTTCTTTTTCCTCCCCCTCATTCTGTGAAAAATGCCGTCAAAACACTTCAGTTGCTTCTGAGAATGGGAACTGAGAGAATGCCAGTGGTTTAGAAATTCCATATGAGAATTGTGGCAACCTTTTGTGACAGCAGCTCTTCATTTGGACTGGAGTGTGAAGTGTGGCAAAGGGATTGAATTTGTTTCAGGAATATGAGTAAAGGAAGTGAGTGGGACTCAGGAGAACAGGTTGCTAAAAGGTTGAGGGTGACACTACTGCAGAACTGTGGGGTTTTATTTTGTGACACAGCATGAGTTTTTCTCTTCTTAATATTTAATTATAGAAAGTTACTTGTAAGTGCATCAGAGGTATACACACTGTATAATACAGAGCATTGCAACTTTAGAAAGTTTTGGTCTTAAGAGTTCTCAATTTTATAAACATCTCTGGAATATCTTGCTTGCTTTTTATCACATCTTTTACAAAAAGCTAAATATTTTTTGCTTTTATTTTCAAACAGATGTCTAATGTTCTCATAGTTTGTAACTTTATATTGCATTTGTCTTCAGGTCACTTTGAACTTCAGCTTTATGTTTTTGTTAAGATCTCCTCCTGATTTGTCTATGGGACAGAAATCGGTTCTACTGAATTTAATTCTGCTTTCTGGAATATGTCAGCTTTCTCTTATTACAAATTGGCCACCAAAAATGAGAGGATCAACCTGTTTCTCAGCTTGCTAGCTGTAAAAATAGCTGCTGCTAGCTCCCTGTGTAGCAGTAGTAGGAAAAGGAATACTGGTTTTGAAGCATTGTGATGCTTTAATAATGAGCATACCAGAGAATCCGTGTTTGGTAACAGTAAATATCTTTTAAAACAGTTTGAATTGTTTGAAATAGGCAGGCCTCCAGCAGTGAACTAAGCACTGGGGAAAGAAAATATTTAACAGCCTCTCATTAGTTGTCTGCCATCTATTCTTTTGCTCTAAATGAGCAGGAAAAAGAAACTAAGTAGCTAGCATGATGTGTATAAAATCTACTTGTATTTTTCTGTGCTGTAAAATCGACACTCTGTAATACTACTTCAGTATACATTTTTATGTGCCTCTCTAAAGTGACTAAAATTCCAAAGATCCTCGATATCAATTATATTGGTTTTTTAACATGAATTACAAATACATTGTTTAATACTAAAGCTTTTTCCTCCTCTATGTCATTCCAGGTAACAGTGCATTTAAGTCGCCTGATGAATTCAAAGTCTCCCTTCCCCTTCGCACAAACTACTTGTATGGGAAGATCAAGAAGACTCTGCCGGAGCTCTATGCTTTTACTGTGTGCTTGTGGCTGAGATCAAGTGCTTCTCCTGGAATTGGCACTCCCTTCTCATATGCTGTTCCTGGGCAGGCTAATGAAATTGTCCTCATAGAATGGGGGAATAATCCAATTGAGCTGCTAATTAATGATAAGGTGAGAATTGACTAACTCTTCTTTATTGTCTACATAGTCAGAATAAGGCTTGAGCCCTTGATACCTCTCGGGTAACTCTGATTCTCTTGGGGAGAAGCCAGTTCTGGACCTTTGGGCCTTTACGCTCTTGGTAGTGTCTACTTATCTGTTGTTGTCCAGCTGTTTCATCAGACTTCATAAAAGTACTCAAAACAAAGTCAAATGGTTCACGTATTTGTGTTGAGAGAAAGCAGTGTGACATCTAGTTGTGCACACACTTATGTGTGCCCTCTGAACTTACAAGCAGATCTTGGCTTCTTGGTTTTTTGTTCCATGAAATGGGAGCAATATTTGAAGCCACATGACTGCAAAGCCTTTGAGATCCAAGACAGCTGCAGTATTTCTCTCTTTCTAATTCTAGAAGTTCAGATATCTTAAAATGAATTTTACAGAAGACAGAGAGCAAAAGGCATGTAATTGCTTGGTTTTGTTCTGCTTAGTGACTGAACATCAGTTTAAATACAATTTTTTCATAGTTTTGATACAAAAAGCAACAATTATCTCACACTACTTCATACCACTGAAGGTTTCTGACAAGCTTCAGAATGAGGCTTGAAGAAAACAAGCCACTAAAACAGGTTATAAATACTTCCTTTCTCCTCACCTTTGGTTATGTTTCCTAGTAACTCACTGCTCTCTGAGGGATCGGATGTTTACAGATTTACAACACAACTCAGGTGGCTCAGTCATGTGGCTAGTTAAGGACTTTTAACAATGTTATCATCCTCCCAAATCAATACAAGTGAAAATATGATTATTTTTAATGGCTTGTGGAAGAGAAGGAAACTTGAGTCTGCTAATCTTTAGCAATAACTTTTTCTCTTTGATATTATGTCAGCACTATTAAATGTTCTCTGAGGCTTTTCTTTCTCCCACATCACAGCTGCTCCATAGCCCACTGTATTTGTGTCCTTTTGTTGACTTGAGTAAGTTTTCAGATCATGTCCCTAAAGGAGCACAGTTCTCCCTTATTTGGAGCCGTACACAACAGTTCCCCTGAGTTTCACTGGAAGCAGGCAGATCCCATTGTTGTCAGAGCTGTTGTCAGAGCTGTTACTGCAAATGGTGCAGGCAAACCCCAGACTTTTAAGAGAAACTTTACATGAGCACTGAGATTTAACCCACAAATGCCACAGCTTAATATGCAGCATCAGTGGATTGTTAGCAGCTTAGACTGTGGTACTTGTGTCACTAGAGTGTAGATGAAACAAAGACCCATATATAGAATAAAAATCATGGCTGTATTCCTGAATGCAGGAGAGCTGGTACAAAGTAGAAAGATGTGGGCTAACTTCTGCCTCTGAAGCTTTCGCTTCTGACAGTAAATACTGTTCCTTTTTAAATGTTGTGCTTGAACTGGTTGATTTGCTTTGCAGCATGCACTATCCTTTGGTTTTCGTAGGTTGCCCAGCTCCCTCTCTTCATTAGTGATGGAAAATGGCATCATATCTGTATAACTTGGACAACCAGAGATGGAATGTGGGAGGCTTTTCAGGATGGAGAGAAGCTTGGCACTGGGGAGAATCTTGCTCCTTGGCACCCAATTAAACCTGGAGGTGTCTTGATCCTGGGTCAGGAACAGGTGAGTGAATGATAGTGTGTTCCAGGGCTTAAAAAACCCCAAAACTCCCCAGACAAACAGGAGCTGTGAGAAAGTTTCTCTTTGTTAAACACTTGGTCCTGTTGTATATACAGCATCAGCAAGATTAAAACAAAGCAACAAATACTTCAAGCAATTAGACATTAATATATTTTGTTTAATTTATTAAATATTCAAAAAGTTCATGTTCCTACTCTTAATGCTACAGTGTGCAACTTTTGTCAGTGATCTGAATGATGCCTTAAATTAAATCCTTTGAGCTAGATTGCTGGGAACAGCAACATGGCCACTGAAGTTACTGAAAAGGACAGAATTGGTCAGTGCTGTTGCATGAGCAGTCAAACAGAAGCTTGCTGAAGTGGACCAAGCTTTAATTTTTTTTTTAATTGAAGCCAAGTTGACTGTCCCCCTTAGCAGTTTACTATTCTTCCCCCTTCCTTTCCTCTTCGTCCTAAGAATAGTAAGAATGTTAGTCCTTGGGCCCTGGAATAAACCAAGGAAAGTGTGTGTATGGGGGTAAGAGGACTGACAACTGTGGACACTGGAGTGCTTGTAGGTATATTGGGATCTTTTATAACTTGGCCTGCTACAGAGAACTCCCTCCAGACTGAATTCTGCAGCTTTTCAGGTATGTAGCACATTTTAAGAATGGCGAAGTCTGTCACACATTCAGAATTTGATGTGTACTTTAAAGATGAGTCTGAAGTCAAAGGGATGAACTGTAAATCAGACATTTGGTTTCTCATTAAAGATGAAGGTAAATAACTCTCCTAATGCAAATGCTAATAAATTTTGAATACTAGTACTGCCAACAGAAGCATTCATGAGGTGAAGGATAAGTCCCTTTTGAACGTTAAAAAAAAAAAGCTAAACAACAAAGGGTTTTGAATCTTGTTTTTCTAGTTAACATCTCATTAAGCTATTGCCTACAAATTGTGTGGTTCTTATCTTCACAGTTTTCTCTCCCTGTTTTTTGTATGATTATATACGTTAAAAAACCCCAAACTGTAGTGAGTAGCAGAAGTAGCCCTTTTCCAGGATTCCCAGGTTCACAGCAGGGCAATGAAAATTAGTTTTACCCTGATACTGATTTTAGTAGATACTTGTCCATGGTATAAAAGACAGAGTGGTAAATTCAGAGCCCTGATACATTCTGCAAAGCAGATGCTGCAGCTCACTATTAAGTTGGGAGCAGCTTTTGTGTAACACTCATGCCATTTGCCTGCACTATGCTTGGTTCTATCTGATGCTCTCATTTGATACTAATGAGATCACACAAAATGAGTGATTTTTGTCCTTGAGTAGAGGAGGGAGCAAGCAAACACTTTCAGGCTTATGCAGGAGCAGTTTGAGTTAGTCATTTAGTACAACCAGAAGGTGGCTGTGTATTTAGATGCAAACATTGCATCTCGGGGGCCCTGCAGATAATTGGTCAAGGGCTACAGGTACAGTTTGGTAGAGCTTTTGGAGCAATCTTTCACATCTAGGCAGTTCTTGCTGAAGTTGTCCTGTGCCAAACTTGCAAAAAGGCTCCTGAATTATTCTCAGTATTTAAAGCTGCCTTCCTGCTCTAGTGCTTGGGGGCAGGGCTAGTTATGTTGTGTGATGGTGTGTGGTCACTACTGTTTGCTTTGAATTGTTTTGACACATTTCAGACTGGGGCTTTTAACTGTTCCATGAAACATCTTGTCCAAAGTAGCCTTTCTAGAAACTTGAAGTTGTTTGTGACATAGCTCTGCACCTCCTTCTAGCAGTGTGGCTGGGGGGAGGGTCCTCAAGTTTGAAGAAGAAAATGCTGAAATAACCTTCTCATCTAATCCTAACTCTTGTGTGCCTAAAGGACACAGTAGGAGGAAGATTTGATGCAACTCAAGCCTTCGTTGGGGAGATGAGCCAATTCAATATATGGGACAGGGTCTTAAAAGCTGAAGACATCATGAATATTGCTAACTGCTCTACCAACATGCCTGGCAACATCATACCCTGGGTTGATAACAACGTTGATGTGTTTGGAGGTGCTACTAAATGGCCTGTGGAGACATGTGAAGAGCGTCTGCTAGATTTATAGCTGCAATCCATTCCCCTTCAAGTGCCCCCTTTAGTAGGACAATCTTCTGTGCAATCTAAAGCTCTTATTTTTCTCTCTGCCCTTCCCCAATCTTAACTCCTCAAAAGAATAAAAAAAAAAATGAATAAGCTGCCTCAGTGCAAACATAGCTGCTAGTTTGGGGCATTGAGCCTGACAATGGAAGAAGCACTTCTTGGCTAGAGCAGCCCTTGCTTTCTTATGGCCTGATCCAAAAATCAGCTTTGGCCTGCAGCAGCCTTTCAGTTAGGCCTGGGTTTAGTACATCAGTTCTGGCAGGGAGGGGGAACAGCCATGCACGTGTTAACTACAGCACTGCTTTAGACAGTGTGCAGTGCTGACACAGCAGTAGGATTAACAGGCTAAATCCTTCCTTCCAGTCTCTTGTCTCCCCTTTGAACTGAAGCCATTCTTTTTTAGCCCTTTTTAAAGAAATCACTTAATCCTTACATGGCAGTGGTTATGGTGCAACTCTGGGTAGAGCAGAACAGCCACTGTCTGAGTGCAAGGGTTTTGCTTTTTTAATTTGCAGATTAGAAATTCTCATTTTATGGTAAAGAGGCAATGTATTGGAGACATGCCACTCTAGTTCAGCTTAAAGAAAGGGCTGTGTAAGCAGCAAAGCTCCACTGAAGTAGAGATGCTTCCAGTAAGGTTCTGTCCCAAAGCCTGTCTTTCACTAGCCAGGATCCCAGCCTAGGTGGACAATTGAAAGATTGTATTTGTATTTTCTGTAGACTGAATGTACTGAATTCCTAGTGACCTGGCCTGTAAACTTTTCTCCATTGTTTCTCTTGCTTTAGTCAATGTCTTTATTTTTTTTAAAATATACAAGCTGTGATTAAGTGAATTTCTGTTTTGTTTTGCTTTGAAAGGCCTTTTTATGAGCAAGTGCCAAAGTTCAGTTTCTGCTTGCTGAGAATTGCTATATATTTTTCCAGCATAAGTCTTCTGCACTGTTTTCTATGTTATTATAATGGTCCCATGTAATATGAAAATGTGCTGGTTTTGAATTCTTGTTGACTGTCTCTTCTGTAAGCACTGGGCTGACTACTATATTTTTTTATCATTTTCTCTCGATATTTTGCAAACAATGTTGCTGTTTCCTTGGCATTGATGTGACTACTTGGTTTGTGGCTCGCAGATAGCAAATGCACTGTACTGGGAAAGAGTTAATACTTTTGTTATTTAAAAGAAAAAGATTTAAAGTGGGGAGGGGGTATTTATAAAGCTAAATATCATATTTTATTTTTCATATGTTTGAATTGTAAGAATACTATGGTGACAGTCCCATTTGTAGGATAAAGTTACATATTTCCATTAATATGTAGTATGCTGTTCTTAAAAGAAAATTCTTATAATGAACTTTTAATTAAAATGCACTGTAAAATGAGTCTTTTAATTCCTTTATAGTCACACAAGGCATGAAATCTTCTGTTTTGGAGCTGCTCTGAGTTCAGCTGCTCTCTCTCTGGACTGATGGAAGTACAGTCTTGTAAGAAGTGATCTTCATTCGCTCCATGTCTTAAATCACAATCTTCAAGCAAAAGGGACTTAGGCGTGTGTGTAACCTTAATGGGGGAGAGGGTCTCCACAATGGGATGTGGTGGGGTGTCTGAAGCTTGGACTGAGACCTGTCTCCTCCTGATGCAATCTCATGGGCACTACTCTGTGGTGTGCCCTGGGCTGCAGCAGTTCCCTTCAAGTGGGGTGGGACACAGAACTTATGTTCGTATTTGTTTTTACAGTTGTAAGAAACTGAAAGTATGACCCATTCTAGGTGGAAGTGCTGGTTGTAGGCAACTTCAATCAGTGTGAAAAGAACTGTTCAAAAATTAGATGACTTGTTGAAATGTGATAGCAGGGGCACTACACCAGTGCAAGTTGTGAGGTGCAGTATCTGTGGGGTCCATGGTTACCCTGTGTTGAGTAGAAACCAAGTGCTCTGTTTGGTAAACTAACAAGTTGATAGTGCTCTCTGTAATAGAACAACCAGCTGGGGCAGAAATGTCTGTCCAGCTCTGACATCCTTCTCTGGCCAGGGTGAGTTTGCAGTTTCTGTGAAGCATTACACAACTCTGTTTCAACTGTTCTCATTCAGCTTGGTCTTAACACACACACACAGGCCCCCCCTAGCCCACAACATACTTTGTCTACCCTGAGGAAATAACAAAATCCAGAAACCTCTCAATGTCCAAAGAATCTGTGTCCTAAAATCAGGGAGAGTGCAAAATTCTCATCTCACGGGGGCTGGAGACCAGCAGAGGCATCAGCCCTCCAATCAGCTGACCTTTCTTTATTAGCTTTTTTTCCCCAAATAAACCAAAGGAACTGAAGTGTGGAGTTATCTGTGCTGAGATCTGCCCTTTCAGGAAATAGGTTTTGGGTATTTCACTCTGTTCTTGACAGGTGTGATGGTGAAATTGTCTTGGGCATTTTCCTGCAGGGCTGGGAGCCTGTGTGGGGAGGTCTGTTGTTTTAAACACCAATTCAGTGTTTGGATTCCTGTTGGTTGAGGAAAGCAGAGAGTCTTCACACTTCAGTTGGCCATGTTGATCTTTATTTAGAGTTACTTAAACACACCCCTGATCTTAGGTCTGCCTTTAGCACTGAGTTTAACAATAAACAGCTGAGTAGGTAGCCCCACCTGAGTGAGGAGGTGGTTGTGGGTGGGGCTGTAACTGCTTGCTTTGGTGCCCAGGGCGAGCATCTGCTCTGGGGCTGTTGTTGGGCTGATGCTGCCGAGCATCTGGCTCCTTTTGTTCTCGGTTGCGCTCATACTCTGTGAGGGAAGAGTGTGATAGAGCTGCAATGTAGAAATCCATGCTAAAAGTTGGGGTTTTTCTAAGGTATGTCAAGGTGTTCAGGTGAGAGGGTGTTTGGGGACATTCATCCTGTTACAACCTGACTTAGAGATGGGCTGGATCTTTTCTTCTAAAGATAAATGACTTAGTCTTCTGGTTTTAGATTTGTTTGTTTTTTACCGATTACATAACCAAGATGGTAGGGATTTGGAGGGAGGGGTTTAGGTTTTATTTTTTTTCTAACACTTTCATAAAAGCCAAAGCTGAGAAGTATATATTCTGTTGAAAAGGTTTTAAATTTTTTTTACTCCCTCTCTATTGTTTCTTTCATTCAACAGTACCTTTTTCATTAAAAAGAGAAGATGCGTATTGATTTTTGTACTTTTGTCTTGTGATGAAAAGCTACAGCTGTTATTCTGCTGCTCTACATTCTGGGAGTCACATGTTTTATGTGAATATATAAGCAGATGGCAAAACAGGAGTAAATATTACCATATTCCAGCTTCTATACTGTTTATGGAGCGTGGAAGTGACAAGACAACCTTCAGTTCCCAAACTGCTCTGAATACACAGAAGTAATAACTTAGGAAAGGCTGACTGACAGCTACAGCACTTGGAGCATGCAGTAATGCAGGGTTCTGCAAAATCTGCTTCTGTTTCAAACCAGGCAGAGCTAGCTAGGGCTCCAAAAAGTGCTGTGGTGATCCTAACCACTTGGCCTCCTGGGAGCTGAGAACTGGCCAGCTCTCCAGAAGACCCCTTGGGTGTGAGCACTGCCCAGCCAGTTTCTGTATCGTGCTGTTCTCCTTGTATATACTTGGTGCATTTAATGGCTGTTGAGCAGCAAAGGATTTAGCAGTTGGTATGTTTAAATTCAGGTTATATTTTTTCAAAGACAATTTTTTTTGGCTAACTGGCTGGCCACTGGAAAGTGTAGATCATACCCTATGTTTGGTATTTGCTTGAAGGCTTTAGCTACACGCTTGCTGCCTCTCTAGAGCTGAATGTTGCTGAGGGGAGGAGGACCACCTCTGGGATCCCTCTGTGAACTGGAGACCAACTCCCTCAGGCAGGTGACTTTCTGTTGGGTGGCTCTTGCTCGTTATACTGCTAGTTTAGATCTCAGAAATGCAAGGAAGAACACAGGTATTCTTGCCAGTAAAGCTCTACCCTCATTTTTACACACACTTCCCCAGTGTTGGAATGCATGAGGCTGGCAGGGAGAAGCTGATTCTGCTTTGCTTCAGAGAGCTGGTTTCCCTCAGGCCTTTCCTAAAGGCGAAATGCAGGTCAGTAGCAAAGCTGATGCTTTGTATTAGGTGTTTAAAGCTGGCACTTCCTCAATCAGGTACCTGTTGTTCTAAAAAAATGTTTATATAACAGAGTAGACTGATTTCTTGTTTGCAATAACACCTATGTCTCTATATGTGGATTCTTCATCCAGCTGATTTCAGTTATCCAGGTTGGGGGGGAAGATCAACTGCCTTCTACTGCATCATCCTTAGGGGGACTTGAATCTTGCTAGGCGTACAGGAGAAAATGACCTGGCTGAGGCTTTTACCACAGATGATGTTCCCTTGATGCTGCTGTGGGAATCGAAGGCCAGGCACAGCAAGGACCCCGCTGAAACAGGGACCTGTTGATAGAGAGTCGAGTACCATGAAGCTCCCCGCAGAAGTGCAAGGTCTCTATTGGTAGCCAAGGAATCTGGGGGTTTTGAAGGTGTTGCAGGATTTTTTTCAAAATGTCCAAGAGCAGAAGCTGGACCTTGGTAATGTCATGGTTTAGCTGCAAGACTTAAATAATACATGAGTTTTACAGAGCTAAAAGTCTTCTGGAAAGAATGGAATTAATTGCACCCCTGGCTATCACTGGTTCTAAAAGGCTGCACTTAGAAAAGTATAAATTTACACAAGGAGTTCAAAGGCCCATTTCTTTCTCCACAGGAGGCCTGGGCTGATATTTTGGCAAAGCTTCAAACACAGAAGCTCCCTGATGGCTTGATGCCACTGAGAGAAAGTGTTTTATTTATTAAAGATGCTTTGGTGTTTCACCTGAGGTGGCTCCCAGCCCACGTTTGTCCAAGCAGTTTAGTTCCTAGTGGTGCTGTCCCCAGGTGCTCCTGCCACGTGAAGGATGCTGAGCAGTCTTTGCAGTACCCACTTGTTCTCTCACCACTGGTCAGCTTGTATGGAATCACGGGGAGCAGAGCTTATCTCCCAGAGGGTGGTCTTGAGTGTCTGTGGCACAGTCTGTGGGTTTTGTCTGTACCAAAAGACATTTGCAAGAGATTTGCCCTGATTTTTTTGGAGTGCTTATTAAGAATAAGTATTCAGAAAAGTAACTGGATGACTTTTTCTTAAAGGGTTTAGGTGGTTTTTAAGATACTTTTTTAAGGTACACTTAAACCAGCTTATGAGTAACTTAAAGTTCTTATGCTACTTTGACCAAGTTGATCACCTAGGCTTATCTCCACAACAAAAGATTGCTCTCCTGACCTCACCAGGCAAAAGGAAACCTATTTAAACGGTAACCTCATGTCTTAAAAAGAATATGCTAAAACCTTCTGGTTTGCAACACTAGCAAAGCAGGTGATATATAACTTTCCTCTTCTTTTTTTATTATACTTGGTGTTTGCTGCTGCCTTGCAGTGGAAGCCAGCCAGGTCATCTTGCTGTGCTCCCAGACAGCTGTTTTCTCTGCAACATGCAGCAATGGGTTGCCCTCCTGTTTCAGAGGACACAGAGCAGGCAGATGTGACAAGAGATTGTCCTGTGCAGTCGTCTTCTATCTCTGCAACCACAAAAGAGTCTGGGAGAAATGATCTGCACTGACTCTTAATTTCATGTGAGATCTCCCTGCGGGAGCTGTTTGTGTCTGACAAAATGGGACAGACCCAGATTTGCTTTCCAGGGATGGTGTGACTCACAGGAATGTGCTGCGTTTGAGGCTAAGGTTTCTCTTTTTTCCTTTTCTGCTTTCTTTATGGCAAATTATAAATGGTTGATAAACACCTGCAATAAAGTACAGATATGCATTGGCAAATTGTCCTTTTTTTTTTTTTCCCCATTAAAGCAAGTTGTTACTGTGTAGAGAGTACATTTCCTCCTAAGAGATCAAATTATTTATGGCAGTGCATTAATTAGCTTTTTCAAGGCTTCCAAGGTCTTGGAGCTACTTCCAGCTCTGGGGATAATTGCTGTAGGTAAATGCCTCTCTGCTTCACGTATAGTTTAATGTAACTGGAAAACAATGGCCAATATGTGCTTCAGACTTCTGGCCTGTTGGGGGCTCTGGTCAAGTGGGAAACACACCCAGAAGGCTTTGGCAAGGAACCAATCAGAACTTGTTAGTTGGTTGGCCACAGATACCCAGACAATACAGGGGTCTTCCAGAGCTGGTTTGGTTACCACTTTTACTTGTGTCTGTGCTCTCATCTTAATTCTGAGGCTGGACTAGCATTCTTGCTCACCCAATGTGACTCTCATTTTGATCTGGGTAAACAGCAGATCTAGCTCTGCCCTCATGTTCAGCAGCTCTGGTGCTTTTTGTACTGGCTGTTCTTCCTTTTACTGAGATCCACACTTTGTGCTTTCTACCTCTTGAATTTTTGTGTGTCTGTTCACAAGTATTTGGCATTGTTCACGTATGCTGCTATGGTTACTCAGGCACCACTGACTGCACAGGTCAGCTTGGAAGAGCTTTTAACAAGTATTTGGGACAGAATGCAGCTCTCACTTTTTAATTTAAGACCTGGCACATCAGTTTGAACAAGTTATATAGAGGATAATGTCTTTCTTTTTTCCCTACACTTGGGATTTGGAAAAAAACATAAAAAAATATTGCCTTGACGTGAGTCCAAGCAATGACAGTGGCTCCTGCTGAAAATAGAAACCAGCCCATTTGTTCTGGGAATTGCCTGAAGGCCGGCAGGGCTTTGTGTGCACAAGTAGAAGTAGGTTGTACGAAACAGAGCAACCTATTGAAGGGTACAGGGCTTCCTCAGCTACGTCAGTGCCCATCTCTGCTGGTGGAGTGGGGCTGCCTGCGGATCTCCATCGCAGCCTGACACCTCCGCAAACATCCAAGGGCCAAATTTTACAACGCTTGGGGAGTGGAAGGGGCCAGTGTATGATTCTTAGGCCTCAGGTTGCCATCTGATGGTTCAGGGGTAAGTTGTTAGTTGTTCACTGCTGGAGACTGGAGCTGGGATTTTCAGTCATGAAGGATACAGGGTGCTGCAGGGATGCCCTGTTGAAGGTTGCAGCTATGAGTTTAATCTTCTGACCCTGGGCAAATCTGTGAGCTGAGTTGGCACGTTGTGTTGATTAGGTCCCAGAAATTCAGTGAGATCTGTTCTGTGCTGCAGCACGGGCAGAGTTTGAAAAGGATCGTTGTAAAGGGACTCCACAGACATGTCGTGCTGCTGCACTGGGCCATGCCATTCAGTGTCTTTTTGGTTACTTTACCCTGGAGAAATGAGTATGACTGAATTTCCTCTTCTGATTACACTGATGGCAAAATTTCCATAGACTTGAATGGGAAAAAAGCAAGAAAGTGTTTGAGACAAGTCTGAGCATGCTGGTAAAAATGAAACAAAAAACCTGGTGTGACTTTAAAGCTATTTTTGAAAATACAAGCTGGAGCGGGTTACTCTGAATCACTGGAGTCTGTTTTGCCCTTATTTTATTTCTTTTTATTTCCACTTGGTAATTTTGAGGATATAGTGAGAAGATGAGTCTTTAGAGTTGGGTTATACGTGTTAAAGGGGGAACATGCTAGTGTTTGCTGAGCCCAATAAATATCACTGCCAAATGAGCAGGTGCCTTTTCTGATATGGCAAAAATGCAATAGGTGAGAATTTATATCAAGCCATTTCAGAAAACAAGAGAAGGTGGTTGATTTATTGTTTTAATTAAAATATTAACTCTGCTTCCTTTCTTGATTGCTCCTGGGGGAAACCTGATGTTGCTTGGCATTTATGTAGTAAATCTTGAGGCAACCTTTTCGGCAGGTGGGTTTTGTTGGGGTTTTCTTTGTCTCCTCGTTCTTTTCCCCCTGCACCGGCCCTTGGGGGCAAGTTCGCTGCAGCCGAGGGTGGGGACTAAAAATCCATCAGTTTTCATGGACTTTGGATATAGTGAGTGCCCTTGTTTACTGTAGTCTATGCAATATGCAACATGTTGCATTCCAGGTTTTTTTAACTTCCAGTAAGAGCATGTTAAGTATGAGGGGGAAAAACTCCCAGAAAACCATTCTACAGCACTGCCTTCTCCTTCCCTTCCTAAGCATAAAAGGCTGCTGGTGACAACAGTTGTGCATCTTGAAGAGTTGACAAACAGCACTTGATTCTGAACCATTGCTGTGGTGCTTCCCCAGCATCCCTTTGATACCTCTGCATCTTCTCGGATTAGCAGTGCTGTTATAATAGTGCATGGCACAAATCTAG
Organism: Brachypteracias leptosomus; assembly: GCA_013401335.1. Classification (NCBI taxonomy): domain Eukaryota; kingdom Metazoa; phylum Chordata; class Aves; order Coraciiformes; family Brachypteraciidae; genus Brachypteracias; species Brachypteracias leptosomus. Next base: position 21,266 of record VYZX01032599.1, read on the forward strand.
TTACAGGAGCTCTTTGTTATTTGGCTGTATTCTGAGCAGCGTTTCAGACATGATTGAAACATTTCTGTATGCTTTTTGGCTTTGAAAAATACAAATTCAGAGCAAACCCCCATAAATCTTTGTTTAATCCAATTATACCTCTAAGAACAGTCTACACGGATATCGTATAACCAGGTGGGTGAATTCCAAATAGGACTTTGGAAATCCAGCTGGCACAGAAAATCAAAACTGGTGGGGGATTTTTAGAGCCTCGCTTTCCTCCTAGAAAAATTACTGTAATGTGTTGCATTATCAAAGCCTAAGTGACAACTGCAATTTGATTTAATTAAGAGCTATGCTAGGGTATATTGTATTTGCTAACGCATAGTTTCTCTGAAGATGTAAATGTTCCTGGCTCACTGAAGCTCTGTTGGTTTCACTGACTGAAACTTGCCTGTTGACAGTCTTGTCAGCTGAAAGCATTAGAAGAGAATGAAATTACATTCTGGGCCTTGCCCCAGATGGGAATTGCTGTAATATTTTAAACTTCAAAAAGGATGGAAGTGTAAGAGAACAACATGACCACAGTAAGATTTATTAGTGCTGCTTTCATCTTGGCTTTGGGCCATCCCCTGTCTGCAAAATTCCTGTTGATGTCCCATCTGGATTTCTGTAGAAATTGATGGTAGGGTAAAACTCTCTGATCCTATCAGTTCACATTTGCATCACTTTTTCTTCTGGATGTCTATGAAAGGCTGGAAGCACCACTTGTTAAACGCTAATTAGCAGGCAAGCAGAGGAGAATGCAAGGTCAATATAGCACTCCTGGAATTTAAATTATTTTCTGCATTGGAAAGTGGGGGGGAAGAAATCAAAGCCCATGCCTCTGAGCTCAGCTGTGTTTCTGAAACAATCCCTTAGGAGGTAAAACATACTTGAATAGAGCCATTAAGCTCCAGTCTGCTCTATATTTTGCTGTCATAATTGTTGCAGAGGTCATGCTTTTAATGCGCACAATTTGGGTTTGATGTCTGCATTCCTCTAAAACACATAGAGGATGGGAGAGGGGAAACTTTTTGTGACTGTTGATTGCTTCCATTAGAGCAAGTGGGTGAGGTTTCCACATCTCAGTGTAACAGCTCCTCAAAGACCAGATATGTCTGTCCAAAGGTTTTGTACTTTCTGAAAGACTTTCTTGCTCTGATGCTTCCTACCGGTACAGAAATCATGATAACTGGATCTGTTTCTGCTTTTTCCTTCCCTCCTCTTTTAAGCTAGTTGTCATTACAGTCTTTAACTGCAGCAAGTAGTGAGGATTTGAACTAGGAGAAAGCTACATGCAGACTAACGGTAAGGAGGAGGAAGTCAGTAAGAGTCCTTCAGCAGGATGTGCTCAAGACATGGGCATACAGTCCACCCTCAAACTGATTCTTGGAACAGATCACAAAAGTTAACTTCCAAACAGGATGGATGTATGCTCTGGGCATCCTCCAGGGCTGTGTCCAGTGAGTTTGCTTTTCTCAGTTGTCCTGTAGAGAATGCCCCCTCTCTGCCTATTGACCGGACTATTGAGAGGACAAACAGCCTCATAAAGCTAAAGCGAGTTCTTATCAGCTTTAATTGGATGATTCACCAAAAAGCCTGGCATTCAGATAGTGTGCTGCTCCCTTCAGCTTCAAGCTGAATTAGTTTGCATTATTGCCCATTATTTTGAACTTAAACTGTTTACATGTATCCTGGATCCCTGATGCAAACAGACTGTTACTACAGGTCTGAACTGACATTGCAGTACAGTCGTCAGCAGTCCCAGTCTCCTTGTGTGTACCAATTTATTCTCCAGATGAAACCATGGTGAGTGAAGGCTCATTCTCCAGTGAAGGTGATTGAATGCAGCTGGTTGATTAAGCTGAAGGAGGAGAAACACTCATGTGTCACTCAGCACGCTCTGCTACATGAAACAAGGGGATTAGGTGTGGTGAATTTCTAGTAATGAAAGCAGGCAATCGGGTTCACCATAAAATCAGCTTAAAAGAGCTTTCTAGATTCCAGAGAGAACTAAAATAACTTGACCTACCTTGGTACTGTAATCTTTAAATGCTGCTTAACATCTACTCATCAGCACTTGGTTATAATATTTATTATTAAATTTTTAGTAGCAGACACTGTCTTGTGTTGAAATTAATAATGCAGAGTGTTGCACTGTGGAGGAAAAAATGTCATTACACAAAGGTTATAAAATGAAATGGAAGTATTTAACTGCAGGTAGGAAAAGGTTTAGAAGAAAGCTACAGCTCCAAAAATCTTAGTGAGATCACCAGCTTGGCCCAAGTGTGGCCCAGTAGCCTGGCGTGTCGTGAAGCAGCCTTTTAGTCCTCTGCAGGTAGTTAGCATTAGAACTGGTTCTTCTTAAGGCATCTAAGTTAATGTATTCATCATAGAAACTCTCATTCATGGGAGGAAAAGAGAGATGTGCTGAAGATGTCTTTACGGTTTGAGCTGTTATTTGGAAACAACTTTCTGTTCCCGAGACTGGCAGTTCTGGGTATGTTCTGAACGTTGCTGATACAGAAGGCACCTGGCATTAGGTGGGCTGGATTTGAGCTATTATAGGCAGAGGAAGGAGTTTGAAGGGCTATGTTCCTTATTGCACACTCTGTACTCCTCAAAATTGTAGCACAGGAATATAAGAACTCCTTATTCCCAACAGTTACCAAAGAAAAGTAAATTGCAATTCTCGTCTTGAAACATGTTTCCAGTAACAAGCTCTGAAGACCCTCACACTTCCTGGTTATTCCTCTACTGAGGCTGTAACCTGCTCTATAAAACAGATTCCCTAGAAAGCGGGTCTGAAGATGTCAGCAGGCACCAAATCCACATTTCCCTTTGCAGTGTATTCCAGTTGGTTCTCTCAGGTTGAAGACAATGGGCCTCTTTTTCCTGATATGATTTTTGTCTGGCCTCAGGTTTCACTTGGTCCGTGTCATGCTCATTATCTCTTAGGCACCTTCCTTCCTTGCAAGTCAACTGTGGCCATCTTCTGCCCATTGCATAAACAACCGGGAGCAATTTGGGGTATTTCTTGCAGCCCTTAATACTTTTGTGGCCTTTTTCTCTCTTATCATGAGTCTTCAACATCAGCTCTGAAGCAGGAATTGGTTATTGCCAATGCCCTGTAGAGAAGTCAAATATAATCTCTGCTCCCAGATGCTGTTCTTGGATTTGATATATTCAAGGGTGATATTAGATAGCTTTGCTGCTGGGAATGCCCAACAAATTGCTTGTTCTTTATGTTGTCCAAATCCTGTATTCAGCTTGCTTTCTAGAATGCAGTTTCTCGTGCTGAATGCTTGTTGTTCCTAGACATATAGCTTTGTGTCTTGGCTCTATTAAAGCTGATTTTGTTGGAATAAACCCAATCTATTAAGCCATCAAGGCCACTTTATTGGCCTCTTTCCATCCTTATTTACTACTGTGTTGTCCTTTGTGTAGTCTGTAAGTTCACTGCTAGAAGAAGATATATTTATTTCAATATCATAAATGACAGCGGTGGGTATGTCAGGCTTGGTATGAATCCATGTGCAATATACAGTCATTTGCTAATAGTAGTTTATCTACTTTTGGAGAACTGAGACTTCCCCACTCTTAATTCATTTAACATGGACTTTAATTGAAGCTACAAAGTAGTACAATAAATATCTTAAAATTGAAATCCCAGTAGTTTTTAGCTGCCTAATATGTGTGTCTGGTCTTTCCTCCCAGCACTTTCCCTACAGCTGATCAATACCTGTTTACTTTTACTCCTCCCCCCCCCCCCCCCCCCCTTTATTTAGAAGTTGGGTCTCTCAGACTGTTCAATAGTGTATACTGTTTCTCTACAAATAGATAGTTCTTGACATTAACATTCTGTTAAGACTTCAGCAGCAAGCTCAGGTTTTACCATTGAATTCCACTTTGATATGCCCCGAACTTTTCTGTCTGTGATGTACACATTAACTTTGTCTTTTGTGGAGATTAAAACAGAAGGGTAACTTTGCATCTCCAGTACATGGCCCCAGTTTAATTCAGGGAAACTCTTCAGCATGTTTTTCTTCCATATGAATTTATTTAAGTCTCAGATTTTCTACAAATCTTTTACGGGATAGGGAGAGTGACTGGCCTGTATTCCTTGTGCTGTTGTAAATCAGGAGGGACTTTGCTGTCCAAACCAAGGCCCTCACCCCTTAGTTCACAGGCAGTTCTTGCACCCTTGCTCCCGTCCAGGCCTCTCTCCATGGCTGCATCTGACCAGGGCTAGCCACCCATCTTGGGGAAGGGAGAAGCACATTCAGGGAGGGAGATGCTGCTGTATCAGGTGAAAGCTGCTGTGTGTCCCTTGGACCACCACCAAGTGTATGCATCCCTGGGTTTTTACAAGATACTTGACAAATCAATTATTTTAACAGCTGTACTGTCTTCATTTATATGCCCGGAGAAGTATTATTTTGTCCTTCTTGTTAGAAGTGAATGTTTCTTTCTTTGCTTTATCTCTGTGCACAGCATGTCTTGTTGTTACATTTAAGTTGCTATAAACTAAATCAATAATCCTGTTAAGAAGAAAAAAGAGGTCTAGTAGCAATAAGTAAAATTGCAGAGTTAATCAGATCATCTTTATTCGAGTTGTAGACTCTGTTTCCTAAAGATGTTCTAGCTCTACAAAATCAATATGGGCACAATGAAGTAGGTTTATTTTCTGGGTATCAGCGGTACAAGGGTGGGGGCTGGATGCTTGGAGGGAAGCGGGGGATTCTGCTGCCTGTGAGCACAGAAGCTGTGCAAAAGGAGCAGTTGCTGCCATGGAATAAAATAATGAAGTAATACGTATTTTGGGCACTCAAATGTCTGGAGGAGGTACAGATCCAAGAATTCTTTCCTTCTTATTCCATCCCCACCAACTTCACAAACAAAATATGTCTAAAATAACACTGCATATTAAATACAGCATTTTGAATTAACTACTTGTTTTACAGTGTAAAAACCACCTGATTTTACAAATGGATTCTTCAGAAGAGATAGGTGATGTTCTTCTCGCCTCCTCTTTCCACTATAATTTCAAAATGTTGTCCTTACTGCTGATCTCTGGGCTAGTTTCATGTTAGAGAGCTATAAAGACTTCAGTGGAGCTGCACCTGGCTAGGCTGGGGAGATTACGATGAGATTTAATCTTCCCTAACTCAGGCTTTGCACAACTTCAAGTACAGCTGAACCCTGTTCTTCACAACCACTACCCTCATAAATAGCTATTGAAGATAATAAAATGTTGGGCCTCCTTGTTGTTTCATTATTGTTTAATAGGATCTCTGTTGTGCTGTGGAAAAACCAGTGCCCAGCGCTGCTGCATCTTGGTTGTTACTCAGTGATCCTTTAAGCTGAACCAAGCTGTATGTTCAAGAGACTAGTGCACTGCTTTCTCTTTGCACTTTAAGCAATAGATCATTTAACTGTGCCTTAAGTATTCAGTGTGCTTGTGTTCACTATAATGATCTTTGGGAGAAATAACATTTCACGTTGACACTCGGGCTGATAATCAAGGGGTGAAAATGTATTTCGCCATGCCCTGTGCTGTCTCTCCTGTTTGGAAATGATGTAGCTGTAGCAGACTCATGTTGTGAGAACTGGGAGCGTGGTCAGAGCCAGTGAGCTATGGGATACATGTAGATATTGTCCAGTGAGTGCTGCAGAGTCAGAGGGGCTTAATGAATCCACATATGGAAGGAGATGAGTAGAGCTTTCCAAGAGCAAGCTGAATTCAGATGGAGCTGTTGTCGTGCTTTGGCAGTTAAGCACCTGTCTGGGCTGGCTTGTTAGGAGTTCCTGTTGGTGAAGAGCTGACCTGTGTGATGCGTTCCCAGCAAGGCAGCTGTACAGCCTTTATTTGTGCAGTGGGAAACTCAAAGACATTCCTGCAGTGGGAACTAAGCTTCTTTTTAGTCAGTTTAGGTCCTAAAATTGCCTCTTGTTTTCATCAAGAATTGATTTGAGTGAGCTCCTCATGTACATGATTCTGAAACCCCATACTATCTTTGGCTATCAAATTCTTTTAAAAATAAAATTAATTTCTTAATGATAATTTTAAACTTCAGTAATGCTCAAGAAGGCATTCACGTGCTGTTCTCACCAGCTGGTCTTTCTGGATTTGGTGGTTTGCCTAAACATCCCAGACCTGATTTTCCTGCAGTTGAACTGCCTGGTACTGCGATGGCTTGTAGCAGTGCTGGGCTGTGCTGTGTTTGTACCCAGGCCGGATCACTGGCCACGCAAGAGAAGTACCAGAAAGAGTGTGGTTAAGAGTAAATGTGGTGTTCCCAACTACGCAGCTTTTACACACAGCTTAGTGTGTTTGTAGAAGAAAAAGCGATTCAATGAGATACATACTCCTTCCTTCCATAGGAAGTTGTGTACAAGAGGTGGTTCTTCTTGCCCTCTTGACTTAGGGCTCAGCACATTTCATGTTGTTCAGGTCTTTATAGTTCTCTACCCAGTTTGAACTCTGAAATTTAAGTATTTAGAAGGTTGCTTTCCTTGACATGAATACCATGGTCTGCACTGACATAAGAAGTGGGAAGTGAGTGCAAATCTTGAAGAGCTCTTCTTGGTGGCAGTTCTGACTCAACCATATTATTGTTTAAAATTTTATAAATTGCTATTTTCAATTTATCTGCAACCTGCTCCTTAGGTTTCTATTAAATATGCTAGAACAAATCCAGATAATCAGTTCTTACGCATTCCCAAAATACAATATGAAAAGAAATGCTACAAAAAGTGACACAATTTATAGGTATTACTGTATAATAACTATATGAACAAAGAGACTATTTTATAGTATATGAAATATGTACCTATAATACAATATGTGCATGTCTACATATGCGCACACATATACTTTTATCATCCTTTTGACACTTGTAGCTGATCAAACTTGAGACTTTGGTGAAAGAAAGCTTGAAGTGTTTGATGTTCTACTAAATAGTTGAAAAGATGCCATAATCAAAAATGAACTTTCTGAAGCTGTAAACAGCTATTGCTGTTATACTGAGGCTGGAGGGTACACAAAGTGTGCATCTCTTAAGTTCAAGTAAGGTTAAGTTTTAATGACTAATCCTATTATTGCACGAAGTTATCACATTTTTCAAAATATTAAGGTTCCTCTGCAGCACAAGAGAAGCTGGATATGTTTAGATAATGACACAGGCAAGATAGAAAATAAAAATGGAAGATAAGTCAGGCTGTTAATGCCAAAGAAACTGCTGGTCACATGTGGTCATTATCCTGGAAGTTGGTGCTGTTTTGAGGAAGAATAAATTGGACTTAAAATGTTGTAGAGTGGTTGTGTTTTGGTTTTTGTGGTTTTGTTTCTGTTTTTTGTGGGTTTTTTTGATTCCTCAATTACTTTTTCCCCAGAAAAAATTAACTCTTATATGTATAAATGCTGTGTGTGTATACTTGTCTTGCATGAACACATTTTATACACAGTACATGTATGTACATACACATACATAAAATTGTGTACATACAAACATGCATGTGCTTCCCCACGTGCGGGAAGAGGGAGCGACTGAAACCGAGATTCAATATTCACTTTAAAGTGCTCTGGCAGCGCAAACCCACCCCCAGAGCTGTGGCTGAACTTCACAGGAATGTTTCCCAGTAACCACAGGAGCTCTGTTCTGTGGTGTGGTGGGTTATCTGATACTGGCGTGTACTCTGTGTCTGTGTATGTGTAAATACTTCATGTGTACAGCATAAAATCTTTCACCTTATTTCAGATGTGCAGCTGGAGCCGCACTGATGGTGTAGAGGTGTCTATGCATTCCAGGCACTTGATCAGCACCATAATACGCAGAATGAATAATGTATATTCCTGGGGAAAAAGCACTGACTGGGATAAGAATCAAACTGAATCTTGGGAACAAGGGAGTGAATCCTTGGCTGGATCGTATTTTTTTTCTGAAGCTCTTTGAGGCAGTTGGGTGGCTGGAACAGAACCAGAAAGGTGCCCAAATGCTGTGTTTTAGAGCAATATTTAATGTGGATCTTGCCTCCAGTCACTTCAAGCGCGCAAACATGTGGAGTGAAAGGAGGGTTAATCTTGTGTGGCATAAATTAGTAAGAGCTGTGCAAAAAGAACTTTTCAGAGATCTGCTTGCTAAATAAATTACTGGTCATGTTTTATTTAAAATGCTCGCACTGCTAGCAGAGAACATAACAAACAAGCACACTTTGGATTAAAGTAGCAGCAGGGATTTTCCTTCTGGCCCTCCTGTGGTTTCTTGCACTTGCTCAGCTTTACTGCATGTCACCAGCCCCTGGGCAGAGTCCCGTGTACACGCGTGGTTCACACGTGCCTGTGGCATCATACAACCGAGCACTTTATCTCCTTTTACTCGCAAAACTCTTTTTGGTAAACGTAGCTAAGACATCCAGCTAACCCCCCTCCTGTGGTGTGGATGGTTCTGTGGTGGGTTCTGGGGGTTGCGTTAGTGACTTTGGGCTGTGCCTAGTGCTGCACATTGCCCCAAAGCCAGCGTGGAGCTGATCGCTGTGACATGGGGCTCGGGCTGTTCCCTGTGTCTGCCCACGTGCTCCTGGCGTTGAGCGCGTGTTGGTGCCAAGCTGCAGAGTGGCAGGCAGTGGTATGGAGGATTTACAATTCTAGCAGGACAGATGTTTGCTTTCTTTTCTCCCAAACATCTGTTCACACACTCTATTTTGGGAAGTTGTGAACACTGCTTTAAGGGCAAGACTAAGGTCACAGTAGGTTATCAGCCTGATGAGATGCCATCGTGGGGTTGTGGCTGTTGCTGGTTTAAGGCTAAAGAAGGAAATGTGTGGAGAAGATGTTTTCTACCTCAGGGGTGCTTGAACTTTCCTGGAAAAGCTGTGCCTTGCAAGACAGCCTGTAGCACTCTCTGTCACCCTGGTGACACAGACCTTCTCTTTGGGTGATGACCAGGCTTTGTATTCAGACACGGTTGCTTTGTCACAGGAGAGAGCCTGAATGTTAAGGTTTGTTCATTTGTGGGTTGTTCTCTTTCCTCAGCTACTCTCATGTGACATCCAAGCAGCCCACTGCCCCCAAGGCTGGGAAGTGGCTGTGCTGCTTGCAGTAGGTTTCAGTACATTAGGCCTCTAATGCTTTTACCTTGAGCATAACATTGATTAACTTATGTCCCAACTTCTCTCTGAAAATCAAATCAAAGGGTGCGTTGAAATGACTGGAAGGCAGGGGATGGTGTATAGGGATTTCTTAGGAGCTGGGTGGAGAAGTGTAGCTAGATGGTGTGTTCCTTTGTGCCTAAGATGCTTCTTTTTAGAAATGTCTCTCAAGGGATGGACAGGAGTCTAACAAGCTCTCCTGGGCTAAAGGAGCAGTATTTTTAATCTGTAACTGATATAGGAAACCTGAATGAGCAAAAGATGAATATTTGGGGTAAAGAGTGCATGGTTCTGAACATCTGATAGGTTGTTGACAGCTTCTTTTCCTAGAAAGCATTGAAGCAGTTAGCATTAAATACAATGGAAAGGAAAGCTACCAGTCTCTAAGCACATTGAGATGAACAGTTCTTATGCTTGTGTCCTTCTTGGGATGAAAAACAGATCACTGGGAAGCAGGAAATTCTGGATTTATTCTTTCAGTGCCTGGGGGTGTGGAAGGTGGAAGTCATCTTTCCAGCACGGTCCATATTCCTGTGCAGTAGGCACACATGTCTGTGGAAGACCAAATCTGACCCTCAGAAAGGAGACAGTATCTGTAAGATTAGCAAAACTAGAGATACTGTGGTGCATGTTTTAATTGCATATGTTGAACCAGATCAGAGGTCTATAATCTAGAATCCTGGGATTCTTCTAGACTGATCGTGTTCTGTGGGTGAGCTACGTAGAGCAGAACTTGTGAACTTAATTCCTTCTTGTCCCACTGGACATGCCCTTGGGAGATGGGCTCCTACTCTGGCTCATCTAACTTATAGGTGAAATTAAACACTCTTCCATAGAACTATGCAATGAGAAGAAAAGTTCTTTGTGACCAATCTGTGTTGTTGTGAATACCTTGTGGTGCCTTTCACAAATGTACCAAAGACCGTGTTATCATCAGTTTCCGAGTGTTTTTTGTATGTGTTTCACAACCCCAAAATCTGAAAAGCATGTTGGATAGTCTGAACTGTTGCCTGGAGGGTAGGGTGCAACCATCCACTCATGACCGGGCAGTTGCTGAAAATTAGGACATTTAATACAGTGACCTAGCCAGTAACACAAGTGAAATGTGCATTCTTCTAAAGCTTTATCATGAATATGAATAAAACATTTTCTAGTGTTATTAAGGCAGCCTGGGCTAAAGCAATGACAGCATTCAGGAGTGATCTCCATGTCAAGCCTGTCAGCTCAAAAATAACATTGCAATAGTGGCAGTGGTGGCAATCATGCCTTTTCTTTAATGCAATGAAAGATGGAGTCCTCTTTGGGAAGCCCAGTCAGATAATTAGATTTACGGAGAGATATGATATTACTTTTTGTGCAGGATCTAACACAGGACAGTCCCTTTCCATACTCCTTATACTGGTGTCTAATCCAAAGTGCTGTATGAGAGAAGCCATGTGCACAACAAAGAAACCCGTGTCCAGCAGTCTGTGGTCCTGGTGTGCATCTTTCATTAACGTCTTTTAGTATGTGTATAGAAAGCCGCTCAAAATTGTTGAATGATTTTGGGTTATATACAGTGTTTGTGTTCTCAGCATTAGGTACTCAAAACAAATTTGTGATGTCCTTGAAAATGCAAATATGCATATCATATACATAGCAACTTTACAGGGTTTCTCCCTTCAGATTTTTGAGTGTTTATTATCTGAGCCCTTTTCCCAGCTAGAAACTCGTTTTTCTTTACTGGACATTTAAGTGGAGATTGTTATATAACCACATGTGCCTGTTGAGCTGGTTAAGCATTTTGAGATTAGTCTCAGTAGTAACTGAATGAACTGTACTCAGTACTGAAGACTTCTTGTATCTACAAAGTTTTACAAACAAATATCTAACAGTCCACTAATCCAGACAAATTAACTTCAATTAGACAGTACCTCATTAATCTTTTCCAAGTTTGTGGTCTTGTCTTTATGGGACAGAGCTTATTTTAAGTGGCCCCAGAATCATGGATGAAGATCATGCAGTCACTTGGAAGACAACATGTTTTAAATCACATTTCAAAAGCTTCAGTGCTTTACTCCCTCCATCCCTTCAGCAGTAAGGAGATTAGATTCAATGCCAAGTGACTTGCATCACCTTCTATCATGGGATGTGGCTGCCTGGGTCTTAGCAGTCCAACAAAGTGATTCACCAGCACAGTGGTTTCGTGGGGATGCAAGTACATAATGGTCTTGTGTAGGTAAAGGTGCAAGAGCTTTTCGTAAGGATCTTGCTGAGATGTTTGAACATGCAAAGCTCTAGCTCAGGCCACTAACAGCTAATCTCTGCCAAAATACTGCCCAGGAATGGAAGCTGTGGTCTAGGTTGATTGTAGAATAGCTCCACGTAGTTACCAACATCCTATCCAGCCTTGTTTTAACACCTCTAGAAACTTTTCTGCTTTTCCAGTATGTGAAGAGTGTGACTGTATTGTACAGACAAGATTTGATCCTTTAGTCCAGACAGCTATTGGTGAATACTCACAGCAATTTCTACGCGTGGTTGCTCGATAACGTGTGTCTGACAGACAGATGCAGGCTTACTAAGGAAAGCCTCCATAGTGAACCTACCCTACTTCCTACTAGGTATTTTAGTGTGATATTCAGGCTGCTTTTTTAATGTATTTAAATTCAATCCCCTGAAGCTTCATTATGTCTAGCAACCGTTTTCCTTCTAAGTATTTTTATATTGCAAGGACATACGTAGGTAGGAGTACTTTACCAAAATGGGAATGTTTCTCTACTATTCCAGCCGTGTGCCCAGGATTAGCTCTATACCTACAAAGCTGCACATTGAATTCACTTGAAGATGATGCACAAACAATATTTGGTGTGCTGGCTTTGGCTGGTGCAGCTCTGCTGTCAGCAACTCTGGAACTTCCTTATGGAATCAACCTGTAAGAGCTGGAGGAATTGAGATAATTCAAAAAAAGAAAAACCACCAGAAACAAAATAATAGAGTAGCCTGCACTCAATATTTACAGGGGAAAACATACTGATTACGAGAGTAACCTCAATTTTAACTAATAAATCAAGAGAAATCTTTATTCTACCAGTATGAAGCTGCCCTAATGTGCCACAATATAGCAGCGTACCACTACCACTAAAATGAATTCCATTTGGACAAGCAAATGGCAGATATCTCAAATACTACTGTGCACAGACTCTAGTTAGAGAACAAGTAGAGGAGTGCACTTAAAACTGTGTTCATCTAATGCTGATTTTAATGCTGGTTCTAATGCTGCAGCTGCCAGCCTGACTTCTAGAGCTGGTGGAGGTGGCATATCTCACTGCTGTGGTTTGGAAGGCATGACTGTTACTTGTGTAACAAAATCCATCTGACAGGTAACCACATGTTCCAGTTAATCTTAGCTGGGATATAAGTAGATCCTGTATCAAATGTAATGACTCAGTTACTGAGCCTGATGCTAATGTCAGTGACATCTGCTTCAGCCTCTGCGTTCCTTAAAAATGGATTAGAGTCAGGCTTATGGGCGAGTTCGTATTAGGGTAACCCCCCACTTAAATACTGCAGGTCACACTGATCTCTGATGCCAGTAGGGGTGCACCAGGAGAGATTTGTCCCAGTGTATTTGTTGGTTGCCCGCATCAAAGGACACAGCTCCAAAAGATTCTAATGGGTTTTCTGATGCATTAAGAGACTTATCTATTATTTACTCTGGGAATAGCAGTCTTATTTAATATTAAATTCCAAATTTCCTGTAGGTGTTTACCAACTGTCCAGAAGATTAAGTGCACTGAATTAGTGAATGTCCCTTTTTTATGAGTTGTCTTCTACCTTTCTTAGTTTGTGAATAATAGAGTCAGACCTCTTGCACCCCCTGTTCCCAGGTGTTGCACTTACACAGGGCCACATGTTATTCTGTTTTTTTGGACAACCTTTAAAGAATCTGCAAACCTTTAAGCAGATTTTTAAAAGCAGGCCAAGCTTATCCAATTACAAAGAACCAAAATTTCATTGGTATTGCCTAACCCTTCTGCTCTGTGGAACAATGTCTTTTAGTATTACTGATTTTTTTTTTGTTTTCAGACAAATGACAAAGCTGCATGCAAATATGCATGGCAGTCTTCAAAAATGTGCATTATTTAATTATTGACAGTAACACTGAGTGAAGATGTGATTTCAGCTGCTTCTATTTACAGGGAGCATGGGATCTTTGCTCTGTTAACCAAATTCATGTCCTGTTTATTCTGTCTTGCACCTCTCTTTGGACTGTGGTCTCAGGTGCTGGACTTAGTCTGTAAGTGACCCAGCGGCTCTCAAGGAAAAACTAAGGATAGGTGTTGATCAGGAGATGGCACGTTTAGGGCTTTAGGATGATCTAAATGGGGCAGTGAAGCCAGGCCACCATCCCAGCTCCTCTCCAGCAGTAACCCAGATTGCACCATTTTGTTCAGAGACTCAGCTGGCAGTTGCATTATAACTATGAGTTATCCTTGTGACTTGGTTGGAACCAGCTTGCAGAAGCTTGGGATAGAAAGAGAGCAGGCCAGATGCAAGCCTCTGGTGCCTGGGAATCTCCTGACACCAGATGCTTGTGAGTCACTTGTCCAAGTTTTGTGTAGCTTTCAGGTCCCCTGCCAGACATGTGACAGAACCTATTCTTATCTATAAAGTTATGGAAAGATAAGATAGCCTATAGTAATGCAGCTATATATATGCTATGTGTCTAACACCATCTGTCATATACATGTGTGGGTTTTGTGTAAGGGAAGATCTTGAAAATCTGAATCATTCTTATCTGAAACCAATTCAAAATGGTAAAAAAAATTCAACAGCAGACTTTGACTAATGATCTGGTGCATTAGGGGAAAATATAGCTTTGGACCCAGCCTTTCAATCACAGAGGATGGAATTTGATTGGCATCAACATTAAGTATTAAAACATACCTTATCAAGCTTCAGAAAGGGCTATATGGCTTTGAGGGCTTGGAGAAAGTATCCCCTTGTGCTTTTGCCCAGATCCTGTTACAGATTTCTCTGCTCCCCTCATTCTTAATGATTTCAGTGGGAATTATGATGGATAACTGAAATAAGATCCTTCTATTTCCAGTGAAAGCTTTACTACTTTGATTTCTTTTTTTCTGTGCTGCTGTTTGTCAAAAGCAGGTGATGTACAAAATTCAGGTGTCATTGGGGATTCAACTGTTGCTTCTGTTAAATTTTGACTACTGCTTATAACATGCAAATCTTAAGTACTGTAAAAGGTAATTTATTGTTATTATAATGGCTGATCATTAATGGACTTGGTAGAAAACTACACAGCATTAAAATAAAAATCCTGTTTATAATTCTAATGACACTTACTACTTTTATAGTATAATGCTGTGTTGTTATAGCAATCCTTTGTATTCATATCACTTTTTATTGTGGGATCTGAAGTGTTACACAATATTATTCATGCTTCATTAACAGCCCAGTAAGTGCTGCCATACAGGGAAGCTAGAACAAAGACAAGCAGAGATTTGCACAGAGATGTAAAGTACTCAGCCTTGTAGAGCACCATCTATATGCACAACCTGAATCACATGCTTAATTCTAGCCCTTCCAGTCGTGTAGATATTTTGCGAAATCTAGAACTATGTAACTGAAATTCCTCATCAACTTGATTAATCTTCAGATTAAATCTGATTCCTAAAATTCACTAGAAATTAATGGGATTTACATACATGCTTATTATTCATCTCCAGGTTAGCTTTGTGCTGGATGGGGGCACTGATCAGTGCATAGGTGAGGGCATGGCCTTGAAAGCAGCTTATGGAGCACTGAGCAGAATACCACCATTGTCATTCTGTCATTTAAGAATGACAGAGGCTTTCATGAGCTTTACATTCGCCTACTAATAGGGAAATATCTATTTTGGGACTACCTAGTGCAGCTGCCTGCCTCTGGAGCTCCAACCTTGCAAACAAAGTAAATACTACCTGTAGGCTGTTGTTAAAAAAAGAATCCTCCCATCTGTGCTTACACTGGAAATGCACACTGTAATTTGGTTGACAGGTTTTGAATACCCTTTATTTGTTTTACTGTGAGAGCTGGAAGTGTATGGCAGCCAGGACAGTAGGGAAGATGGTCACTCAGAAAAGTAGTGTTAATTTATTTACCTGCCTTCCTGGAGTGTTGGTTTGCTGGTTTTGTTCTCAAAAAATACTGGAGATCTCTATGAAATAACAAATTCATTGTGCAAGCATCACGTTTCTGGGAATGCCAGCATGAAAATTGCTGAATATTCATTTAACTTAAGCTTGATTAGGCAACTGATTCTGTTCTAACACAATCATAATTGAAATGTATTCTTGTGAAGTTTAAGCCATTTCAGGTGCTGTGTGCTTGATGTGCAGCATTGCTAATGAGGAGGGGTCCTCTTCAAGCTGGCAAGTGGGGTGCCTCGTGCGATTGGGCTCCTTGGAAGCCTGACAGGAAAGTGGCTCATCACAATGAGAGTGCTGAAATATTGCAGAGGCAAACGAGGCATCTCCTCCTGTTCTTCATGTTATCCTGCAAGGAATGCCTTGGCCTGCCTATGGGTAGCAGAGCAACTGCTGCACATCTCCATGTGTCAATTCCCTGCCCTCTCGGGAATTTCTGCTGCCTGCTCAGACCAGAAGGATGAGGGAAGACAATTGGGAAGGAGCTGAGCCTCGGGATGGAGAAATCTGGTGGAACTCCAGGCTGGATCCTCTGCAGTGGTTTCAGCAGGACCTGGGCTTTGGACCTCACTATCAGATTCATCAGTGTTCTAAATTGAGCGCTGTTGGGAGTAGACCAAAGGAAAGCAATTTCCTAAAAATTACTTGGGCAGAGTCATGGGATGAGTGGTGAGGTTCTCCTGTGCTCAAGGGTGGTGGTGTTCTGCATCTCAGCTTACCTATGGGATACTGTCAGTAGTATTATTTTTAATGTGAAGCTACAATGAAGGTTGTGTCCTGCAACCCATCCTCACTTGAGACAGAAGATATGCCCTGGAAATGCAGATAATGTTGCAAAATTGAGTCACTGAGCCCCTTTTTCTGGCTGGTAGAAAGGTGAGACCTGCAACCAGAGATGGCTGTGGATGAAATCCACGTGTTGCTTTGGCAACATCTTGGAGGCTTTGTCACCAAGGCCTGGCAAAAGGAGCTCTTGGTGGGTCTGGCCCATCAAAGAGGGGACAGGCGTCCTGCGCTGTGTGATGCAGCCACTCGGTACAAATGTCAGTGCGAAGCTGTTGCTTTCAAACTCCTGTTTTTTTGTTTGCTTGTTCCTTGACTTTTTCCCCCCCCCTCCTCTTGTCTCTCTCTAATCACCACAGTTACCTGCTGACTGTAATTTGTCTGGGCAGCTCTGAGCCATGGTGAACATGTCTGACAAAGCTTAAATCTTGATCTGAGCAAATCTCTTTTAGGCTTTCTCATTTCAACAAAGCCCTTGTTCAGCTGCATTAATTCCAAGGAGTGCCAGTCCACTGCTCAGTCGATTATCTGGAGGCCTGGTTGCCTTCAGAACACGCAGAGAGTTTTGACATATCCTTAATTCATAATGTAGGAGCAAACTCTCTTGGGGTAGGGTGAGAAATTCAGGGTGAGAATGAACAGCAAACCCCTGAGCAGACCCACAAACTCTGCAGGGTCTACTCTGTGTCTGCAGTTCAACTTCACTGAACTTTTCCTCCTCCTTCTTTGGTGTCTTGTACAACTGGGAACCAGTTGCTCACTTCTGGCGAGCCATGCTGTAATTAGGACAGCTGGTAATGGGGCATTTTCCTTTTGCTGTTGCAGACCAACCTGAGTGTAGTGCTCCTTACAGCACTTAACTGTTTTCTCTGTGACCAGTGTCACCCAGGTCAGGGCAGTGATGGTCTCTGAGCAGCTGTGCTGAGCTCAGCAGGTTCGCAGAGCAGGAGATGGAGTCTGTCCCTGCTGCTCTCAGGGAAGGCTGAAATGAGGCAGGCTTTAGGACACTGGCCTTGTTTCTCCTCATTCTAGTTGGTGATTTTTCCTCCTTTGTTCTATGGCCTGAAATATTATTTTCTGAGCACTAGTATATTTAATAAAAGGTTTTGCATTGCAGTTACTCTGAGGCTTTTGTGTGTGTGTGTGCAAACATCAGATGAAGGGTATATTTGTAATTTGAGTTTATAAATGAAGGAGGTTGGTTTTCTCTCCCAGTGACTAATCTGCTTCTGTGCTTCCACTGCTACATCTTACACAATTTGGAAGTGATCTTTTAAAGCAAAGATGCTTTTCTTTGCAAATTGCATTTTGTGGCACATTATATAATATAATATCATTCTGTTCAACAACGCTCTGTTCTGTTGTGCAAACACCACAAAAAAAAGGAGGGGAGAAGGGGAATGGGAATAAGTAAGCAGACACACCAGCAGAAATTTCCCTTTGCTGGTACCTGAATTGCTCTCAGGGAAGCTGACACATTTGTATTCTGTCACAGCTGCCATGACCAAAGAGATCCCTGATTCCCAGAGCTCCAATTTATAAAATCTTGCTGTGTAGCACTTTGAAGAAAAAGTGTTTCTCAAACAAAAAAACAGTGATCATGGAAGCGAATGGCTGATGCCACTGTTGGGGCTGTCCAACACCAGTATCTGAAGTGGGGCTCAGCCTTGCGCAGCCATGTGGGAGCCCTGGGGCTTGTCTCACTGGGCAGGTGGCCACCAGCACCGTGTGGGCTCCTATGGGGTAGAGACACAGCCTCTTCTTGCCCTCCCCTGCTTGGTGTGCCCTCCTGCCTCACGCCACGTTCACGTGGCTGCCTGAGGCTTCAAGCGGCTGCATTTCTGATCCACACTGGTGTGAGCATGTGGAGAACAAGATGAACATGGGGCAGGGTGAGGGTGCCGGTCATCCTGACCTGGTGGGGAGAGGCTCTGACTCTGCGGGTTCAGAGATGCTTCCCTGAGGTGTGGTCTTCCTCTCTGCAGCTGTGTCCAGCTGAACACACAGAGCAGGAGAAAGAAGGGCAGCAGCTGCTTTCTACAACATAATCCTGCAGCCCCTCTAGACGTGTACTTCTACCCAGTGTAGAACTTGCTCGGTGATACTGATCTGGATGCCTGTAGCTGTCCCCCTGTGATCTGATATTATGCATTTGGGCATAAGTACTCCTCTTCTCCACTATCTGACATTAAAGAATCATATCTTGTTTTAAACTCAGGTTAACCTCTGTTCCCCAAGTCATCTTGTGTTTCAGGCTTATTATGAATTATTTAAATAAGGCGTCAGCTTGAGCTGTAATGTAGGTAAATGCTGTTTATGCTAAAGGAATAGATGCCAGTCATGCATCCTCTAGAGTTTACAGAGAGATTTATGTACATTGCTACATTATTATTTTTTTTTCTCTGAAAAGGTGGCATAATTGTGAATCAGCATGGTGATTACTAGTCCAAAGGACCTCACAGGACACACTCTTGTAAAGAGGACACTCCAGAGTCATGTTTTGACAGCATTCCTATGACTTTTTTAAAGCAATCTCCCCAGTTTTTCTTTTAAGCAAAATTCTCAACTAGTCCTTTAGAGCTGTAGAAGCACTTCCCAGACCTGCCCCAAAGAATGTGCCACTGCTGTGTGCCAGTGTCAGGGCTGGGACTGGAGCTCAGGTGTCCTCACTTCCTGCTCTTACTGACTGCCAGCAAATCCCTGATGTGTGTGTGCCAGAACACATTTGGGCAGCGATGGATGAACAATAAGAACTCGACAAGCCCCCCAAACCAAAGCTATTTCCTTGAATTTTTTGTTGAATAATGGTAAAAAAGGGGTGTTAGATTCAGTGATGTCAGAAGATGTGAAGCCAGCCAGCAGCTGCCAGGGAGCCTGAGAATATGCAATCTCCAGTGGGCTGCAGTATAGCCAGCTCTTTTTTTTTTTGATGGCAAAGAAAGATGAAACACTACAAAGATATTCCCAGAGAGAAAATAGATGTCATACAACATTTAAATAGATCCTTTCAAGAAGGAGAGCTGCAGAAACCCTTATAACTAGCTCACAAGTGTGAACCTGCTGATTTATTTTATATTATTTTATTTTTTTAAAAGGCTGGTAGGACAGATAGCATGCTTTAAATATACAGCTCTGTTGTCTTGATAGCTTAATTCTATTGTTCAACTTTAGCCTGAATGTACCAGCTGATAATAAAAGCAACACAGAAAGCAAGACCATACCTACAAAATGAATGTTTAAAAAAAGCTTTGTTCTCTACAAAGCAAGACATTTTGAAATAGGGAACTGGTTAAAATGGAAGTTTTAAAGACTGCACAGGGATCCATGGCAATAGAGGAAACACAAGTGCCAAAGAAACTTCTCATGTAGTGCAGCTGAAATATTGATAACTGGGAGATGGGAGTACAAGAAATGAGAAAACCTAGAAATGGTAATTTTTTTCCCCAGAAAGCTGTATGCACTATGGAATGAGGGCAGTTGTCAATCCCTCAGTTGGGAATGAAGTACATTTGACCTGTGTGTATCAAAAGGCAGATCAGTATCTCTCTCTTAATGATTGGAAAAATTTAATAACTCAAAGGACCCCCCGATCCTGAAACACATGCATATATGTAAGGAAAGATAGCTCTCTTGAGCCAGGGTCACAGTCCTGTCCCCACTGCAGATGCTGCTGCAGTTCTCTCATCTCCATGAGCCCCGAGGGCAGCTCTGCTGCTTTGATGCTCTTTGCTGTGGTGGTGCCTGGTCCTGGCCCAGGGTCCTTCCCTACTCTTGCTTGCAGTGGGACCCAAGATCTTTGCAGGGAGCTCCACAACTTAATGAGCACTTTAGTTTTCCCAATGTATCCATGCAAACAAGTTGTCCCATTCCTTGCAGTGCCACTTCCATTGCTGCTGAACCTGTCCCAGCCTACCCCTGTGCTTCGCTTCCACCTTCCTCCCTCAACTGCTGCTTGTATTCAGTCCTCAGTGGCTACTGATGAACACACGTTGAAGGAGCATCAAGCAAACTTCTGCTTAAGCTGATTCTTGCAAGAAAAGAAAATTCCAACTGGACACCAGCTTGATGTGGAGTAGTTCCACTGGATTTACTCTGGACTTAGAGTTGAACCCTCATTCATTAGTGTAGGCTGATGAACTTGATGAGAGCTGGCCTATGCAATAGAAAATGCTCATTTTTAGGCTTCAGTAGTTCTGTGAGTTACAAAGGTGATCCTTCTCTATTTATTTATTTACTGCATTCATCTCAGGAAAGGAAGGACCACATCTTGATGAAACTGGTAACAGCTCTATGTGCCTTAGCCCACTGGAGGCAGGTGGCTGTGACAGTACAAACGACTCATCTCCAGAGGTGCTGTCAAAGACTGGCTTCCTTCAAGTTCATACACAAATATCATTTATTTTCCTCTGTCAAAGTGATTTCAAAGTATCTGTTGACTGTGATGAAAGAAAGGATTTTGTGAATTTAAAATTTTTCTGCGGATAGTAAGAAGGAAAAAGAAAGAGGTTTTCATGCCCAAATTATGAGTAGTTGTGGAGGCTTTTATACCATTGTATAAAAAGTCTTCTGTACTCATAATGCAGATTTAAAATAAAGATTAAAAAAAAATACAAGGAAGACCTTTCCTATGAATTGTTTGATGAATTCTGTTCCTCTCTCTTTACTGTTTCAGTCACTATATGTGAATATGAAAACACAGTTCTTTAAAACAGAATATTAATTAATGCGACATTCTTGTTGGACTCTGTTTGACATAGACAATACAAAGCCTTTGTCTAGGGCTCACAGCTGCTGCCTTTTCCCATTTCATGTTTCCTGAGGATTGATTTTTCTTCAAAGCTTGCACTGATGTTGGTGCAGAGTCAGGACTGGCTGATCCTGCATAAGGATAAGGGGCGAATAAGAGAGTTGCTGCAGAGTTAGGGGAAGGTTAGTTAGAAGAGATGTTTGTACTGGTGGTGTCAAAAGAGGCAGCTCATGGATGACCCACTCATGGGTACTTGGCCTGTGTCCCTTTTCTGCCCAGAGGTCTTATTTCCCATGAAGTACTCCCAAGAGGTGGTACAGAGCACCACCAGAGCTGAGCTGGTGACCTCTGAGCTGGCTGCAAGCTGGGCTCACGTGGGGGAGGACTGCAGTGCTCAGGGGCTCCTCTTCAGCCCAGCTCTGTGTTGTGGTGTTGGGAAGTAGGTAGCTGGTGAGGAAACCTGTCAGGATCTTTGCAAATCAACCCTTGGGCACTTAGAAGTTGCATGTAAAAAATCTGCAGTGGCTTTTTGGAAGCAAAAAGTGCATATTTTCTGTGAGAATATTCTGTAAGAATAATTCTTTTACAATCAATAGGGAAAATTCACTGTTGATGAAGGGACCTGGAGGACAGAGAGCAACTGCTTGCTTGCTTGTGCTGGTCATACTTAAAATACATCTCTTCTTATTGTAAAGCTGATAAAATTTTGAAAGGTTTCTTGTACTTACAGCCTCAGCTGAGCAGATTAAACATTACATAATGTGCCTCTCAGGGGCACTACATGATTAATGAATGCTTACAAAGTGCTTTGTTAAATATGACGTAGTACTAATGTCTCTCTTGTAAAAGAAAAACTGAGGAGGCATTAGTAGAAATTGTCTTCCCTGAAAGGCATTCTCTAAATTTTTTTTCCTAAAGTAATCTACTGAATGAAGAAAAATAAACTGTGAATGATATGCACGATAAAGCAAACCACCAGTTTTCTCTGCTTGTGTTGGAAAAGGGACCTAGCCTCTCAGGCAATCAGTCATAAAGTCATACAAACTGTAGAGAAAGCAATGTGGAAGCCAATAATTTAACTGACAGCTTCCCTGTGCCACAAGCATAAAGAAGGAATATAACCTGAAGCTAAAAGGAAGCTTTCTTGAAATGAGTGCTGCCATGATAGCTGAGCTTTGATTTATTTTTACTTTGCATTGACAAATGAATCCAAATAGAGCTTTGGCTTTCAAATATCTCTTCAGTAAAAAAATAGTTCTTATAAAATAATGTTTTGAACTCATTTTTGGAAAGGTGGGAACACTTAAAGAAAAAACATTCCAAGGTATACGTATATCTGTATGACACTGGAATACAAATTATAGGTCCCTTCAATTAGAAAATAGTATTTTTAAGGATTCTACTGGGACTAATTGCATAGGGCTAGACTGATGGCTGCTGCATGTCAGCACAGATATATTGGCTTTCATTTTTGACAAGTGAAGATCTGCCCTTCAGTTTTGATGCCTCTTATTTAAATTCTGGATAACCTATTATTTCTGTTACACGTGTCTTTCTGTACCTTCTCCCAGAGAGAATACTCTTGGTATTGAGAGGAAAAATCAATATAGATTCATGTTTTGTATCTTCATGACACTTTCTTGCAGTGGCTGTCACTGAGAGTAACGAGGGACTGAGATCGGATGGCAGATAAAGCTTAGTTCTGTTAAGGATTTAAAAAATTGACCCCTGTCCATGTGGATTTCCAAATCTTACCTAAGTTCTTCCAAGGAGATCCTATTACTGCTCTGATTTTTCTAGCTGCTTTGTTTTTCAACTATGTTACAGATTTTTAAAGATTTTTTTATAATCATTTTTCTCTTTCCTTTTTAAAAGAGAAAAAAGATATCCATTTTTTGGGGGACAGTGAAAGATGTAAAATGCTGGAATTTTTCTTTGCTTGGTAGTTTTACACTGAGAGGATAAAATTCCAGCATGGTGATGTTTTGCATCCATATTTCACTGAGATAAGTGAGGACATGTGGCACAATGTAATGAAGAAACAAGCCTGGAGGCTGGCGTCAGACTGGGCTCTGGTCCCGTACGTGTTCCAAGTCCAACTGGGACCAAAATTTGAACTGAGCTCAGTTTTGCTACCACCTTTCAAGGCACTTCAAACCTGACTTGCTGTACATAGTTTGGGCAGAAGAGGTAGTCATTCATTGCTGGCATACATAGTGCACCCTGAAAACTAGAGGAGCGATTTACTCCTTTGAGTTCCTTCTCAGGGAAGCATTAGAGCTTTTTCTTGTGCTCAGGCCACCATTGGTGAAAGCTCTCTCCTGAAAAATCAAGCTTTCCCTTTGCTTGCTGGATGGGGACAAGTGGGTTGGCCAAGCACCAGGGGTTTGCAAACAGAAAAGTGGCTGCTTTCTGGCTTCAGCCAGAAATTTGCCAGAAGAGTCCAGAACATGAAACTCGGGTGTATTTTCCTTGAGGCATCTGAACAAAGGAAACTACATATGTGCAGATGTGAGCATAGGCCTGGAGAATCCAAAAATTCTTAAATGCTTAAAAAGACAAGCAAAAACCGGCAGCAATGGCAAGAATCTTCACTGGGCCATGTATATCCATGCATATGAGGAACTTTTCTGAGTTTGGAGTTGTTTGCAAGTTCCAGAACATAAGATTTCTTTATGATTTATATGCTATAAACTTCTATGGTACTTGTATTTGTTTCATATCATATATTATTGCGCCGAATGCTAAGCAGTGCATATTTTATTGCCTGTATAAACTACATAGCTACAATGATTTATTTTGTACTTATTTCTTGGAAAAGTAGCAAAACTTTATTCAAATGAAAAAAAACAACCCACACAAACCCCTTGAAATGATCATGTGCAGATTTTATGACATATTTTCCCAGAAAAACAAATTGCATGTTCTTGAATATTTAATCTTTTAAGTGTCATATACAAAACCAAGTAGCTAACTGATATTTGGATTCTAATTATGAAATGCTGTGCAGCAGTAAAAAAGTGGTATTGTTTCTGGTGTACTGTATCCAGGTCCCTCAAAAATCTTACATTTGCAGGTAACTGCTGTAAAACCTTATGCCCCTGTGTAAGGCTTGGGCGACCGAAACATTAATAACTAAAAATTAGTTAGTGATTGTGTTGTTAATGCTTTCAAAATGAGAAAGGGCTTAGTGTTGCTTTGCTTGAAGGTATTAATGGCCACTGTTAGTAAGGGTGTGTTTTTTGTTCCTTTGCAACAGTGGTTAAAGCTGATGGATATACTAACCTCTTTCATTTAGGGTAAATAGAAAGCCCAATTAAGTGCTCCTTTGTGTAGCGATAGATGAAACAACAGCAAGTTGCACCCGAGGCAATGAGCTGTGTGAAACTAATGAGCAGCTGAGCTGAATGGACAAGGATTTTCCTGCAGATTAATTGCAAACTCTGTTTTGACTGGTTGATGCTATATCCTTCCATGTTCTTGAAGTAAAAAATAGGGAAAAACACCATAAAAAGGGAGAGCCCCAGCGCTTAGCCTGGGAGAAAGCCAAGAGCAAGAGCTCCTAGTGGGAATAGCACTTGCTGGGAAGGCAGTCTTGGATTTCTGAACAGAAAACAGATTCCTGTTGTTTGGGGGGGCAGGGGGGGGAGGATAAAAGGAAGCTACAATGAGGTGAAAGGTGAAATGTATTTTTTTCTTTGTACAGGTGATAACCTAGACCAGGCTTCTGTGATAGGCATGGTGGGTCTCAGGAAGGATCATCAAAACTGAGAGTGGATTCATGGTTTGATATGAAGTATTGCAAACAAAATTACTTAGATTATTTACAGTAATTACAAGCAATGCAGATGCACTGTGAGTTGAGCTCAAGTGAAGCTGGTGGCTTGATTCATGTAGAACTCGATAGGTGCATTAAAAATGATGTATTTCACTGTGACTATTTTACAGATACTTCTGCAAAATAGATGCAAGGATTTCTAGGATGAGGATGCAAAGGGTTTCCTGCAGGGGAAAAAAGTCTCAAAGGACTTTTTCTGACATTGATGAGAACAAGTTGGACGCTTGGGATTTATGGTAACCTCCTTGACAGCAAGATAATGCCTTGGGGGGGTGGGCTAAAAATTGCCAGTGTGCTTTTTGTTAAAGAATACTGGAGTGTGTGAGTCATCAGGGATTAAATACAGGAGAACCGTACTCGTTTTCAGACAGCAACATATCACTACCTTCCAAATAGGTTTAATGTTTGCCCTATTGTGAGATTTTCTTAATTACTTGTGGATTCGAGAACTTTGTGTTCACTACAATTTAGTCATGGATATGTCCTGGTACAATGACTACAGAAGTCCAGCTGGAAGTGCTGGTGGCTGTGTCTATTGATATTCATGTTGCAACAGGATTTTTAAAATTTTTCATAGGAGTCCTTGTTATGAAGTGTTAAGCACTTGTGAGTGTTAGGCTGTTCTTGTTTGTTCCTTCAAAAATGTTATTGATAGGGAAAATAGTTACTGAGAAGTGTATAATATTTTGCATTTTCTGTAGAGTGGTTTGTCTTGGCTGGTGTATTAATTGTGTTACCACATAGGGGTGCTCAGTTCAGTTGTGACAGTATAAAGATATACAGAGAACTGTGACAAGTTTTTCCTTCATATTGGTATGATTTCTCTTAATTTCTATTTATATAATTTCTCTTCAACTAGTAGTGGAAGGACTCCAGAACTTTAGGATGAATGAGCCACTGATGCCTAAACCTGGGGGTAAAACTCTTGGAAGAGTATGTTACCTTGGGATCCCAATAATGAAGCAGAGAAAGAGCTGCTTTCATCTAAGGAATAAGGAAAATGGTGTTTTACCCAAATGCACTGCCCCTTTCCCAGGAGAAGGGGGTTGTAGAATAGGACAGCCTTCTTGTGTACTTCTCTGTACCCTTCTTGTGAATGGAAAGGAAGAGAAACTGCTGCTAGGCAGCTTACATAGCCCCTCTATGTGCTATTTACTTGAATGCTGGAAGTTAACCTGAGCAAAGGTTTCAATCCACCTTCACAACAGGACTTTGGGACAAAGTGATTCAGGACACTGGTGGCAACTGGAAGAAAGAAAAAGAGCAGTGATTCTGTAGTTGCTGGCTTTGTTTAAAAAGCAAACAAATACTACCTCAAGAGAATACTGGATTTCTTCCTTTTTAATGTAAACAACATCAGCATGTCTTACCTCCCTTTCTGTCCTTGCTTTTGCCTGTATTTTCCATATCGAGTCCCACCACAGCTCCATTCCCTGAACCCTACAGCCAGCATGTGTGTCCCAATCCTGCAGGGCCAGATCCTCACGCTAGCGTGCAGCCTCTGACATGAGCATTGACCTATGAGGAGATCAAGGCTACAGTATTCATGAAGCCCAGGGCAGAGCTGGTTTGCTTTGAGCTCTGCCACAGAGGGACATATTAGAGAGCAGCAAGGGAAGGGATTTTCAGTACCAGGCTACAAGAAGCCTTATGCATGTCTTCAAGAAGAAAAGCCCTAAAGGCAGGTTCTCAAAAAGGCAGTCACCTACTATGGAGATGTTCTTTTGGGCGCTCCTTCCCTCGTATGCATAAATTCTGAATAGCTCCCCACAATGCATAATATTTAGGTCTGACTTCAGTATGCTCGAGACAAAGTCGAGGCCGTAGGCCAAAAATCCCATCTGGCCACTCAACCCTTGCTGGGCTGCAGTGAGGAGCTGGCAAGGCTGATCCGTGAGGATCTGCAGGCTGGGTGGGTTTTACATGGAAGCAGAGCAGATCCTGATCTCTTCTCCTGTAGCTGCCGTTTTACACCATCTCTCAGTGGTGTAAGTGACTGTGTGGGAGGCTTCTGGGGTCAACCTGTTCTAATGAATTTTGGCTGTGCAGTGGCCATCCCAGGCAGAAAGCACATGGCCAGGAATTGTTGCTGAAAAGTTAAATTGTACCTGTGGAAACCCTTAGATTTGAGTGAATTTCACAGGTAAGAGCCATTGCTCAGTATATATTCCTGCTTCTGGGGACTTGAAGTAAATTCTCCCATCTTCCCCAAAACCTTGACATAGAGATGGTTGTGCTGCTAGCTGGCCAACACCAAACTCAGCAACATCACCTCATCATACCTTCATCATCTGTTTGCTCTTCTCCATCTTCAAATAAGAAACATATCTTGATCTTTTATTCTTCATCTGTTTGCCCTTCACCATCTCAAATCAGCCAGGGGGAAACAGACCACTGAGAGAGAGCTCAGCAAGCTGCCCCCAACAGGAACTCTCTTCCACAGAAACTCTCTTCCAACTGATCAGCACCTTGTTGCTTCTCTAACCTCACCCACCACCCCAACCACAATCACCTGGGGGCAGGCAGGGCCTCACACTGGTGGGCCAGGTTCTGCCCCTGGGGCCTTGGGGAACCACTTGGGGAACAAAACATGTTGCTGGGTTGTGACTCATCCATAGGTCAACACCAACTCAGGGCCCACAGCCCAGACCCCAGCACTTCAATGCTCCCTGCTATTACAGCTAAATATTCCTTCAGCAGAGCATTGAGACGGGTGAAGAACAAAAAGATGTTAAATTTGGAGTGAATTTTTGGTGTCCTAGCTTGAACTCTGTCTGTTGGACCATGGAAGGTGGCCTTCTGCTCCCAGTGATGCCACCTCACATGGTCTGAACCTGCCTGGTGTATTATGAAGTGTCTTTTCTGAAGCATGAAATCGAGTCAATACGTGAGAATCTCGCCTTTCATTTTGCAGGAAAGCAGAGAAGAAGTGGGAGAGAAAAGCACGCTTTTAAACCAGCTAAAAATAACAATAAGAAAGTGAATAAAAAAAAAAAATCCCACAAACTTCTAATTTTTAAAACTACGTGACTTTTTAAGCCAGCCACATGACTTTTTTTGGGTGTGGGGGGGTGGGGGCTGACTCATAATATTTGAATACTACAGATTGGCAATACTGAGCCTCTCTGTTTTCTGGGCGGGCGTAATTGCTGTTAGAGAGTGAATTGCCTCCCTCGGATCTTGGAAGGGAGTAGTAGAGCAGAGGAGTAGCTGTGACTCAGCCGTGGGGACGTGTGTGAGTCACGGTGACTCTTGGGTTGGTAATAACTTAGGGCAGCACTTTAAAATCTCATGGTCCATCCCCACGGAAAGGTGGATGTTTGCAGCAGATACAGATACAATTTTAAAAGCAACACTGGCTCAGAAGTAGAATGAACCGTGGCATTTTGCTGTTTTACAAGTGAATTAGAAATTACATGGAAATGCTTTGATTCCTTTCCCATCACATAGGCTGATCTCACTATTTAAATGAACTCTAACCCTGAAGTGCTTCAGAGTTCCAAGTATTTGGGAAACCCACACCACCATAGTCTATATGAGAAGGAAAGTTTGAAGATGATAATGATAGTTTGAGGGCTTGAGATTTCTGTTGTTACTTTCATTGCTTTTATAAAGTATTTGTCAGTCATGTTTGCAGAGCAAGAATTCTAATGAGTAATTGGCGTTGCTGTTGTTTATTGCTTTGATGTGAAATCTATTTTATTTATTTGTTTGGAATTCAGCCCAGCAGTGGATTACTGTGTTATCTGTGTCCGGTTTAAAATATTTGATTTAAGCCTTCAGTGTGCAAATTAATCTTGATGTATTTGTAAATGGAGAAACTGCGCAGGTTTCTATTTATATGATATTAAAGATAAGGGACAAGAAGCAATGAAAATGGAACCAAATATTTACAGTTGGGAAAAGGAGAAACAGCAACATCTAAAATGATATTCTACATAAACCAAACTAGAGAAAAAAGGGCTGTAAGAACATAAAAGTAGTTGTCTTTGCCTAGGAGATATTTATAGACATAGCAGAGTTTAAACTGAAATTCAGTGTGAATAAATTCTAGGCATGGGCTGCGTGAGAATACAGCTAGGAAGCCCTGTAGTCCTTACTGTATGTTGGAGGTTTTTGTATCTGAAATGGGAATTGCCAGGTCTATGATTTGCACTGGGGAGGTGGGAGAGGGGTGGGTAGGAGCAGGCCAGGCCAGGCCACAACTTCACTTGCACTGGGGCTGGGGACCACGGTTGGGGTGAGGGGGATGTGGCAGCACCTGGGAGACCCTGCTCTGGGCATGCAGCAGGAAACGTTGTGCAGAGGTGTCTGAACCCTGCCTTGCTGGTAGTTTGGGTAAAGTAATTGCTTGTTACTTCGATAGCATCTGAGTTTGTTTTGGTCCCAGAGAAATCCAGAACTGCTGCTTGGAGCATCTGGTGTGCTTATTCCTGAGCTTCCAGACAAAATGAGCTGCTGGGCTTCAAGGGCATCCCAGTTGGCTACAAAACTCCTAGATAAACCTGGCTAATGCTCCAGGTTTTATTTCACTGAAATTTCCCATTTCAGTTTTATGTGTGTCTGAAATGGGGTTGAAAGCCACAGACTTGAGTGACATTTTGTGGAGGAAATTGCACTGCTCTGAATTTGGGTAGCATTGCACGGACACTTTCCAGAACAAACTGATGCCCTTGGCTGGCAGGAGCTCAGCAGACCAGGGCTGAGCCACTTGGCTCCCACCAGTCTCACTCCCAACACCAACAGCAAAGTGCAGAAAAGAGACCAGGAAGAGGTGAGGGCATCTCCCCAGCTCTATTTTCCACTCCTCAATTAGGAATATCTCAGTTGTTACAATCCCTTGGTGCAATCACTGTCATAGTCAGTGGAATTGTTGTCAAATTGGTCTATCCCCAGGTGATCCAACGATGTTCCAAGACTAAAAGAGAGTTGAGGGAACTTAGAGGAGAGCCTTTACTGTCAAAAAGATTCTGATCTTTTTAAAGGTTTTGTTGCTTTAAAAGCTATTAGTAAACAATCCTCTAAATAACGTATCATAAGATTGCTTGTTTTAATGGTTGAAAAGAATGAGTTGGGGACCAAACTTTGTATATTTGGAAAATGAACAGAAGATATTGAGTGCCTTGTTCCTCACTGATCATATTACAGTCTATATTCTCTTATTTTTAGTAGAAATATCAGTTCTATCTGAGGTGAGATTTCACGGTTATTGTACTGCCAGTGACACTGAGAGGGAAAAAAGTCTCTGTTTTCTTTTACACCTTTTAATTTAGAGACGTCTAAAAATATGTTTTCTCAAAAAGTCTGATGTTTGGATTGTTTCACTACTGCTCCTCTTCTGTTTTCTCCTTATGCCTGTCCTTTGTGTATTTTAATAGCAGAATATTGTGCTTTTGTCTTCATGCTCTGCTCATGCTGTACTCAGCATAATTAAAACAAGCTATGTAGTTACTTGGGTATTGCTTGTACATTGGGAACCCCCACATGTCTGGTTATCTGTAGCCAAATTGTGGTGGCTCAGTGGCCCTAAGGTAAAATCTTGTCAGCGTTAAAACCAAACCAATTCCTCATGGTGTTTGTGGCCCAGCACTTAATTTCAGCAGGAGAAAGCTGCACCGGCAACTGTTGACCCCATCAGCATTCAGGCTGTGGAGATCCCTTGAAACAAGGAGTCCCCAGCCCTTTGAGATCCTGCACATCAGTTAAACCTCTGGTTATTAATGGTGGCAGCTCTGACCAACCTCAGCCATGTCAGTAAGAACTCACTAGAGTAGTGAGTATGGAATGACTTAGAAAACTTGAGTTTCAGGTATTTTGCTGTCTTGAAGCTTTGTTTGTTTCTTGACCACCCTTGTCCCAGTGGGCTCCAACTCCCTTCTCATCAAATTTTGTAGGAGCTGAAAGAAGTTCTTGTGTCAGGAGCTGCATTAATCTCGGAGCACATCACCAACTCTGAGGTACAGTTTGTAATGTCTGCTGGGTTGTGCTTAACAAGATGTGTAGTGTGTTTGACAGTCCTTTGCCAAAACTTAATGGTATCCAAATAAATAAGAGTGCTGCTCTATACAATAATAAGTTTGGTTAAAATAGGTGAAGTAAATATGGACTTTACCATTAATTGCTTTTCTGCTATACGCTTTAAAAGTAAAAGCACTCTGCTGATTGATGGCTGTCCTGTGCTGTGTGTTTTGAGGGTGACCCTGGCCTGGTTTGACAAGCAAGCAGCTTAGATTTTGCTCTAGAGTAAAATCAACTTTTATAGGCAATATTGTTTTAGAGTTTTGCCTTTTATTTGAATTAAGCTTGGCCTTTCATGAGGAGGCTGCCTGATGCATAGTGAAACCACCGAGCCATTGTAAAGAGGATGAGTCTCATCAGGAATCCATCTACTAGTGTCAGCTAGAGCAGAGTTAACGGTGCTTCAGTTCATACAATTCCTTAATCAGTGCATTCAAAATACAATGTTGCTGGACACTGGCTTAGTTTTCTGTGTCCCAGTTTACTGTATTAATGCATTTTCACATCTAAAAATATCTGAGCTGTTTCCATGATACACTGTGCTTCAGTTTGCACAGAAAACAAGTCTCTGTTTCACAAAGGAGTATCTGCATTATATCTGCCAGCACAGAGAGTCTCTGGTACTGACACTGGATATTCATGACTGAGGAGAGGGCTCAGTGCAAGAGCTTCTCATCTCCCGTGATGAACCACAGTAAAAACAACTTAGGAGGGAAGCTGTGCCTGTGACATCCAGCTTGACTCCAGCTTTCAGGGTTCATTCCTCACTCCTTCCAGGCTGGGACAGACTTGCCCCTGTTCTGCACCCTCCTCATTGTGCTCCCTTATTATCATTCTGTGTGGGTGTGTGACTATAGCAGGCAAGTCAGAAAACACTCAAAAGGAAAATATATCGTTGAAGACCAAGATAAAATTTTAAGGGCTTGGAGAATTTCCCAAGGGCTTTTGCACCAGTGCAGTTTCAGCTTGGCAGGAGAGTTGGGGTATTTGAACTCTGCTTTTGGCAGCATGAGCATTAAGGAGGTGAACTGAGTGGCTTGCACAAGGAGAGCGATCGCAGTCTCCAAGATGAAATGCTTCTCTTGGGTGTCATGTAACAGGTCAATAATAAATAGGCTGTTGTTGCTTGGATGAGCTAATTTTGAAATCAGGTTCCCCTGCAGTCCTGTTCCCAGTAAGCCCCATCTGGAGACTTGGGAAACAGGAGGTAGAGAAGGTCTGGTCTCCTCCTCTCAAATGATGGAAGGTTCCTAGCCCCAGTGTGTAGACAAAGTGATTGTGCAGAGGTAAAGAGGCAGCTTTGACAGTTAGTAAGGAAAATCTGTGGGGTTTGGGTTGTTTTTTTAAATTTTACTACCTTTTTCTTTTTCTTTCTCTCTCTTTTTCTTTCTTTTCTTTTTTTTTTTTAAAATATTGTACTCTGCTTACCCCAGGGAAGCAGCCAGGCCAGGAGAACACACGTTGCTCCAAGGGCTGCTCTGCTGTTGTCCCCCACCTGCTGGATCTCAGCCTTGAGTCTGTTGTGCTTGGTACGTGGTCTGCTGGTACCATGTGCTCCATGAAACTCTCACTGCACTGCCATAGATCTTCAACAACTCAAGCTGATTTTAGTGGAATTAGTTTGGTTTTGCTCCAGGATAGTTGGCAGAATAATTTGGTCTAAAATAGCATTGTTTTTACCACCTATGGCACAGCTTATTGGATGCAGTGCTTAATTGAAAGACTTTAATATGGTGCCGAGTAGGAAAGTTTCTTCACCTAAAAGCTCATTGTGACTTTCACTCCTCTCCCAATATCCTTCTTTGATTAGACCTCTTAAAAGGCATTTCTGGGAGCAGTGGGGAGCACTAGAGGACAGTGGAAGAAGGATGAGACATCACCAGGAGGAAAATGCAGGTGTGAGGCTCGGGCACCTTGGTCCCAGTCTGTGCCTTGCCTCCAATGTTCAAGCCTATTTGTTATTGCAGAGTTGGTTGCTCAGAGTTCACCATCCCACTTGGAATTACTGACTCATCCAGGATGGAATAAATATTTCCTAATGGAGACTTATAAAAACTGCAGTCAGTCCTACTGAAAAAATTGAGCAAGTTGACATGTCTAATGGAGGTAAAAAGCCTCCTCAGAAGCTTTCTGCCATCTGTGGTTTGTTATCCCTATATAAAATGTATATTAGCTACTTGTTTACTTGCTGGTTTGGGGTTTATAATGAAAAGTGATGCCAACAAGTTGCCCCTTTATAAGTAGAGGTTGATTGTCAGCAGTAGCAGGGTGATCCAGGATTTCAGGTACCTACTTACAGTTGTAATTTATGACCAACACTTTTCTGTTAGTATTGAAAGGGATGGAGATGTAAAATACCAACTTAAATATTTATGTAGGTAGCATATCCTTGTGAATATTTCTTAGTGGTAAGGAAATGCTGTTTAAAGAGCAATACGCTGCAATTCAGTGGGAATGACTATGTGAAAGCTGACAGTGTTTTGAACAAAATCTGTGGATGCCATAAAGTGATAGAATTACTCATTCGCCAAATCTGTGCTTTGGGAGAGAGCAAAATGTGTTAGTTAATGATACTTCAGTAGTGACAAAGAATTTGTCTAGAAAATTGGCACATCAGTTGAGAATATCTGGTTATTGAGATTAAACATTTAGGGGTTCAGTGTTCCTTCAGTGCATGCATTTAATTCCAGCTAAGAGGACAGAACGTGTGCATGCAAGCTGAATAAAAAGCAGACATTGACTACTTGCCTTGCTATCGTATATAATGAGGAGATCTGATGATGCTCAACTTTCCCATTTACCAAATCTGACAATTACAATTACAAATGTCTTTGCAAAAGATCCCATTTCTTTCCTACTGACTGACAGCTGCCTGGTGGATTTTCATGCAGAAATCCATTTTGCATGCAGACACCTCAGATAAAAAAGAAAGTATTTCTGCAAAAATGTTGGATCTTCAGCATGGCAAGAGTTGCAAGAGCTGATTTGTATCTCTGCTCTCTTTTGCCCCACTTACCATAAAAATAGCTAACAAAAAGAGAGGAATACAGTTTAATAAAGTCTTGTGAAAAAGATAAGAACAAAATTAATCTGGTAAATTATCTTCCTACTATAGGTGTTATTGACACTTAATTTTTTTCAAAGACATGGAATTATTGCATACTGATTGTCTAATATTAAAGTTTAAGAATATATTAAAATTTAATGAAAATGTCTTAAATAGCAAGCTGAAGAGCCAATGTTACTTATTTTTCTTTTTTGTGTCTGATGTATCTACAGCTGAAATTTCTGCAAGTCTTTCCCTTGTCTTTAATAGATATTAGAGCAGGCTTTTAAAGGAGCAGGTCTATTTACTAAAGGTCAGACACATTTGCAATGAAAATTCCATTCATCAAGATGCATTTATATTGTGAAAACAGCTTACTGCTTCAGAATGGATTTTTCTCCGTCCCTTGTCCCTCCTGGAAAAAAACAAACACCCCTGAAAAGAATGATGGTAGCGTTTCTCCTGGCACTCAAAGGTCAATTCAAAATATAATAGCCCTGAGGGCTTACTCAGCTGGGTGAGGAAGCTGTGCTCTTGCAGAACACCAATATACAGAGAGGGAAGCAGGCATTAATATCTGTTTGAAATAATCCATCAAAGCTGGTATTTATAGTTTTGATAGTAAAATGAACCTGGTGCTGAAGAACCTTTTAGAGAAAAGCTTACTGCTCTGAGGGGTTGAGGAAGTCTGGTCTTGTCTCTCCTGGTGTCTGTAGGATCATATAATTATAGTAGTTTTTCCTCAGAAATGCGTTTACTTAGTTTTCAGAAATGCTTCTAAATGATGCTACTGTGTTTTGATTTAAATAATTTTTTTAAAAAAACAAAGCTCACAGACAACTGCCAGAGCCTGTCAGAGTTCAAGGAACATCTGGATGATGCTCTCAGTTATATGGTTAAGTTTTAGATAGTCCTGTGAGGTGCAGGGAGCTGGACTCCATGATCCTTATGGGTCCCTTCCAACTTGAGATATTCTAGGATTGTAACTCCCAGAATACTTCAGCAAAAACTGGAAATCCCTCAAAGGCCTTGCACCTTGGCCCTTTTTTTTTCCCTTCTTGCCCTGCCCCACTCGTCATGTTCTCTTTGCATGTTCTCTACAGCTGATGGAAATGGGATGGACTGTGAGAGACATAGTCAGAGGAAGGTACGTGGCATTTAGGGTAGATTTAATAAGTTAAACTCGAAGTACAGCTACTAAATGCAGTAATGGTATTTCTAAATTTATTTCCAATAGCCAAAAGAATTGTGTAGCTGCTGTAGATGAAACAAAGGGTTTTCAGTGGTGTTTTGTATGTTGCTGGGGAAAGAGGAACCCAATTTACACTTACCTTGCACGAAGCCATCATTAAGAAAGGTGAATTATTTCCAAGCTGTGCTGCTCTACCCGCTCTCCCTGTCCCCTCTGCTGCTGTTGCTGGTGCCCAGCCCTGCTCTGGCCTCTGCTAACAAAGCATCTAATTTGTTATAATGGTTTCAAACTTCATACATGCTGCTGGTATTGCCCAGAGATGTGATGCTGTGGGCATTAAACCTGAAGCCTATCACAAGAGGATCCTGCCTCTGCCTGGTGGGAGCTGGGTGAAGTCTGTGCTATTTTTATAAATGCTTATTTTGTGTCTAATTTGGAATGTGTTTCCATGCACAAGCAGCTGCCCCATTTCCCTTTGGGGGGCATATCCTGCACAGCAGCAGTGAGAGCTGGTGACAAACTGAACAGCATCTGAAAGCAAATTCCCAGCTTGTGTCCCAGAGATGTCCCTTCCCTTCTCTGGTGGCTTAGGTGCCAGCACCAACATCTCAGAGGTGTATGTAGTGCAAGGTGGGGATGCCAAGCTTGGACAGGCAAGAAGTGCCCCATGTCCCCATCCTCACAGATGTGTGCATCTCCTGCGCGTGCCGGCATGGGAGAACTTGGTTCTTCTGTGCCAAGTAAAATGCTGCTCTAGGACATAGCTGAGCCTACCAATGCTGGGGGCTGGGGTAGGAAAGGAGTGCAGGGAAGTCAGCCACTTCAAAGCTTTCTGAGATAATGTTCCTACCAAAGGCATTGGTGCTAGTGGTACACTGAAGCCACTTGTATATCTTGAAAGGCGCTTCTCCCCCTTGTAAAGAGAATATTTGTTAAGCATTTTTTAGTCTCAGGCATGGCCATCTGCTAATATAGTCAAGTAGACACAATAAAGGAGGTTTATCTCTTTTTAGGTTCTGTTACTTCAGGTTCTATTTTTGATGCAGTAGGAGCTGGCACAGCTGAGCTGAAAGACTCTCAGGAACATGCCATGCATTTTATAGTGGCTGTGACTCAAGAAAATTTGCTGAAGGACTAGAATTAAAGGCAGCACGTAACAGAGAATGTGAGATTGCTATTGCCCTGACTTTAGCCAGGGGTAGTTTAGAAGCTCTTTTTTACATAAGAAACTTGAGGCACTCTGACATTATGTAGTCTGTGCAGTGCAAGTCTGCGTGTGTGAGAACTGCACTGACATATGAATGGTCAACCAGCACGTCTTTTACCAATATAGGAAAGAAAAGCTTTTAATTGCTGTCTGGAGGCGAGTTTGTCATGTTCAATTTGTCTCCTGACACATGGTAGACTCATATCTGTGTTAAATAAATAAAGTGCACCAGTAATTTTGTGTATAGATAAAACTTTGCCTCTCCAGAGGTTCAGTTTCCTTGCCTTCACTGTAGGTGTCACTTGTCAAGGTTGGGAGCTCAAGGCTGAAAAGGACTCCTGGGTCAATAAGCTGGGTCCACTGCTTGTGCAAGCAACCACACTCTATTCTGCATTTGTCTAAGTTGCCCTCAAATCCCAGGTGTTTCTCACTTTCAGAGAACTCATAGTGGAACTTAGTCCAGTTCAGCCCAATGTGGGATAGGCCAGTGGGAGTGTGATCCCTTCCTGAGCCCAGTGGTGCATTGTGGTGGTTTGGGCTGGGCCAGGCAGGAGGAGGGACTGAGTGGCTGTCAGTGGATTATCTCCCATCTGTCTTTGCTGCCTAACATCCTTGGGGGTTCTGTGGTTTGGCTTTTCTTTTTGTGTGTTTGTTTTTAAATTAAATTTAAAATTTATTTTAACCTTTTAACCTGCATGCCAGAAGACTTCTAGTTACTTGTTCTAAAGTCTCCTGCAAAGTCTGATTCAGCTTGACTTTTTGCAGTTCTCTTGTGTTATCTCCCCACTTCTTGACCTCCTGTAAGACATCATTAGCTTCAGTTGATTCTCTTTCCCATTCACCGCATGCACTAAGCTGTGTTCCTGAAATGCATTTTCTTTTTAAATGTGATAATACAATATGGAACTAGGAAGTTATTTCTCAGTCCTAAGAACTCAATAAGAGTTGGGCCAAGAACAAAGTCTAAGAGCTCAAGCTGAACTTTCTAAATTTTCTGGGGAAAACTTGTGGAGGATGAACAAAAGTTCTCCTGCTGAAACCCACAACTTCCAAATGCAATTTTCATTCATCCTTGTCTTTGCCCAAAATTGTCACAATTAAAAATCTTTTGCTACCTTGATGTCTCTCAAATATGTCAGCCCTTCTTACAGGAGCTCTTCCAACTTCTGTTGTAGTTAACTTGGATGGTTACACCACTCAGAGCTGTTCTGAGGCTGGCAACATTGCACAGAATGTGTTGTTCTTGATAAACTTCAGTGATGGCAGGTTTTGTTTGTGTTCTTTTTTTTTACCTTTTAATTTACATGCTAGAACACTTCTAGTTACTTGTTTTAAAGTCTTTTTCAAGGTCTGATTCATCTTGACTTTTTGCAGTTCTCTCCTGCAAAGGCAGAAAGAGCTGTGGTAGGATCATGCCCTCCTGCTTTGATTGGGGTAAACTGAGGAGCGGTAGGACTGTGACGCTGGGCTCACAGTACTCTGGTGCTCTGAATTTCAGCAAGTTAATTATATATGACCAGCTCTCCCTGCCACTTTTCTAATTAGCTGTGGTTTGTGCCAAGCCTTAATCCTTCTCTGCTACTGTTTTGAGACTTCCCTGATAACCAAAACAGATGAGCTGGTGTATCTTGTGATATCTGCATCGCTGCATGTTTTCTTTTCTTTTCCCTGATCCCCTGAACAACGCAGAAGGAAGCAGGGCTTTGAAACAAGGAATGGCAAAGAAAGATGAGCACAGAAAATCATCCTCTCTTTTCTGACGCTCTGCCAGAGTTTCTGTGTGCTTGGGACAGGTCTTCATTTACATCACTTTCTTGTTTTTCCTCATTGTTTTCTAGCAAGCAATTGGCTTGGACATTTTTCTGAATTCCGCGCACATCTAAGTGATAGATTCATACAATCCTTTGTATTATTAATTTGCTGGTTTATCCTGTGTTTTTCATATTATATTGCTTTTGCTTTCAATTGTGTGCTCACCAAAATGCTCTGCAGTATTCAACTTCTTATTCCACAACTTCACATGATTTGATAGCATTTAATTAGACTTTGGCTAGTTTGCTGTGTGTCTTAGTGTCTGTAATATGTGCCTGGTCAAAATTAATAAAAGGAAATACAGCCCTATAATTGTATAATCTTGTTCATATATCTATGACCATAAGCAACAGTAATAAGTAGTTAAATAAGAGTATTAGGGTATTACCTCTGTGGGTGGAAAGATCTTGGAATTACATAGAACAATTCGGCATCACCAACATTAATAGCATAGCAGGTGATTTTGCAAAGAAAATTTTGTGTGATAATTGATCTATTTGTTCTTTTTAGCTAATGCATTTTACAGAAAGTACAATAAATACTTGCAATTTATATTCAGGAGAAAGCCTCTGGTAATAGAAACTTTTCCAGTATCATATGCTTCAGATATTTTTAATATCCCCACTCAAGGTAAGTACATTTGCTGAAGTCACAGCATAAATGAATGATCATGGTGAAACCAAAAATAGCAGAAGTGTACTCAGGTACGCAGGGCCACTCTACAATGTTAGGACATAATTCCTTCAGATATCACCATGTATGGAAACAGCAGTTGGAAAAGCAAACGTACGATCTGGCATTGGAAGAACGATGCTGTAATGACAGTCTGTGGAGACATCTTGAAATGCTTATGCTTTCTTTTTGTTTCCTCTCTGTCCCCTATCACCCATTTCTTTTGAAGGCTTCCCAAAACATCCTCAGATGCAAACAGTTACTGTTTTTTGAACAGCATCTAAATTTTGGAAAGCTCATAAAAATGTATGAGCCTTGCTAAATGAAGGGACAATTATTCCAGGTTTTGTTTGTTCTGGTGAGAGACGTGTCAAGTGGGCACTGCTTGAAGGACAAACACCTTGAATGAAATTTTGTCTGTATCCAAACGTGGCCTGTATCCAAACCTGTCTGACCTTGTGATTTCTGGTTCCCCATTACCTGAGAAAACTCCATCTGAGAATTTTACAGGTGTAAGGAGAGGAGCTTTGGAGGACAGATAAGAACAGGGTGTGTTTAAAAGGTCTGATCTCATGTGGAATGAGAAAAGTGTCTCTTCCAGAAGGCTCAATTGCTTTATTAGGAGCATGTGATCACAGAAAGTATAGTCTTGACAGCAGAGTTGACTGGAAAAACAGTTTTATCAAAACCCAAGTTGTGGGGACTTCTTTGTGAATTTAACTATTTTGACATTTTACTGAGGGGAGAAAATTATCCAAACAGAACATACTTGCTTTGAAATAGCATTAAATTCTGGCTTGAAGAGTTCAACCTGCTTTCTACGCTGAAGATATGAGATAGCTCTGAATTCTGTTAAAAGTCATCTCTGAGGAGGAAAACAGGCCCCAGATTAGTTGCCACAGATAAGAAGAAAGGATTCATTGTGAAACTGCATCATACAGTTAAAGGGTCTATCAAGAGGAGATGGCTTTGCTGAGAGGGAGATGCAGGGATCACCAGGCTGTGGGAGAGGTGAGGAGAGAAAAGAGCAAAAAGAAAACTGTAAATCCCAGGAAAGTGTGTGCTCTGGTGGAAAAATAGAAGAGAAGGAAGTTGTACTGTGGTTTCTCTTGCAGTGATCTTCTTTATGGTAACTTTTTTCCTTATGGGATGTGCACAGGGACAAAGGATTGGTGTGTCTCTCATTGTTACAGCCCTGGCTCTGTTCTGCCATCCCTCCTCTTCAGATTTTGGTGTAATAGCATCACTCTTACATGTGGCAATTACGTTTCTGTGTATCTTGTATGTATTTCTCTAAAGGCAAGTATTAGGTACACACAGGTAGCTTTGTGCCCAATTAAAAAAAAAATCACCTTTGTGTCTTTACAGTGAATTTAAATTGAAAACTGTGCTGGCATATTTCAGCTACAAAAGGAAAATGTTGCCCAGGTTGTGTGGGTTTTTAAGTCCTGCTTTCCTTTCTGCAAGTTGCAGATCAAATACTCCTGAGTGCTGGGCTGGGCTGCCATGTCCTTGTTCTGCTCCACCACCTTTGCATGGATCCTCTGGATC
Organism: Brachypteracias leptosomus; assembly: GCA_013401335.1. Taxonomy (NCBI): domain Eukaryota; kingdom Metazoa; phylum Chordata; class Aves; order Coraciiformes; family Brachypteraciidae; genus Brachypteracias; species Brachypteracias leptosomus. Next base: position 61,491 of record VYZX01032599.1, read on the forward strand.
TTCTACCACTTTGTGACATACTGAGCTCGTCAAGCTGAGGTTTCTGCTTTGTCTGCTTGAAACATTCTCTCTGGCTGTCTGAAGATCACTCTCAGCCTTGAAATCCACCTGGACATTTTCCTCCTACTCAGAGCTGTGCATCCTCACATCCTTTGTTTGTGTCTCATTGTTTCAGATCTTCCTGAGGGAAGTTCTCAGCCTTTTTCTGTAGATATTTTTTTTCATTTTGTTTTGCATTAATAATACTGGAAGGGGTTGGGGGTGGGGGAAAGGAAGCTTCAGTTCTGCTGGAGATTTTCCAAGTTGGTTCATCATCATTAATCTTCCAATGTTATTTCTCTCCCTTAAAGCTTCTTGGTTCATTATTGCCACAAAAAAAGAGGAACCCTTTGTTCAGTAACAAGGGAATTTGTGTCTGTCAAGGCAGCAGCTTTTTGCTCCAAATTCCATATCTAATTTTGCAGAAAAATATTGTCAGCAAATTGCCTGAGGTATTGCAGTGAAACACAGGGCTTATGTTACCAGCAAACATTCATGCTATTATGTAAATCTTTGCAGAGCTGTGTTATCAGAAAAATAAATACATAGACTGACCACAAAATATACCTGAAATGAGGATGTGATGGCGACAAAGAAGAGCTGGCTAGTGACACCAAAAAACAATTAGCTGTCTGCTTAAATGACACTTCCATTTCATTATACACAAAGACTTTAGCTTTATTCATTAATTATTGAAAAATAACTTTGAACAGAAGAATAATGCTTTTCCCCATATGCGTAATCTGTGCTTGCAAAGCAAAAAATCCCAGCGGTTCAAAATGGAAATGTATTTATTGGCATGCCTAGTAGCTCTCTTCTGCCAAAGTGTGGAGCACTGGGTGTTTGATTTCCTACATCTGGGCTTCCCAGCTTGGCTTGCTCGGGAGCCACCAGCAGCGATGTGTGCAGCAGCACCTTGCTGGGGACAAGTGGCTCTCAAGGTACCATTCAACGTGGCTGGTGCAGTAGAGCCCATGGTGGCATGCACAGGGAACCCTCTGCCATGTTACTCTAAGCTTCATTTCTCCACAGCTGAGGCTCAGGTACTCAAAAGTACTTAGTTTCTATCTGGAGTCCAATTACTGCAAAAGATTATTTTTGGTTGCACAGAGAGAAATACCACTGTTCTGAAGCTCACATTTTCCCTGGCTTCTGGAAAATAATTCTGTGACCATATCTCCGTTCCAAACGTTGCTACATTTATCATAATTGATGTTATATTTAGAAACTGGGCTGTCATGTTCTAGCATTTTGATTTGTCTTCAAGTCCTTTGGAATATTGCACAGATCCCTGGAAAGACCTGGATCTAGAAAAATGAATATAAATCTCCAAATAATCACTTCTGTACCACCAAAGCTCCAAAAAAATAGTTTCTGAGCTGCACTTGTGTTCTTCTCCAATTATTTCTTACTGGATGGGGCCCAAAGAGCCTAGTGTCCTGAGGACTTCACAAATCCAGTAAAATACTCACTCAGCACAGCCCACATGCTACCAACTGCCTCCCCCAGACATATGGCTGTGTTTTTTGCCTATCACTATATAAGGTTAGCGTAGGGCAGAAACGCTTCCCCCTCCAGCTCAACGGAATAAGTGTGATAGTTTTTCTAAATTAAAACAAAAACAACTTCCACTCAAGAGTGTGACTAATGCAATGGAACCCAGGGGACTTATAGGATACACTAGTGGAGTAGTTGCTTCGTTGACTTCGCTACGTTGTGCAGTTGCTGACTGACCTGCATTTCTGTTGCTGTGGTTCAGGCGTGTCTAGACTCTCCGATCAAAGGTCAGGCATCTCAGTGTACACGAGGAGACATGACCCTGTAGGATGGAGACCTATCATCACAACTTTTCTTGGAATTCAATGTTGAATTTTCAGTATGTGTTGCTGTTGCCTGGGATGGAAGTCTCATATCTTCTCCAGTAGCGAAGTTCTTCCAGTGGCTGCCAGTGCCTCGTCTGCCACTTTGGGTGGCAGAACCAGAGATGATGTTTACAGTAACAGTCTTGCATTGTTTTTCTCCTTAGAGCTGTTTCTCTGCTCTAGTCCTATCTTGAGAAGTCTCATATGATTCAGAAATACTCTATAAATATTGTCACTACTGCCATTTAAATCCTTTTGCTGCTGGGCATTAGAAGGACAACTGCAATAACATTGCTGTGTCACTGGCAGAAATGTATTATCTCAGGATTTGGCAGTTGCTGGCATGTGGGAAGGGCTAGGATAGCTGGGCAGATGGGAAAGGCACAGTCTCAGCTGGTTTCTAAACTCAGCTGGAGCAGGGAGCTGTTGCCTTGTACTGGGACCAAATAACATGGCCTGGCTGGCTGGAGGCTTTGCACTCACAGAAGCTGCATCTTCAGGCTCTGCTGAGTTTCTCCCAGCACACTTACTGCTGTAATTTGGGAAAGAATGAACAGGGTGTGCCATGCTGCCTTTGCAGAGCTCGCCGCTTCGGTGCTGTTTAATCAAACTGTATCGATGATCTGATGTGTCCGAGCAATTTGCTTGCAAAGGATAGCTAGAACATTGGAGACTTAGAAATAAATAGAAATTGCAGGAGGAGATTGAGCCTACTGTCAAAGCAAACACTGCTGCTGCTACCCTGGAGGGTGAGTGGCACCATTCTCTGCAGGTTTCACGACCTGGCTCTACTCCTTCAGCAGTATTTCAAATATTTGGTCTTTTACAGCTACTGGACAGGCTTATTCTTGCAAACTTTTGGGAACAAAATGGCTGAAGATGGACACTGTTGTGATAAAGAGTTTTTATGACTGAGGTTGATGATTTGTGTTTTCATACAGCCAGGGTCTTCCTGTGCAAGCTGGAGAGTCACTTGATCTCTCTATGCCTTGATTCACCTTTGTAGAAAACAGATAATGGTTCTTTATCTCATCTGCCTAGATCATAAATGATAAGGACACGGACTTATGTATGTAAATACCTGGTATTGCAGATTTCCCAGTCATGACTGGGACTTCTGGTTGCTACTGTCCTACAAATGAGTAACAGGGTGGCAATTTCTCTTGTGTGACTCTAATGAGATCTTGAACATAGTTTCCATAAGAAAACATTTTGGGGTTCAGTTCTGTTTTTTGCATGTTAGTCATTAAACATGATGATGTTTCCTAGTCAGCGCTGTCCTACTTGGATCTTGAAAATATTATATTCTTTGGGGGNGAAATTTAAAACTTTTATACTTAATTGGTCTTGTCTAAGTCTCATAGGTTTTACTCAAAACTCATCATTGGTTTTAATAGATCTGCTTAACAAGTGTTGGTCTGAAATGCCTCAGGGTAATTAATGCTAATTCTTACATGGCCTTGACAGTTCTGCAAGAATTCCTACTAAAAGAAATAATCAAGGGATAAGTTATTATTTTAGCATATATAATGATGCATTCCAGGAATTAGGGTGTTAGAAACTAGATAACTAAGTTGAGAGGAATTTCTTATAAGATTAAAGCACTTGGAAATCAAAGTTCCCAGATGTCTTTCTAACTAATCTTACAAAACCACAGTACAAGCAGAATCTACTCCCATATTCAGCCCATGGAGCAAACTAAAGATGTTTGAAAGTAAATATCTGGTTCCCTTCCCTGTCACTGATAAATATGGACCAAATTAGAAAAGCATTGAAGCATACACTTAGAGGAATGCTTAAGTGTTTTCATCAGGACCTAAAGTAGTGAATTAGAGCAACTCTTACCCTTGTTCAAACCACACTGTCAGTGGAAAGATTCTCATTAACCTCTGAGGATTTTGCATTAGATCTGTGGGTAAAATTCTGGTTCCTTTGAAGTTAGTAGAGATGCTTCCATTAACCTGTGCCTGGGACTTCATTTATTTTGCAAAAGGAATGTTCACAGCATAAAACATATGATCATGTCCTGATAAATATAAAGAAAATTGATGCTATTCATTTAGGAATATCCAGCACTACCAATCAGTAGGAAGTTTGAATACAAAAAAGAAGCTAATCTAATTATGCGAAAATCCTTGCTGTGTAATAAAATAGAAATGATTTCTGCATGTCTTACTACAAATGAAAGAGATCAGTATTCAGAAACATGTCTGAATTTCTTTTAATATGTATTGAAAATACCTTTTGTTCTCAAACTGCTTGGTAACCATTGTAGTCTACTTTTACCAGCCACAAAGCTTCATTTGCCTCACAGTCTTCAGTTGTTTCTCTATTCCTAGTAATGTTTTGGAGGCAACCTGTTCATATTTTGTAAGGTGTTATAATGAAACCTGGAAGTTCTGTTAATTCCATGTTCCTGAGTCATTTTATGTGAAAACCTGTGAAAAAGAAAAAGAATCTGAGACTTTGAGGACAGATAAAAATGGTCTTCAGAAGTTCAGAAAGAGCAATTGCATCAATCTGGAAGAACATGGTTAGGGCTAGAATTTGCAAATACACACTGAAAGAATTGAGTGAATTTAGCCTAAATAAGCCACAGTGAAGTGATGAGAAGGCACCCTGAGTTATCATTTTCATTCTGAGTTGAAAAATAATATTAAATACCAGTATAAGAATAGAAAATGTATCAAGGGTTGTAAAATATTATGCAGTGAATAGTAAAACTTTCTAAAATGGTCTAGAGAGTGGCTAAATTACATGTATGTATGCTAAATTATACTACAGGGAAACCAATGTATAAATATTCCAAATTTCTGTTAAATGGTGCTCAATTAATTTTCTTAATGGTAAAAATTCTATTTCATCTAAGAAGTCAGAATAAAAAACCCCAAACCAACAAAGAACAGCCAACCCTCAGAGATGAGCAGCTTCCACTGTGAAAAGTGTATCTACAGGCTGAGGTTTTTCAAAAGCCTGTAAATCTTAAATACCTAAATAGAAAAATAAATGAAGCTCAATATTCAAAAGGGCTTTTAAGCAATATTTTCAGATGAAGCCAATGGGCAGCCTGCAGAGATCTCTGAGAGATTTGCAGCATTATCTCCTCACTCCTGGAACATTTATGGAAGGTGGTGTTGCCAATGCTGGGAGCAGATCTGCATCCTCCAGAAGGGTGAGCCCCCAGGGCAACTTAGCCATGAGCATAGGCCTTCAAGTGAACATATTTAATAAGATGCAAACCATCACATCAGTCATGGCATGCTTTCCCTCATTTTTACATACTTTGTTTCAAACAGGATGATACACTTCACAGGTAACTCACCAACACTTCATGAAGTATTAATGCAGTTGCTGGGCTGGAAAACTCACTCACTGTGTCTTATGAGTCACGTACCCTGAGGTCTGGGAGCTGCCGAGGGGCCTAAGCTGATACTAAATTTGTGAGGAATTGAGAGTTCTCAACAAGCCCAGAGATGGGGGATGATATCAGATGAATTTATTTTGGAGGAATATCTGCGTGGCAAACTTCCACAATAGCTTTCTGTCTTTCGTTGCCAGCTCTGCATTTCCTAATGACTGTAGCTAGAAAACCTACATCAAAACATATAACATCATGTGGCATCACATGTTTGAAAACATTCATGCACGTGACTTTGAAACACTGCCTATTTTTTAAAGATGATGAACATTATCTCCCTGTACAAACTGGAGCCTTTTGTACTGAGAGCTCCCTGTAACTCTTCCCCATGTGTCTAATAAACCGACAAATGAAGACGTAAATGCAGGTCTTGAGAGAAGCCAAACAACTAAAATAAGACAGGCAATTAATCTGAAAGCACATTTACCAGTTAATGAAGTGTTCCTGAGTTCTTGAGTGCTGACAAGGAATCTATGTTAGGAAGTATTTCTTGTTCCAGGGTACCCATTTGCAACAAAAGCCCTGAATGGCAGCATCTGCTAAAGGGCTTCTCAGTGCATCCTCCCAGTTCAACTGTATATTGTTCACAGTATGTTTGGACTGGGCTACAGTGAGTATATCTAGACTGTATTTCCCAGGGTTGCTTATGAACTGTCAAGTAAAACAAAGTTAAGAAATGTCAGGGAAATGGAAATTACATTTACTTTATGTATTTGTCGTCACAAGTCCACGTTGGCTATTACTCATCTTCACGTCATCATCTGGTTTCTTACGAGTTATTTATTTCAGTATTTATCTGCATACTGAATAATGTATAAATCCCTGGATCCTTTCCTGCTCATTTCCAAGCAATCTGGATTCTCACCTATGTCAACTTCTGCTCCAGAAACTGTACAACTACTTCCCTCAACACTCCTTTGAGTATTCTTCTCCTGACCAACAGATATAAAAACATCCACGTAACCAAGTATTCTCCAATCTCTTCTGATCTTTGTCATAGTTCATACACTAATCTCTCTGAGCCAGCATCATTTTGTTATCCATCTGATCACAATTAACCTTTTTAGTGAAGACTGAGGCAGAAGAGGCAGCAAATGCTTTGGTCTGCTCAGCATCATTTATTGAGACATTCTTTCCTGTTGAGTAGCAGACTGACTTTCTTTGACCTTCCCCTTCCTACAAATATAGCCTGTTTTCTTGTTTCATTTTTTGTCTTGTTAGCTGTGCAGTTGTATTTTTTTTCCTCTCTTCTTTACACACTGCGGCAGTTCTTGGACACACTCTCAGAAATTAGATGAGTAAATCGTATGTTTTCTGATGCCTTTTGAAAGGATTCAAAGACTTTGCAGAACTCTCAAAATACTCCAGCTGCGGCTTTAGCCAGAGTCTGCCGCAAAATCTTATGCATTAACATTTAGAAGGAATAATATTCACAGGATCAAGCAGCATTTGATTACTCTTTTGTGACATGTTTACTGTAATGGTTAGGGTACGTAACAATAACTTGCTGGGCCGATAAAGGACATATCCTTTCCGGAATTTCTAAACAGTATTTGTAATTCAAGGGAGATACCTATTATAGCTGAATATATATCAGGCTTACCTAAAAAAATATCCTAGCTAGTAGACCTTTTTTAATTGACAGATTTCACTGATCAGGAGATTTTTGAAAACATTGATTTGGGGATTTTTTTCCCCTCCATTTTTATCTTTTCCTTATCCTTTCATCACTGCTGTGCTTGAAAAAGCTTCTTCAACTGTTGTCTATCACCATTATTTTGTTTTTATAATAAGCATTATAAAGCCACAAAGCTGCAATGCTAATACAAGAGCAATAACTGATGCTGTATACATATAATCATTTCAAATTCTTTCCTTAAATGTAATGGCATCTTAACTGAGGCTCAGAGGGGCATTGAGTGTCTTGTGTCACCTGTGATTTCGGAGGGCCTGGTATGGCACAGGCACTAGTGGAGCAGCCAGGTTGCCTTTGCCTTACCTTCCTCCTGCCCAAACCAAAGGTGCTGGAAAGGACCAACTGTTGGGTGCTACCAACAGTTCTGGCCCCTGACCCTATTGACACCATTTGGGTTATTTGGTTATGGTCCACTCTAGAACCAATTTCTGTATAACTATGAATAGGTTGATGATAAGTCAAGGTAGTATTATTTTTACGTTGAACTGCCTGTGATGAGAAGTTGTTTGGTTTGTTTTCATTTGATTGTTTGTTTTTAATAGATGATCAATTGTATTTTAAAGCTGACTGCTCTGTTTTTATGGCCGTTGAAAGTGGTACTGGGAGTTAGTGCCCAAATCCTACTGAAACTCTTCTGATACTCCTTTGTGATAATGCAAATCTCTTTCTCCTAAGCAGAAACACTGCTGAGGGTATAATGAAATGGCATTTACCTGCTTCTGATTCAGGTTTTGAAGATTTTACACACCTCTCCATGCCCAGACAGGAGCCCCAAACACCTGAACTCATCCAGTATTTATTTGCTACTATATGTCTATCCTTTAGATGGAAAGTTTTTAGTAAGGTGATTAATATGTAAAGTGCTGGCATTTATTTAAATGTAGCTTCCTTCAGCAGTGTGCTTTCCAGCTTCTCTATGGTGCTCTAACACCACATATTTTCATATCGAAGTGTTCCATGGGCTTTTTAAACATAAAGGTGTTACTTGCTGATGGAACTGATATGAAGTTTATACTTGCTTTATTATCATTACACAAGAACCAAAATAACACCTATTTTTTTCCTGTAAGTGTGTGGCCAGTCTCTGTGAATACTGAAGACTAAATTGTGCTGTTTAAACAGGAAGGATGACTAACCAGTTTAAATTAACGTATTTGCATCTGTCTGAGATATGAGGTATGTGACTGTAATTGCTGCTGGAACCTGGGGGTATGTGGTGGTGTGGAGTGTGGAGCTGTAAATGTGCATGTTGTGGGCACTGGGTCTGGGCTGCTGCACCTCATCCACCAAGGACTCCTGTCACAAATGGTCTCCTTCCATAGTGCTGTGTGCAAGCATATGGCTGAGTAGTAAAGTGTTGATCAGTGTCTGTTAGCCCTGTGGCTGCATGAACCTCCCCACGGCCCCCAGGGACAATAAGACAAGAAATGGGAACTAAGGGTGAAGGTTTTGGAAAAGCACTGTAAGACCTACTGGTATCCATGTGGTTAAAAATGCTAGACTGCAATATTGGTGTGTCAGCAAAGAATTGCTTTTGGAAAGAGCCTTTGATATTTGCTGAAAATGTGGGTATGTGGCATTATTGCCTACCACCCTCTTTGCAGGCACTTGTGCAGCTCTGCAGGGAAGACTTCTCTTGGGCTGGGGTGTCTGACCCCTGCCAAAAAAAAAGAAAATGATAAAAAGAAGAATGAAAATGAAAAAAAGGAAAAGTAAAAAGGGATCTAGGACTGAATCCAGCAGAAATAATCACCTCCATGAAAATGAGAGCCCTCAGGTACCCCTTTGGCTGCTGTTGAAAGGATGATGGTTCTGGGTAATAAAAATCTTAGTGCTCTTTCCCCCCTCCTGTTGCCACCCCACTGCTGACATTTAATGCAGAGAAGAGGACCTGGCCTGTAGTGAAATATCACTCCTGTCACTTAGGCAAGTGATGCGGCCGGTGCTGGGGGACAGCGGGCTGTGAAAGCACCAGGCTGTAAGAGTCATCCTTCTCAGCTGATGAGAGAGAAGTTAAAAGGGGATGCATAATTACGGAAAGAGGCTTCTCAGAGACCAGAGGTGGAAAGAGTGACAAAGAAAGTGCTCGTGTTGAAAGGCACACGGACTGACGTGAGCAGCCCTACGTGACACGGTGGCTCTTTCACAGCTCTTGTGTGCCCCTTCGCTTGGTTGGAGCTTCCGTAGCTGGAATCTGGCCCCTCTCCACTCATCAAATGCTGTGTGCTGATTTTAATAGGCAAGATGAAACAGAAGACAGCTCAGTATGGGTTGTAGATTGAGTCATGGTTATTGAATTTGTCCAAGGTACAAAGGTGCTGTTTGCAGCAAAATGAAATAAGTGGAAAAAAAAAAATCCACAAAGAACAAAGACTGTAGAGTAATATTTGTCACACTCTTGACAGTCTTCTGCTGTTTCTGAAAGATTTATATGAGAGAAAAAAAGAGTAAGAAACATGCTGCAAACTTGCAACAGTGAGCTGCCTGAAAATAAGAAAAGTTTAAAGAAAGTGAAGATTGCTTTACTCAACCTTACAAAAGCTTGGGGGGAATAGGTGTGTGCAACTGAAAGCAAAACCCCAAAAGTAACAAAGAAACAAAAAAAGGAATGATGAGGGGCAGTGAAGGACCCTTCACAGCCCCCACCTGGAAACCCTATAGATGTGCTTGCTCTGTTTGCCTGGATGCAGGACCTGGTTCAGTCACTGTTGTGGGACTGTCCATGTAGCGTTGAGTTGAGTCATACCTCCTGACACAAGGTTCCTACCCATTTGGTTGTGGATGCCTCTGAACCTTTTATACTTTTTGATTTGCAAAAAACCCATGTTTCTGTAAGTATTTAAGCATCTGAGGTTTAGTCTGTCTTTTTGAGCTCTTAAAGATAGGAATGGTTTTCTTTGTCTGTCATAGGCATCTATGATGATGAATAAGTGGTAGGTGATTAGTTGCTTTAACAAGGGGAGATTGGGAGGTAGGTGTTTCCATGGTACGACTGCTGTGATGGGTTGAGGACATAGGTGCAGCAGGACTCGTAGGGAGAAATGCCCTGTGGGAAGAACTCCATAAGATACAGTTACTTTATATGAGTACGCCAGACTTCTGTGCACAGTCTGCCCTTAATTTGGCCCTTATATAGGGTATTTAATCTTTTATGAAGCATTGACGTCAAAAGAAAATGACAATATTGAAAGAAATTAGGACAGAAATCAAATGAGAGGTACTTACAGATGAACCCTTTGCCCTCTCTTCTTTAAATGGATATCTAATCAACCTCTGCTAACCTTTACCTTTCAATTTCTCTGCCGTGGTTGCTTTTCCAGGAGTAGGTAGAAGACTCTTGGTCCGCAGTGTGCCTGTAGGGGTGTAGCACCTCTAGAGTGACCCAGCAGGCTGCTGTGTGTGCCAGCCCTTGTCAATTATGTGCTATTGGCTTTTGTTTCAGATGTTGTCTGGAATAGGTAGAAATGAATAAGCCTTATCAGGAAGGAGCAGTAGAATGAAAAGCCAGCTGGAGGGAGATAAACTTTTTTTCTCCTTCTCTATCAAGTCTTCCCCGTGAATTGCCACCATCCCTCATTAACATACAGATTGCCAGAGTGCCGTGTTGCTTCCCAACCCTGTTGCCAAAGCTACAAAATCAGATGCTCTGGCTGTGAATGAAAGAGAACTGTCTCCACTTTTCTCATAATTTAGAATGGGTTTGGTTCCATGGTTCAGGCACCGCAGCTGAATCCTGAACCGATCAAGCCCTCACCTCCCATATCCCTCATGGGTCATCAGGGATAGGCTTATTCCTTGTCCCAAAGCTCTGTAAACATTGTGCCCTGAGGAGGGTCCTTGGTGAGAGAGGGAGCTTGTAGAGGGAGATACAGTGCTAACATGCTAACCTTTAGGAATTGCTCTTGGCTGTGCTGAAACTGCATTTCACTTGACAGTTCTGCTCCTGACCATCCAGAGATTCACTCATTTGACTTGGTGCTCCACTACAAATCTGTATTTTCATGCTCCCCTGGGGGCTGCTGAATCTTTCTGGTTCAGTGCAGCCCTCCAGCACTTGTGCCCACATTTGCACCAAAGCAGTTTCAGAGGGTTTTCTGCTGTTGTTTTGGTGCAAGTTGCATTTATTTATTTTCAGAGCAGAGGTTTAATATTCAGATTTAACTAATGTAATTTTTTTTACTGATGTAAATTGGAAGCTAACCACTCATTTTCCAAAATAACTGTATCTTGGACTGCATTGAAGTAATAGGAGAACCAAACTAGTCCTGTTCTTATAGCACCATTTTTGTCAGTAAATCAACTGTAACTGTGTTTCTGTCTAGTCTATTATTTTTATTCCAATATTATAGATCCAAAATCCTCTGTTCTTACTCCAGGGAACCAAGTGACAATTCTGCTGTGCCATAACTTTTAGTTAAGTCTTTTCTTTACTGAGCCATCGCACCGTTGCTCGCTGGTTAAATGTGGTTAGTGAGATATTTGCTGTGTGCCTTTCTCAAGCTGTCATTGCTTGTTGCAAATCAAGGCTTGAAAAAATGAAGGAAATACAGTTCTGCTGTTTTGCATGATTTTTATTTTTATGTCCTAACCCTTGTAAGAACAGCAAAGTTGGGTCACATTTTCTCTCTATGTCATTGTACCATCACTGTGCTGCTGTGGTGGCCAAGAAGTGCCTGGTGTTCCCATCCTCATTGACCTCACAATGTTGGTGGAAGAGGTGAATACACAATAACTTCAGGAGCCTTTATGGTAAAATGTCAGCTACCAATATTTTATTTCCTGAAAAATGCAAGATCTGGGTTACTGAAATTATTTGCAAATATTTTTTGTGAGGCAAAAAGAGGGGAAAATTCTAAATGTTTTCTTTTGATACTTCAGAATGCTGATTTTATTTCCTTCTGGGTAAACAAGTGGTTATAAGTACAAGGAGTTAGCTGTAAAAGAAATGTCTCCAGTGAAATGTGTGGGGGAACTGTGGAACAGCTGAAATAAATATAAATTTCTGTAACTGAAGACTAAACGTCTGTTTTTTTATCTTGGGTTTGCTCTGGCTAGTTTTTATGGGACATTATAAAGTGTGTAGGTCCATTACCCTTCAGAGATTTAATTTGCCTTCATGGTCCTAGCTACACTTGTATAATTAGTTTTCAGGATGAATGAAGTTCCTAAGTGACTTGAGTATGAACAACTTTAGTCTCCACTGGGTCTTTCCTATAAGTATTTGGGGCTTCTTGTGTGTGTGTGAAAAAAAAAAAAAAAATTCTCACCAGCCTCTCAGCCAGAGTAGGTTCATAAGTTCATGGCTCTCTCCAGAGTCTTGTGCCTTTCATACTTTTCAATAATTAAATTTTCCAGGTTCAAGTCAGATTTCATACTGTATCTTGGATGATGAGAATCTACAAATACATTCCACTTACAAAAACTCCCTAAAAATCCTCATTGTAAATCAAAGGTATCTTTGAACTTCAAACTATGACCTAAAATCCCTCTTTCTTGTATCTCTTAATATTTACTGGCATAAGAAGGCCAAAAACCTCTTTTCAACATAAGGATACCTGGAAATTTGGCTGCTGTGCTGGGGTGTGAATTTGCTCTTCCAATTCCCACTTGAATATGTGCTATGTGATATCCACCCATAAACTCTGGGACAGGCACACCATTCCTTTTCTTTTACCTATTAACAGTGCCTTTCTAGCAGAAATTTCTTGCAAAATTAAGATTTCATTATTCTTGCAAAATGTAACGTGATACATTAGTTTGTGTAATAGGAAGTATTATCACACTGTAAATAATTGAAGAAACCATAAACTAGTGTTGACAATCTAAATGAGGCAAGTACATTTTCTGATGCTTCTTTTTCCTGTGAGTTTCCTTGCAGAATTTTGCAAATTAGCAAGTAATTTGTAATGGTTATCCTGAACATCATGTGAATTAGTGAGGGTCTATTGTAATTAGATTTTTTTTTTTTTTAACCAATTAGCAAGTGAGAATGATCTCATCATTTACTTAGAATTACCCAGAAAAAAAAGAGCATAATTTTATTTGCACTGTACTTTTTTTCCACATTTTAATGCTTTCATTTCCTCCTAATAAAAGAACTTGCACCAGGGCAAATAGAAGATGAAAGGTGAAATCCAAAGTTATATTCTTTCCTGTTAGGTGTATAGGCTCCTTCTATTCTCAAAGGCTTCTGGATCAGACCCAGCATGTTATATGTTATATTCTACAGGGCAGGGAGTTAATTCTGTGTTCTGCAGATGCAGTCTAGTGCCTTCACCATAAGATCGTTCTTTTTCTGCATGTCTTTGCACACATCACACTAGAAGATTATTTAATTTTCATTTTAACAAAAGTGGAACTTCTTTTTTCTTTTTCCCTTAGCAGTAACTGAGTAGTAATAGGAATGAAATTTCCAGCCCTGTCCAAGGTCATCTCTAATTTTGTTCTGTTTTTCTGTGAAGAATCTTATGATAAGAACAAACCCTTGTTTTCCTTTGCTGTTGCCTCATAATGTCAAAGGGAAAAGATATTTGGCTGCTGCATATTCATGAATTACTATAGGAGATTGGATGAAGTACTTGGCAAAAAATCATGTAACAGCTGAGATGTTGACTTCCTGGCTAGTGCAAGAATAATATGGACACTGCACCAGTTTGCACAGCAGGTCTGTAGTCATCAGCACTGAGAACAAGTATTTTCTATCACTTTGGAATAGAGGGGTCGGTCATTTCCTTCTGTCATACTGCTGTGCCCTAGAAGGCTAGGCGATAATTGGAATCTCTGGGTGCTGAAGGATGGGTCATCTCATGTGTGAAAGATGTGACCTATGTTTGAGGTACAGTGTGGGGAGGTTTTTCGAGTAGCAATGCATCTGTTCACACTGGAAGGCCAAGACCAGCTGATGGTTCCTCTTACTCCTTTACAAGCTCCTCTGTGGACACAAGTCTCTGCTGTGTTGCAGCATAAAGGGTGGGTTTTTTTATTCTTTTCAGTCCGATCTTATTTCCTGAGATCTAGAGTGGGATGAAGTCCTAGGGGTTTTATGTGCGTTATTCAGCTGCAGAAGTATTCTCCTGTAAACAAGGTATTCTCTTCCTCTTTGTATTTTCGTTGTTTTCTGTTTATCCTTTGCAAAATATACGTTTTGCAGTTTAATTGCAGTTGCATGGTCTGTGTGTGTCCTTTCTGCACTGCTTTTACCTAGTTCTTCTCTTCTTGGATTTTCTACCATCTTGAACAAATCAGTGGAAGAGTTCAGAACAGAGATTCTTTGCAATTTACACACAGTTTAGCTTGTTGATGGGTCCAAGCTTAGAAAAACTCAATTAACAACCAAAATAAAGTAAACATTGCTTGAATAGATGTCAATGGGAGTGGAGAGATCCTGGCTGTTTGCTAGAAGCACTTACAGCTGCCCCAGACCAAGTTCAGCCCCTGGCCAGGAGCTCTGGGGCTGAGCAACACAGCTGCTGGGAGCAATGACTTGAGTGGTACCATTCAGGCAGTTAAACCAACCTGCTATTTCGGACTATAAAAATCCAGAAAGAAATGATAGAAAGCTGTGGTGGATCTAATCTTCCCCAGTCAGAGTGTCAGTAAGAATAAACATTAATTGACAACAGAGAAAATCACAGGAGGCTGCATAAAATTGTAAAATGGAGCAGATGCATATAAAAAACCCCCCAAAACCCCAGACTAGAGCAAATCAAACCACGATTGCTGTAACATTGGACATGTTCAATTACAAGCTGACTTACTGACATGATTTCTTTCCTTGCAATTCATTCGCTAGTGAGACTTAAACAAGCAGCTGCATCTGAACATCTTGCATGTTTTTAATGTTTTGGGGGTTTTTTGTAGGTTTTTTTTTCCTCTCTTTTTTTTTTACAGCTTAACTTTCCTTGTGGGTAATACAGAGAATGCTCTTCTCTTTCCAGTGTTCTTTGAAACACTCATCAAGATGAGTTCTAAGTGGTTTTGGTGGTGGAAGAGAAGTTTGTTGAGTATATCAGTCATGGTAACAGCTGTTAGCCTTGCTCAGGTTTGTGAGGGAAGAACAGGGTGCTTGAAAATAGATGGTTATATGACACATATAGTATCTGGCAGAAAATTCTAGCAATTTTCCACTCTGATATACACTTAAGAATACATATATCTCCTAGTTAACTAGCTCTGGACCACTTCTTGCTCTGTGTATTGGTATATTGGCTTATATAATAAGAAGAAATAAAAGGAACAAATTAACCATAAAGTAAAATTTATGTCCTGCCATTTTCTTAAAGTTTTTTCAGCTTTAATAGGAAGCTGAAATTGAGTGGCAAGTATTTAAAACACTTCTTTCTGAAAGACGAGTTTTTGAAGTCTGAACAATGTGTGAAAAATTTCAAGACAGGAAAAAGTGTTTCAGTTCTGTTTCTGAGCTCCACATTACTCCCATGGTTGTTCTGATTCTTAGAAGGAAAAAAGCCCTCAATAACACCAGTAGGTTGTGTGTGTCCCCTGGCACCACTAAGCAAACTGAGAGATTTCACATCACATTAATTTGCATGGTTTGAAAATATTTCTGAATTAGCCTGTTGATTAGATTTCCCATTACTCTGTAACTGGTTCATTGCAGGGACCTAAAGAAATGTGTTACTGAAAATAACACCTTAAGTCAGTTGTTTATGTGGATGCAGGAAACTATTGACAGAATATGGACACAGTCTAAATATGGACTGGGGCTACATGGGTAAGATTTTGTGTATGAGAACAAGCCTTCCCCAGGCTTTCTGCTTTTAAAAAGAGATTTTTGCTTCTCGTGTCCCATTGGTAATAGTGGCAGTCTCTTCCTTCTTCTCAGCAGGAATAGTTATCAAAGATGAAAGTATCTTTGTAGGCTGGCATGAACTGATTTCCTTAGTTCTGTGCATGATAATATTTAATTAGGCAATTCATTGTGGTGGTAACTAGCTTTTCAATTAACCATTTTTTAAAAGCTTTCTTACTTCCTCTAATTACATTACTTTAATTTCTTAGTGAAGGAATAAATCTTAATGACAGGAATTCATTCACCTGAATTTTTGGGTGTAGAAAATCCGGAAAGCAATATGCAGTGGATGAAATATTAATGGCCACTCTGTCTCTTATGCAAGTTATTTGCAATTAGGGAAATGGGTGATGCACAGTGTCATGTGTGGAATTTCTGGTTGATCTTGCTCTTTAGAAGAGTGAAATATGAAATATTTCTTATAACTGAAAATACTGTGAATGTCTATTCCTTAGGTGAAGTAACTTGCCAGTTCAGACCTTGAAGAACCAAATGAATGCCTGGTTAGTAGAATCAAACCTAATATGGAAGTGGTCAAAAAATTTACCTGAAAATCATTTAATCACCTTTTTATTAACATTTTGTAGAAATTACATAGTGGTTAATAAGTTACCAAGAGATGCTACAGGTATTACTACATGTCTCATATGTATTCAAGTGCTTGGAGCATCTCTAGATCTTGTAGAGGACTCTAGGTGAGTGGAACTACTCGGTGTCTGTAGTGACTACTCCATCACAAATCTGTCAAACACTCAAATGTTTTATACACTATTTAAGTACAATCTTAACTGCCTCTCTTTCTGTTCTAGTCAAAGTATTTCCATTGTTTCTGCTTTCAGATATATGTAGCAGCCTAATTACTGTCTTGAGAAAAGGAACATTCAGAAGAGATTAAATTGAAAACAAGTATTATCTCAATGGTTAGTGAACCTTTTAGTACTTAAGAATTTCCCAATGATGAGAAAAATTTCGTCAAGCAGATTCACAAGCAATTGACTGTGGTTCAGATGTTCTTCACAAAAGAAAAAAAACTCTGGAGATATTTAGATAATTATTAGTTCATGGTTGTCCGAAGAGCCAGGGTCTAACTCACGCTGGCCATAACGAGAATCCAATTAATTCCTTTAATTTCTTATTTTAACCTTTAGTTCTACTATTTTTTCTGAAAGATTTGAAATATAGCTTGTCTTTTTGATAGGTTGTAATGGGGAGAGTGGAGAATGCAAGGACCTGATTGATAACAGGATACCCAAACTAGAGCTAGTTGGAAATATTTTAGTGGAACAGTTTTTCCTCTTAAAATTATAGCTTGAGGGGTGGGGATGAGGATTAAATATTAATTAGAACATGTTAATATTTCACCAAGAATTCTGAAAGGAAAAAACAGAATAAATACAAATTTTTTTTAATCGTCTTGAATTCATGCATTTTACCTAAGTTTATATTTTAAATAATATATACTTTGAACTTTTAATAATAATAATGTTATTTTCTAGAGTTTTGACTTTTGAAATATTTCTAGTTGGTAACAAATTAGTTTATCAGAGTTCTCATTCTGCAGGTAAATAAAAATTTTGACTTTATGTTCCAATTCAAAATAAAACCAGATTTTGAAATGGCAGCTTTTCCTGCGGAAAGAAAATCAGATCTAAACAGATGTACATGTGTCTTAATATAGTTTCAATATCACAAAGATTTTCACTGCAATTGACACTAATTGGAGGGGACAGGTGGTGGTGGCAGTGGGGAGGAAATCTCTCCAGGATTGTGCAGAATTGATAACAGGATACACAGAACTAGAGCTGGTTGAAAAATGCATAAATATCAGTTACGTAAAAAATTGATTAGCTTAGATTTAAAAAAAAAAAAAAAGAAACTGAAATATAAAGTAAATTAACAGGAATAAGAAAGATACTTTCTCTTCTGTGTCTTCACAAAGAATCCCTAAAAGTATAACTCTGAACCCCTAATGATCTCCCGTGACTGCTACTAAACACCTCCCAGCTAAGGAAACTCACCACAGTGCAAAAAATGGGGAGTATTTGTGGTGGGGAGACACTGGAGGAGCTTCATCACCTTGTTGGTTATGGATACATCTGTTTGGGCTTGCATAGAAATGGCTGAATCTTTTTCCATCCCAGAAAACAAATCCTTGGGTAGCAATAGAATAAATTCAGAGTTCAAGGTTAAAATAAATGCAGCTGGTCAGCAATCATTTTTTAAAATTCTTGGTAGATTTCCCAGAATACAAAGTCCTGCTTGGCAAGGCAGAAGGCTGGAATACAGACCCTCTGCTGGGTGAGAACCTGCCAAAGTCCGAGTTCCTGTAGCAGACATTAACACAAGAGGGAGTCCGAGCTAAGCCTGCAGCACGTGTCCTGTGGTAAAGTCTGTACACCACAGCTGGAGAAGTGAAGGTACTTTTCCCAGTGAGATACAGGCTGTGAGACTAGCGGGAGAATAAATTTAAGAAGGCTAGATTGATTCCATTTACTTCGAGGATCCACTGGTTTTGTCTGTGGTTCACATTCTGCTCTGAGTTCTCAGGCTTGTAAACCAGTGGACTGATTCAACAGAAGCAAAGCAGGCAGTGATAAAAAGCCATGGTAATTAACTTGCAAAAGTTAATATTTATTACCAAAAATCAGATCATGTTATCGTTGGTGTTTAATACTCATCAAATAAGATGTCATTGAAAATTTTAGCAATACTGAGCTTTTTTCATACTATAAATATTTGTCTCTAAAGAGCTTAAAAATGAAATAGGTGAGAGAAGTGTGTGAAGTCATATGAGGAATTGAAACAAAAGTGCAGTGGCCTAGAAACCACAAACAGAGAATGGTGGTTTGATGCCCCATGGCTTGAAAAACAGCTGCTTTCCAAACATGAAACTCAGCTTTCCTTCCTGTAATCACTGCCTTTCCTCCAGGCACTTGCTCGAAGTGAATCAGCTCCAGGATTAATACTTTTGCACAACACTTTTGACAAAGTGTGTGGTGCCAGACTGCATGAGCCTGGGTAATGCTGAGAAAGGGATTTTACAGAGGAGCAATATAGCACCTTGGAACATCACTGTTACCCACAGGAATACTTCAGACCCTTTGATAAACAGCTCTGAAAACAGAAGTGACATGTCTGCCTGAAGTGATGGAGAGGAAGGCAAAGAGAAAGGGTAAAACCAGTTTCCAGCAGCGTGTTCTCCATGTCCCAGGTTTCTCCATTTCAGCAATGCTGCTGAGATTAGACTTGGGTATCCGTGGTTTCTAGCAAGAGTAATGAAGTTGTATAGCCAGTTGCTGGTGGTGATCTGGAGTGATTTGAGCTTACTAGGGCCACTTTCCACTTGTGATATGTGTATGTGGAGCAGATGCAGTGATTTAAAGTACTCTCTGAGCCTACATCTTGCCTCTGTCAGCTCTTTTGGGATGAGACATGGCTGAAGCTCACTATGAAAGTGGTCTGTAGGAGCCTGGCTGTGGTGGGGAGAGACTTGACATTCCTTCAGGGACCCCTGGCAAAAAGGGCTGCCTTGCAGCAAGCCAGCGGTCAGAGCTCTTGATTCATTTGACTTTTGTTTGGCAGCCAGATCAGGACAAGGACTCAGGCATAGTTAAGGCAGGATGAAGCCTGGTGCAATAGTGTGCTGCAGTTATTTATCACCACTGTATGTAACCTGCAGCACTGAAACAACATTATCACTGACTTATCTAGTGATCACATTGTTATATTGCTTCCTCTTTACGTACTGTGAATGAGAAGTTGATAGGAAAAAAGGAATCGTGCACTAGGCTTTCCAAAGCAGAATTGACAGACTGCCATTCCTGCAGGGGTACATCTCCCAGCAGCAGCTTCCTATTGCATATGGAGGAGACGATGATCTATCAGTGACTCACTGAATGCTTTTCACTTTGTCATAGTAAATGATCAAAAAAAAAAAAAAAGGAGGAAAAATTACAGTTTCCATGGCCTTATAAATGCGATAGGAGCCTGTGATTAAAAATAAGGAGCTTAGCATGTGAAAGGTAGGAGCACGGCAGCAGGTTAGATGTTATTGCTGTTATTGAAATGGAGCTCAGGGGTGACCACACTTTACAAGAGCTTTATTGCTTCACTCTAGTAAAAATGAATCACATTTCTCTCTCTCAGCTCCTCATTTTCTCCCTCAAAAGACTGAAAGGGAAAAAAAAAGATGATAAAAAAGTTCCAACATGAAAGAAAGTTCAACTTTACACGTCAGTGCTGTGTACAGATGGATGATTCACCAGAATGCATCTCTGTGTTTTTAAGCTGGCTTTTTGTTTGAACTGTAAACATGTCAGACTTTGTAGGGATTCCAGGTTTGGGCCTCTGCTAATACTTGCTTTTGTGTGATGGTGTAGAAGGGACTCCTGCCGAAAGCACTCCCCTTCACTAGTTTGATGGAAGAATAAAGAGAAATCTGTGAAGTGTCCATTTCTGTGCTCTGAGAGATTATTTCCGTGGAAGTTTATACTGGGCACTTAAATGGCATCTAGAGGTACTTTTCAATATTGGAAAATCCATCCTGTGCAGTATTGGAGGGTGTGAACTATACACTTTTCCAGCTCTGAAACAATTTTGTGACTGTCCAGTCTCTCCACTAAGCAGCTTTTAACTTTTGTTGCCATTACAGTCTCGGAGTTAGGGGCAGCAGAAGGCTCCAGCCATACACAATTCAACAGGCTCAAGGCTTCGTGCCAGGTAGCGCAAGGACTGAAAGTCATTATTTAGGAAGCCATATCATAAATGTACTTGCAGATGTACAAAGGACAGGGCACCAGCCTGCAAGCAGCAAAGAAGAATTGAGTTTGTGGTCCTGTAACACGTGCATATCAGCTACATATCTCATTGTTCCTGCTTGCAACAACATTGTGCTGGTGCTCAGGCTGCAGCAGCACAGCTTGCCAGGGCTGGGCCATGGTGTCGGCAATAGGAGCACTTTGCTTTCTGCAGTGCCTGGCATCTGACAGTCCTGAAGTGTTTTGCAGTACAAATGTTAGTTAAGCTTTATAACAGCTTTGTAAGGTAGGTAAATACTATTAACATGTATTTCAGCTAAGGCACGGGGCTACCTCTCCTGTGGGAGGGTATCAGAGTGTGAGGGGGGTTGTTGGGTGGGTAGCCCAGGGTCTGGGGCCAGATTTGCACTCAGGAGAGGCAGTCTTCTGTTGCTGCGTGACCTTTTCTGCTAGCAAATTAGGACCTACTTCACAGCTGGGACCTCTGCTATTATTACAGCATATCTAACCATCTAGCTATGGTAATAGAAATGCTCTGTAGACTGGAATATCACCGTGGTCTGTCTGCCAGGGAATTATTCTGGATTTCCCCCCAGATGAGACTAGAATCCTGCTTTTGATATGCATAACAGCTCCTCTTGTTCCCACTTAACAAGAAGCTTTTACTTGTTCCAGAAGTGTGACCTTGTACCTCAGCTGTGGCAATGCCACGTTGCGTGTGGGCTTGCCCTCTGCAAAGCTCACTAAGCAGCAGATCCTGCCCTCTGCTCTGGCGTGAGCCTTCCTCTCGTTCACATGTCGGTGAATCGTTAGCAGTCTGTGTGCAGCCTGTCAGCCCTTCCCCTTCTCCCTTCACTGCTCTTAGTTTTCCAGCAAGAGAAAAAAGTGCTCCTGGCTTGTAGCTGAAACACTTTCTGTCACATGTGCTTGTCCAGAGCCTCTCCTGAGGGCGAGCGCTCTGTCCCACAGCTCACCTCCAAGCTGCAGTCTGACGTCCAAGGGTTATGCTGGGTGTTATTTAGACCCATCCGAGTCTTATGGATAAATACTGCAGGATTTCTTTGCAAAAGGCTGGGAGAGAGGAGGAAGAGGCAGACAAGGTGCCCAGTGCTCTACTTAGCAAACACCTGAAACTCGGCCCATTGTTTTGCTTTGTCAGACACCGTGTGCTGCAAAACCGATGAAATAAAAATGTAACGTTGGGGCCAGAAATTGCCCGGTTCAGTGTTAACCTTGTGTAAACACTCTCCAACTGACTAAATTCTAGCAGATCCAGAACTTGCCAGAAGCATTTTAATGCTTCCCCTTTCTGCTGGAGCTAAAATGGCAGCTGGAGCTCCATCCTCGTCTCCCTGGGACTCATTAACATGGCGCTGCCGCTTCTGCAGCCGCGGGGACGGCGCCGCACGTGCGGTGAGGGGCAACCTTCACGCAGGAACGGAACTGTGGAGCAAAGCTGCGGTGGAGGGGAAGGATCATGCTTAATAATATGCAAATCAGTGTAGCATCTCACAGAGATTTGATTTGTGTTTTGCGGCAGCTGCTAAAAATGTTGTTTTAACCTCTCTTGGGAGTGTAAATATATCCAGTAGACACAGAGTAGATAGCGAGTGATTACATTTTCTAGTAACTTTAATTTTACAAGGTAGAACATTTGAAAGCTGCCCTGTCTTTCATCCTTGGATCAAGTTTGATGGGGAGATGTCCATGTAAGGGTAATTGTGTCAACGTTAATACGGCAGAACCCTGCCAACTCATGCAAAAAATTGCACTAAGAAATGCCCTGCAGATTTGTCAGGACATGAGAAAGTTTTGCTATACATAATGAAATGTGAAATATAATTTTCAAGGCACAAAGGACATGCTTTCTCCTTGCTTTTTATTGTTTCATCACAGGCAGCCCAATACTCGGTGGTGCTGCCTGGGCTCGATCATTACGCCATTGGGCTGCGCATCCTCTTTGCTGAATCAAGCACTTACGTGGTACCCTGAGAAACTCAGCCAAGCCTGGTTGTTTTCCCATTTGTAAGGGCAGATGACTGGGGTCTTTGGCCTTCCTGTAACAAATTCCACATGTTGTTAAGCTTGTGTAACTCTCAGGTGGCTTTTTATTGCCTGTGTCTTGCAGAAAGCAGCGCTAGACTTAATGCAGTTGCTTCAATGTGACACAGCTGTAAGAAAGAGCAATATTGTGGCCCAGTGCTGGTGAGAAGCAGAAAGGTGCTTCAGGAGGCAGAGACCTACATGAAGGCTGAGGCCCCCATGCCAAGAAATGAATAAATGAGTAGCTCGCTGCTGTGCTAGCACTCGGGGAAGAGCTTGTTTGCATTCTGCTCCACTAAGTTATTGTTCAGGAGATAGCAAATTGGTATTTTTGTGGCTTGGATCCATTTTGATTTGTTTTCCTGTATTCAAATCATCTTCCTCCAGCTGCTTTCTTGGGTTGAGTTTGACAGAGATGCACAAATGGGCTCATGCCTTATTATCTTCTTTAGAAGATGTAATTCTCCTTCCTTTAGTTTTTGGGTTGGGTATTTGCAACAGCAATGTCACTGTAATGGGCCAGGATTCCCTGCTCTGCAAACACAAATCCAAAAGGCATTCTTGGGCTCTGGGAGCTTTTAGGCTTTATTTTGTTTAGACACATGTTGCTGATTCCAAGTACAAAAGTATTGATGGAATTCATTGTACTTTGGTACTGTCCTTGACAAAGTCTTCAAAAAATCTTCAAAAAACATGTAGATGTAGCACTTCAGGACATGATCTAGTGGTCATGGTAGTGTTGGGTTGACAGTTGGACTTGATATTAGAGGTCTTTTCCAGCCTTAATGATTCTATGATTCTTAACTGTTAAAATGAGACCCCGTTGAATCAGAAGGCGGTTGCTCAAAGGCTTTACAATACCTGGGCAACCTTTATGGCAGTAGGCCAGCAGCCTGCTTCATTTCAGCCCTGCAGGGCTTGTCATCTCCTTCTCCACCCATGCCCAGCTGTAGGGAGCAGATGTGTAGAGCAGTGTGTCCAGCTGCGGGGTTTGTGCTGCTCTCTCATTGACACCTGGTGCTGCATCATGGGAGGCAGAGGGATTGCATCACCCTGGGACAATCTACTGCTTCCCCAGTGTTTGCTTAAATATTTATATTTCTATCTGTATTTCTATATTATATTTCTTTTTCTATACTACATGTCTTGCAGGTCACCATTTTGAATTTGCCTAGTCTTGTCTAGATTAGGGAACCCGTTATTAACAATGCTTCCTCTTCTGTCTTTCCCTCTCCTTCTCCGAGGTCTCCATGCATGGTAAACCAGGCAGCTCTTGGCCTCTCTTTGGAGCTCTTTGTCTTACAAAACCAGGCATGTTCTTGGATCCTCTAAGAAATTCAGTGGTTTTGGACCTTTCCTGCATTTCAACATTATTTTTTAAAATTGTGATATGAGGAGGTTATAAAACCCTTCATCATCAGTCTCCCAAGTGCTGCAAATGGAAGTTAATTTACCTCCCTATTTGTTGTTCACTTGTTTATACATCTAAGGATCATTTCCTAGGTTATAGTCCCTTATTCTGTAGCTGTGCCTCGGTACACTTCTTGTTCCTAGATATATAACCAGAAATTTAACTTTAAATGAACCGGTGGAAATGAATAGATTTCCCTGAGATATCAAGGTCTATTAAAAATTAAAGAGATCTCATCTCTGCTCCAGCTCCTCTGTGTGGGCTCTCCTTAACTGTCCTAAAATGTTTATTCCTAGATCTTTAACATACTCTTTAGTTACTCAAGGATTGGAAGACCTTTAATTTTCCCACTGCCCTTTTCATATACGGAATAGAAATATGTATTGAACAATTTTACCTCTTCTGCATATTATTGAAAGTTTTGCCAGCTGTATAACTGCTATGCTGCTGAGGTTCTTTTGCTCTGTTTAAACTCTTTGTCTTCAGCCAGGCCTGTAATGCCTTTTTCTCTGTCCTTTCTAGCTTTCCTAATAAATATTTCATCTTTTCTAATTTTGTTTACAGTGATTCTTATTGATTTCCTCCTTTTTGTCATTTTATATTGGCTTTTCATTCCTAATTGCCTCCTCCACTTTGCACCAAATGGGAATGTGCTTTTAGCCAAACTTGTTATTTTTTTTAATTGCGGTGTTGTGGCTGTTGGCCATCTCATTCTTTTTTCCCCCAAGAACTCCTGATTCTCATCCTGTCTACTTCTTCTTTTCAGTCAATTTTGGGGCATTTTATGCTCTTGAATTTTTAGGCAACAGTCTTTTAGAAGCCTCAGGTATAAAATTGCACATGTCACGTTTACTCTTCTCCTCTCTGTTCTGTCCTCATTTTAAAATTGTTTTGCATAGTATGATATTACACTGCAACATCTGGATCAGCAACAATCTTACCAATGTTTGAAGAGCACTTGGAAAATCATGCCCTATATCTTTGTGGTCCAGAGTCTTTGCAGAGACCATTTTCTGTTCTAGCCTTTTCTCGATTGACACAATGAAGTTGAACTCTAAGCAATTTGCTCTCGGTTTGTTGCTTCCATTTCAACCCTGAAGAAGTACCTGTGTTCTTCAGGCATTATCTATGTTTTTTTTCTACGTATGTTAATTGGCATAAAGGATATTCCTTCTCCTACAAACCTGGCTTGCATCCTTAGATTCCTACAGCTAAACTGTTGGAAAATAGGATTTGGTTATAATCCTTTTTAGGAGACTACACTAAACAAGGTCTCCTGACAGTAGGAATATACTTCTGCAATGGCAATTTTATATGTGGAAGGGACTATTACAGGGATAAAACTTCTTGTTTGGGGTGCTGAGATATGAGACCTGTTGCTGTGAGATACTGAGAGCTGGCATAAAACCAGCCCATGCTCCTAGATCTGCATCTAAAGCCACTGCTGCACCAATTGCTATGAAATAATTTGCTCCTGCTGTGGCAGCAATTTTGGGTAGTATTTGGCAGCTTAAGCTGCCAGAATGATCTTATTCTTTTTGCATGGGTGTCCAGTGAGCTATGCAGCAAGCTGTAAAGCTAAAAATACTGTTTTGCAAGAACATGGCAGTTTGAGTTTGCATTCCTAATAGGTCCCTTACTGAGTCACTTTGCCTTGTCATGGCTCTGAATCATTGACGCTTAATTGATGGAAACTTATTTTATGCAACAGATGCCAGGCCTTGTGCAAGAGCCTGGTGGGTGATCCTGGACTCCAAGTGACTGACTGGGAAGGTTCTTCAAGTCAAACCTATCTATACAGAGATAACTTTACTTCCTCCATACTGCACCTGTCCATACACTGTAATGGATGTTTTAGTGGCTGAGAAAGGTCAGATTGAACGCCTCAAGCATAATTTCCTGCAGCAGCCTCCCAGAAGTATCTCTTGTGCATCTTACCTGGGATTTGGGAAGGCACCATGATTTTCCATGTGACAGAGGACACATGGTAGCCTCTAAGGCGTGAGCAAGTTCATCGTGCTGTGTTATATGAGGTATAAAGCTACCCACAGGGGATCCTGAAGCACAAAAGTCTGTATCTGTGAGACTGACAAGCCCCAGCTCAGGTTTACAGGGCATTCACAATACATTTTTCAATGCTTGGGAGAGGTCTTTCATAGAAAGTTTCTTGGAACCCCAGACTTGATGAGTGTCCCTAACTCAGATCTGCTGCCACCGAGATTCTCTTCTCCCCCTGTCCTGCTGTGCAGTCATAGCTGGAAAGGCAGAATCTAACCCCCCTTGCCTGTGCTGATACTGTCTTCTACTTGACATTTGTGCAATATCTCTGCCTGCTTTCTTCCCTCTTTCAAACACACGTCTCTAGATATCTAAACACATCCTACCAAGAGTGCTCAGTGAGCATGGAGCAGATTGACTGCGAGCCCTTCTGATGCTGAATTCAGCTGACAATCAGCTCCTAATGCCAGCAGCTATTCCTGTTTTGTATCCCCTTCCTTCATTCTGATGTCGACAAGGTCAAGTTTAGAAACTTCTAACAAATGTTACTTTCTCATTAACAGACAGCCTGTTGGGTGGCAACTCCTGTTTTGTATATGCCAGTTGCCATTTTAATCAGCTCTCCCTTCTGTAAGCTTCATATTTCAATAGCTGGTAATGCCAGAGTGGTGAATGGCATAAGAACCAGTAGGTCTCTGCACATGTTGTTTAGCTCTTCATATTTTTTATAGCAATTAGTATTTGAATCCCATTTTCCAAGTGACCCTGACTGTCTTTTGCTCTTTGAGGAGGAAGGGGTGAGGTGGTAGAGCAGGAGATGTCAGGGGATGGAGGGAGGGCATCATGAACAGGTTGCAGCTGGTCCACAAAGCTGTGCTGTTCAAGGGAAACTTCTTCCACGTGGAGGAGTCCTGTTTCCAGATCCTGCAATTCCAGTTTTCCTACACTGTGCCTTCAGCATCCTCTGTTGGCTTAGGGCCATTGAAGTTTGCTAGGGACTCTAACTCACATAAAGGTCTTAAAGTTGTGTATCCTGCATGGCAAGGAAATGAACTCCCTGGTGCGTTGGTTTGGGACAATAGTCTGAAGTAAAAGCCTTGCTTTATTGTGACTTGAATGTTGGCTTTTCTCATCTAATTATCACTGTAATCTCTAACCTAGTGCTGCAGGCATGGATTCAGATATCCACTCATAGCAATTATAGAATGGAACAAATCAAATATGTATATATATGTAAGATATATAAATATGGTGATTTAAAATTGTATTGTGAAGATGAGTCTGGAGACTTAGAGTTTGAATCAAAACCCTTTTCAATCATTGGGAATCTTTCCACTGCTGTCAGTAGCCTTTGGTTTGGCTTCTTAATGATTTGTCTTCATCACTGAAAGTTAAACAGAATATGTCTTCCTGTGAACAGTTCAGGGCTGTCAGGTCCTGGTGGATGCTCTCTCTGAATGATGGTACTGAAATTAATGTCTGTTAGTGATGCAGTGAAGTGCATGAGATTGTTCTTCTGGTCTTGCTGAGGGGCAGAGTCAGGGCCATTTAAGGATGAAGGAGGGTGGAATGACTTTCCACAGACTGGGAAGAGGATCTACAGAAGAACATTCTTGTCCAATATGCTTTGGGATTGATAGCTGGCATCAGCTGCAATGAAATGGCCTCTCATTAACACTAATCACACTTACCTCTTACTTTTCATATTAGATAATGAACATAGTTATGTACTGGAGAGCCTGCTCTCCCTTTTTCTGCTGTGACAGCATTAGATTGCTGTGATTTATACTCTTCATATAGGTAGTAATATGATTGTTCAGTTAATCTATTATTCATTTCACTCATGATCTATTCTTTTCACATTCTTATTCTGAGAGTCAATTCCTCTTTCTGCTATTTTAATAGAAGTAGCATTTTAAATTGTGAGAACACCGCATTAAACATGTATAAGATTTAATCTAATTTAAAATGCTTTCTTCTAGCAGGATATGCCTAATAAGCATAAAAACAATAATGTTCAAAATGCTGTGGCATATTAACATGACACATTGTGAAGGATGCATTTTTCGAATAAAGCTAAACACCAATTAATGAAAATGTGAAAAAACTTTATCCTTTTTCCTGAAGCTGTATGATTGACATGGAAAAAATATTTGAAAGAACAGTCATTGGCAGACAAGCTGCCTTGAAGTTTACAAATATTATTTCTTTCTGTCTAATGTGATATCTTTAAAGTAGCACAGAATCGGTGATATCTCATAGTAGTAACGTTGTGTGTACACTGAAGTGCTTGTGAATAACTAATCTGCACTCGATTTAGTGCTGGGTGTATGTGTGCAACCCACTGGTTGAAATGGATTTTAGTTTTCCTGTCTGTATTTTTCTGCAGAGATCATGAATCTGTTCCAGCCTGCAGTGACACAGCCTGGCTGCTGCTGCTTATGCTTGTAGTTTTAGAGACTTTTGCTGGAGTTTAATTATCTGGGCAATAATTATTTTTGCTAATAATTTTTTTGACAGAAAAATTAAGTTTTGGGTTGACTGAAAATTTGTTTGAAACAAATTCAACCTCCTGCCTATTACCTGAAAATGGAGTAATTTTGATGTGTTTTTACATGAAACGTTCTTGTTTCCTGCTTTG
The DNA here is from genome assembly GCA_013401335.1 of Brachypteracias leptosomus. NCBI lineage: Eukaryota > Metazoa > Chordata > Aves > Coraciiformes > Brachypteraciidae > Brachypteracias > Brachypteracias leptosomus. The sequence goes on from VYZX01032599.1 coordinate 90,165, forward strand.
AAATCACTCTTCCTTTTAGAAAGTGAGGTCAGTGTGCTCTTGTGAAAATGTAAAACCTGCCTGATGCAAAAAGAATATTTTACTGTCAATTGCACAAATATTTAGTCTAACTAAACCAAAATTATCTATTTTTTTGTTTCATTGACTGTTTTCATGACCCCTTTTAATGTTCAGTATTTGATCATGCAAGCAGCCCCACTGTGAGGATGCAGAAAGCAGTAAACCCCTGATCCTCAGAAAGTCATGCCCGACCTTAGGATTTATTATGGCTGCACCGTGTAGCCCCCAGGAGCCTGGTTTTCCTTCTGCACAGAGCAAGGCAGAGGGTTAGAAGGCAGCAGGGCCCAGTCCCATCCTATGAGGCTGGGTTGTGGCCAGGACGAGCTCCCCGCCGTGCAGATTTGGAAGCCTTCTCAGTTCTGTCATTTTGGACAAAGCCAGTGGAAGGTGTTTTGTAATCCCCCAGTTGGAAAAGTCATAATTGAGCATGTGTCTCTGTCTCTGCAGTTCCTGAATCTGCTTTTTAAATCTCCTATTCATTATCATTATATCAGTTTAATTATAGATTTTCAGCAGAGGCTGACATGCAACAGGAGGTCTAATTGTGCATTCGGTTTCCAGGATTGCTCATTCCCAGCAGGTAACTCCAGGCACATATGGTGGGATGAGCCACGTGCTCGCTCTGCTGACCTTCCCCACACAGCCCCGGCGACTGCCAGAGCCACTGCACCCCCTCGCTTTTGGAAGGGTGAGTCTGAAGGGATGAAAAAGGAGACTTGGACAGTCAGATGAAGATCATTGAGACAGTTTGCTGTAAGCTGTGCCTCGAATGATGTAGAAAAATGACTAATGCTGCATGTTGCAGAATACAAACTTCTGTGATATCACGAGTGCTTAAAAAAGATGCTTTCTGACAACAGATCAGAAGGATGTTGGTTCTGAGCACGGTTTGGTTTCAGCAGTGTCTTTCCTCAAGCATGTTTAAGTTCTTGCTAAGGTCACAGCTTTGCTGAATATTTCTATTTATTATTTGTATCTTGCTAGTTGCTAGGTACTCCAGTTGTAGCCCGGGATCTGTTGTGCTGATGGTGTTTGAACATAAGAGAAAAATGAGAGTGCTTTGTATTTGAGGAATGTATTAGGAGTGTACTTAACTCTACATATCTCTGCCCTGGATCTCACACAAAGTAAACTTTTATGGGAAAACAACATTTCTGAATGTTACAAAACCAATATTTGAGAGTGAGTGTGCATGTATGACATTCTTTTGAACTAAGGAGGTGCAATTCCCCTTTGTAATTCTTTGTCCCAGGAGCAGCTTACAGAAGCTGTATCACAGAGGTTCGAGAAACCCAGGCTTAGATGCTGGAACTTCAGTGATGGTTCTTGGTGTACTGGAGAGACAGGTGGTAAACTATGGTCATTCTTGCAGACATACAAAGTGAAAGCAACCACCACCTTTAGAATTGGGAAGGAATTTTTCCTATGTATTCCCCAACTATTGTGAAGGCTGCAGATCCTCCCACTGCCCACCTCACTGTTTCTCTAACCCTGCAATCCCAGTGAACTTCAGAAAAAACCCACTGGGTAGATGGTTCACTTTTCTGTGGCTGCGGGTGAATGGCATAACTGGATCTCAGTCCTTCTGCCACCAGGGCTATGTTTCTATTTGCAATTACATCTGTGCCTCTGCAGCACTAGAAAACCAGGTGAGTGGCAGGTCTCTACCCTGTGCTTCGCTTAGCAACGTGCCCCAAAACCGGCCTGGAAACTTCCAGCAGTGAAAAATGCTATTATTTTATTCCATTGCTTGGTTTTACAAAGTACTGCCCTGTAGGTGACACCCCTCAGACAATTAAAAGAGCTGACTTTGATCCGTAAAGCTTTTCCTGCTCAGGATCCTGGATGCCTCAGTGCTGACATCTCTCGAGCTGACAGCCGGCGTCACTGGCTGTTTGGGAAGCTTAGGCCCTGGGCACACAAAGATGCAGCACTTTTTTTTTTCATGTCTACCTCTCCTCGCATCCATCCATCTTAATAGAGATGTTATTTCTAGCCCTCATTGTTTTGTTCCTGCTTTCAGCAAATAACATAAAAGACAGGTCTGTGACAATTTTGTGAGGCTTTATAGAAAAAGGTTATTAATGGCTCCTACCTCTTCTGTGGGCATTTGGAAAAATCCTTGAAATGATGTTTGGTGACTTGGTGAAATGAATTATTACTATGGTAACAGCTGCTCAAATTCTTCAGAAAAGTTTATCTCTACTTTTCTTTTTTCGTTTCTTTGCTGACATGGAATCATGGGGCCTTATTGCCGAGATGGTGGCATGAGCATGTCAGCAATATTCATTATGCAGCTTAAAAAAAGAAAGGAGCAAGCATGTAAAAATCTTTGTATTCAGGATCTGAGCACAGCAGTGGAAATAAACACCATCTTACTGAAATAAATTAAGAAACTAGGAAGAAAAAATCTATGCACATCAACTGGAGGAATCTTATTTTAAATGCTAGTGATTTTTTTAAAATTAAAATATTATTTCTTACTGGATTTATATCACAATTTTACAGTTACAAGCTGCTATTGAGTTACAAAAAAATTGCCTTTGCAGTGGAAATTTCATATTTCTGCCAGAATGTCCAAATCTACCTCATGGTAGCAGGATAAGTGGTAGAGAAGGAAGAGCTGAATGCTCTGCCTGCCTGCCCAGGGGTTGATTAGGCACAAAGTGTCATATCCACCTTGATGGAATAAATGATCCTAAATTATCAGAAGCATAAATGTCTGCTTGACCACACAAAACACCCTCTGAGTGTGGAAGTCTCAGTTCATTCATCATAGTGGACACTAAAGGATGGGAAAGTGTGGGCATTAAAAATTAAAGTTAATAAAAGTTTATTTCAGCCTTTCTTAAGGGGGAAGCAGGAGTTTCCTGGTTCAGTTCTAGGATGCAAATGATCAGGATACTGAAGAGTCAGTAGCTGTTGATAGTGTGGGTGGAGGTAGGAAATACAGCTTTTTTGTCAGTGTCCTCAGAATCCAGCTGGATTGTCCATCAGGGACAGATACTGCAGCCCTGGCACCTCATCTTACTGTAGGTTGAAATAGCCCTTGCCAGGCCAGCCGTTCATTTATCTGCTATGAAGCAGAGTCTGCACTTGTGTACATCCTCTGGACTCAGGAAAATTCCAAACCAGCCCAGTTATCAAAGCAGCTTGAGAAATACAGAGATGTTTTTCTGTGTGAGATTGGAGAGGCTTTGTAATAAAAGAAATAACTTTGCTGGGTACATTGCAAGGTCTGCACAGTGGTTTGCACCACTCCTGAAATGAAAGTCGAATCCAAGTCAAGGGCAGGAGCACTTTTTAGCACAGTGATTGCTGATGCTGGTGCTCATGACCAAAAGAAGATGTCAGTCTCTTAGGTTTCCCCCAGAACATTTGAGTAGTTATATTTCAATTGTGTTGCAGGAAAGCCTTGAAACAAACCCATGTGTCTAACAAGGTGAAGCATCAAAAACTCTGAGGTTTAAAACCCAAAGGGAGGCCAGTGCAAGCATTGTACATGATACCAACCCAGGAGCCTTTTTTAATTCAAGTGTTACCGATCTTGGACTGGTCCAGGATTTGGGACCAGGTGAAACCCTCTTCAGGCTGTATGTTTCTTGCACTGCTGCTGTTTGCATGTAAAGCCTGCCACGTGTAGCAGGATGTATGGTGACATAGAGCTCAACTTCTTTTCTTTCCTTACATTTTAATAATATTTTTTGGATTAGGACAATGAAAGAGAGGAAGATGCTATCAATGACACAGTAATCTCACAGGAGCTGAGGGCAGCTGGAACTCTGTACTTAGTGTAAGCACAGTTCTTCTGCTTCACCATGGACTTGGGGAGAATCCTGCAAAAGAATCTAAATCCAGGCTTGAAATATAGATTTGTCATGTCAATGGGGAAAGAGGTGAACTGGAATCTGCTCCCTGAAGTGGTCTCCTGAAATTGTGGGCAAGTTGATGCACAGCTTCATATTGTGCATCACATGAGGCTCATGCTCATGCCTTGGCCTCAGTGACCTGACCCTGGCACGCTAAAAAGCTATTGAGAAGTTTCATCATTTACCTCCTCTGTGAAATTCCAGCCAGGCTTCCTATATATGCAAGTACCAGACAGGTAGAGGGCTTGATCTCAGGGAGTGACTTCTGCTCTGTCCTTTTCAAAAACCTGCCTTTAATGAGCTTTTAGAGGTTAAAGCTCTGGTGATGGTAAAGGTGATGGGCTTCGTTCTAAGCCACAAGCGCTTAGAAATATTTGATTTGAAATGACACCCAGCAAACCTTGGGATATTACTGTCAATTTTATTTCACTATTTGGGATCTTAGTCCTTCTGCAGCAGCACAGTATTTCAGGTAATTTTATTTTGTGTAGCAAATGTCTGGCTGCTGCTAATTTAAGAAATGGATTGAGGAATTTTGTGGAAAATGAAAAGCTACAAGTGGATGAGACAGTGGGAGGAAAAGTGGGTTTGCATTTGCGAACACCCACTGAGCCTTGAAGTGCTGGCATCAGAGATGTTTTTTGAGAAATCCTGATTCTCATCCTGTATAAATCAGTGGCAATTAGGAGCAACTCCACTGAAGCGAATGGGATTATCCATGTAAATAGAGAGAAGATCATATTTATGCTTCTGTGCAACCAGTCTTAGCAGGGAGTGGATCCCAAGCAAAACTAAAAGACTCAGGTTTGAAGGCATTTTGAACTTTTTTTTTCAAACTATATCCTTCCCATCACTCTTGCTTCTTTAAATCCAAAATAAAATATCACATGGAGCGCTTTCATAAATAATTTACTTTCTGCCTGACACTAGTCAGGGAGGCATAAAGCTTCCTGTGTGTACATGCTGCTTCTAGAGCTCAGCAGTAACTAGATTGGAATTTAAAACAAAAAATCTGAAGACTTTTATTTTTCTATGAGGATAGAAGAGGTTCAGGGGCTCTGAAAGAGTCAATTCAGACTCCACCACATCAAACACACTCTGTGGTGTTTGAAAAGGCACCGTTCATTCATCCTGACCTCCCCAGAGGGAGGAGGGATGACGTGGGGAGAACTGCCCTTGCGGTTAAGGAACTGGGTGGAACTGATGGGATTTTGGCTCGGGTCTCTGCCTTGCTCTAGGTGACGTGGGCTGGGGACAATGCAGTCCTTTGCTGAGATATCCAGACTACCTCCAAACAAGCTGGGGGAAGCAGAATGGTAGCATTGATGGGTTATGGCCAGGCAAAGATACCTGCTGCCCATTAGGGTTAGTGACCACAATGGATGTGTCTTTTTTTCCCAAATAACTTGCAAAATTACTAAATTTCCATCCTTTACACAGCACGTAATTATCGAGCAAGCTGTGGAGTTTGGAGCAGTTTTTCCAAATGTCCTGCACAACCTTGGACAAATCACTTAGAAATGTAGTGAACTATTAAAGCATTTCAGTCCTGTCGAAGGCTTATCTCTGGTTCATTTCAGGGGGATTTAAGCTTCTACTTTCTACTTAAGTACCTAAATCTCTTTGTGATCCATACAAATCTTAAAGTTTCTCTTTGAAAAAAGGGAATCATAAAATGTCTTGTCTCACAGGGATGCTTTGAGAAGAAATTAAAAATTGTGAAAAAAAAAAAAAAGTTTTGACTATGAGTCTATGTAGACGTGTGAGAGAGAATGATCTTGCATTCCCTAACCCAAAATCTGGAGTACATGCTTGGCATGAGTGTTGTACAAGTGTTCTCAAGCTGGCAAGAGCACCCAGTCTCTATGTTGCACAAAGATCATTCCATAGTTTACAGCAAACCTCTGGAAAATATTTCTTTCACTTAAAAATGCAAAAAGTTTTCTGCCTGTGGCATGGCATCTGTAACATGCTTAGCAAGCAGCACGAGCTCTTTATAATTCATCAAAAAGGCCACATGGATAATGAGACAAGCTTCCTTGCTGTAGCTTAATATTTCTTCCCTATGCTACTTCAAAATGAAAAGTACAGAGATGAGGGGTGAGGGGAAGACTTGCCCCAGCACTGGTGCTCAGCATGTCCCAGGAGTGAGCAGTGCACAGAGCAGTGCGTGCGTCTGGGGGCATCATTTGTTGCCCTACTCTAGGGATGTTCCAGCCCAAACGTCCAACCATAAACATCTCTTGCTCATTCTGGCACAGAATTTGGGCTCAAATGTCCAAGCTGAGGCTAAATGAGCTTCAAAACACTGTCGGAGCTGCCTTGGTAGCTCTGCTGCTGCCTTCTGCCACCACTGTGCCTTCATATGGAGCTGGGATGGGAGAGTTTTCTGGCTCTGGACAGACCCAGAAAATATTTCTGGAAGAGAGGGAGAGCTGGGGTTTGGCCTTGCTTTGTTTCTAGATGACACTGTGAGCAGGGCTGAGCTGAGCCTGCCTTTGGCCCTGGGGAAAGAAAATGTCCATGGGAAATGATTCTTTCGCTTGGCACCGTTTCCAGTGGGAATCAGTGAGGATTTCAAAGATGTTCCCCCTGATGTGCTAAAGCTTAGCTTAAAAAAACCACGGAGATGAAAAGGCAGCCTCCTCTGGTGCGTGATGAGATGTGACAGGGTGAGTGGCTGCTGCTGCAATGAGCTGTAATGAGTTCCTATAAGGGAGTCACAAGCGCTAAAAAGTTAAATGAAGGGAAATGGCTGCATGGAGAAAGATTTCAGAGATGCCTGTGCTGCTCGTGCACATGGTGTGTTCAGTCCTGCTCATTGTGTGTAATTCCTTGGGGCTTTGGGGGGACCTCTGAGGTGTCTGGAAGGAGAGGGAGAGAGGGAGAATTGCCACACTGAATAGGTTTGCTCTGCATGCTGGCCACCTCCCTAGCTCACTGTTTGTGTTTTCCTTCTTGTCTTTTAAATGTAAACTGCAGAGACTTTGATAGTCTAACAGAAGAGGAGAGTTAGGTGACTGTATTCAACTGAAAAGCTGTTGGGTGATTTCCTAGTCTTACAGCAGTCTTTTCCAGTCTGCTGAAACTGTAACTGAAGCTGCAATGTAGAGATATGGAATTTTCCATTGTGTTGCTTGAATCTGGTGGGGTTGTCTGTCTCTGTAATTATGCAAACTTTAAAAAGCATAATCTCTGTGTGGAATTTGGGGTCTGCGCTCTCCCATGCGTATTGTAGCAAAGTTGTAGGTGTAATGTGTTTATATCAATGAATCCATGGCTTACTTCTCCCTTTTCTCAAGTTTAGCTTCATGAATCTTCCATAAATTAGTAAGGAGGACTAGGAAATGATGCTCATCTGTTTGTCTGTGGGATTTGAAGTCAAATGGAAGGACATTGAAGGAGAAAACACACCAGTGAAGAGTTTGGTGGGGTGGAAGTGCTTCCACCGTCTCTACCTTCCCTGCATAAGCTCTGCATTTAATTGCAAACTAAAGAATGGGAGAAGCAACATTAGAGAGAGAAGTATGAAGAATTTGCTAATAGTTATAAGCAGAGATCTGCTCCTTCAGTTTGGAGTATGCCCTATGGTCTCAATAACACACTGACTGAGCATCATGAGCTTCTGTCTAGTGGATGATAAAAGGTGCACAGTGACTATGAATGGAACTACCACATCTTCTGAAGAAGGGTGAGCAACCAAGCTAACTCTGTATGCAGTGGAGATGTAGGAGTTATTGTGGCAATAACCTGTTGAGTCACTGTTTTTTATTGTACAATTATTTGTGTTCAGATCTGATGTCTAAATAATGTGCAATACTGAAACACTGCAGAAAAGGAAATAAATGCAGAGAGCATTGCTCTGCACAGCAGAATGTCCCTGCTGAATAAAATCTATAGCTATTTCCCTTAAGCCCTAGTTAATAAGGTTCTAAAAATGATGGGTGAACTCCTTAGGTGCTGATGTCTGGCTGCAGTTCAGAAGAATAGCCTGAAGTTCAGACACTTCTGTAAAGCTTCTGTCATCCATTTGAATGTCACGAGTCTTCAAACCTGGGCTGAAACCTCTGTGAGGACACACTTCTCAGGTTCCCACTGGAGAACAGAACTGCAGAGGCACACAAAACTCACACCCTTTCAAGCTTGAAAATGAAAGTTGGTGATGTACAGAAATAGTAGAGATACAGGGTGGAGGAACATCTTTGCGGCCAGTTTCAAACAATGGAAAATCTCTTTGTTTAATATAGGGAGTGTGGGAAGCCTCTAGAAAACAAATGAGAGGGCTTTGCAACCTGTCCCTATTTACTCAATGTTCATTTTGCTTATGAAATATCCTGTCTAGTGTAGGACAAGTTAACACAGCCCAGCCCACTGTCATTGTCTTAATGCAAAGGCAAAACATGCTCCCATGTTTGAACTGTGGGGATTCCTCTTGTAGCTCACATAGCACAGGTAGATCCTCTTACACAGAACCCCAGGGCTCAGTCCTTTCACAGAGGCTGAGAACCAGGCAGGGCCCTCTTCCAGGGCAGCAACCTGTAGCCAGCTCCCGTCAGCAGCACTTGGATGTGGTTCATGTATCCCTGCATGATGTGACCTGGTCACATACAGGTCTAGGCTGTGGCTTTCCAAAAGGCAGCACCCTTAGGAGAGACAGGAGGTTTCCATTACAAGTACAGTTTCAGTAAGAACCTTAAGACAAATTATCTCTTTTGTGAGAGAAAGAGAGCAAGCCACACAGAGCCTAGCAACTCTAGATTTCTGGATTGTATCCCTCAGCACAAGAGCTGGCAACCTGTCAAGGACAGCCTTTCAGAATGCATATATAGTTTTGCAAATTGGACATTAAGCATGTTAGCGGGAACCTGGTATAAATGGGAGATATTTCCAGTCAAAAGTCAACATGCTGCTGATCCAGCTCATCATAGTATCTTGCCCCTGGAGAGGCAGCAGGTTGCAGTCCCTGGCTCACCTGACATGATAGATAAGGGAAGCACTACTTCTTGCTGACACTTGCTGTTCAAAATACCAGCTTTATCCATTTTGCCACCCCTGCTTTACCTTGCTGACCACCAGTCTCCTGTCTTTTTTGTCCTTTGACATCAGTGTGAGTTTTAAAATTCTAATTTTATCTAAACCACACAAGAGTATTTAGAAATTGTCTGTCTACAGTGATGTGACAAATCTGTGAATGTTGTTTGGTTTGGGCATTGAAGAAAAGTACATTTGAAGAAGCGAGGAGGACGTGTATGAAAATCTCAGACTTGGGATTAAACAATGATGACTAAGGATTGTCTACACAGGAGTTTCCTGTGCAATGAGGTAGGCATTTCCATCTGCCATGTCTGGATCCATTGTGTCCCTCCTACAAGTTTCTGAGGCAGTAGCTCAGCTGAGTTAGCCAGGAACAAGAGACAGAAGGACCTCAGGTGACTAATTGTGATGGAAACTTTGCACAGTGTGTATAGAAAGCTGGACATTCATATTCTGGCTTAGAGGTCCATGTAATTTACAGTATTGAGAAAAATCTCTGTGTTTCTTTGAATGTTAAAGACTGTGAGGGTTCATCTGTGGTGGTTATGGAGCAGTCAGAGAGAGGTGGAACGTGCACTTTATCATATGCCTATAAATGTTTGGGTATACATGTATGTTTACTGTAAGTCTGTAGAGTTTTGTGATCTCAGAGCATCTGTCCTACTTGTCCTGAGTTCCTGACAGACCTGCGGTGCTTCCAGATGCCTGAAAAGATGCAGCTAGCATGGTATTCTGGCATCCTTTTTTTAATAGCAGAGTTATAAAAGTCCCAACAAGGACAAAGAACTGCAGAAGACCATCAAAGAGAAGTGAAATTTTGACAGTCCTGGACTGCTCCTTCATAAAGGCCACCTTGATAAGCAGGAGCCTAGACAGACAACTGTGAAAAGCAGTGGTAGGATTGTTCCTAGCAGGACCCCTCCTGCTTTATTGGCTTTCAGTAGCACCCATGGCCATGCTTGCTCTCTGAGCTTCTGAAAATGTGCAGGCACTACTGGCACAGTTCTAGAAATGCTATATCCTGTGCGTTTTCCTTTTAAGCCACCTAAAATGAAGCCACTTACTTGTTTTCTTGTCAGATTGTCTGTGTGGCAGCTGTCTTCTAGGCTGTGAGACTTGAACCTAGCATCAAATGCTGTATTAAGATAATAGGTGGGAGAAAATGTAAACTGTAGTCACTAGCGCTTTAGCTTTCGGAATGTTTTGTTGGTTTGCAGGCAAACTGACTTTAAGGTGTTGAAATGTGAGGACCCTTGTTTTCCTTCTGCCCCTCACAGTGTCTCGGACTCCTCCAGAGCACCAAAGCTCATCCTCCTTGGATCCATGGAGGGAAACAGAGAAGTAGTTTCAGTGCAGCTTACTGGATCTTGATGCACTCTTGAAGGCTTTTTGATTGCAATGTTATTTCCTCTCAGAACTGATGTGATTCCCTCTGTGCCACAATAAAACCACCTAACAATCTTTCTTCCCTTTCAAGAGAAAGGAAGCAATTTAAAAAAGTATATAGCCACATATATCTCCAGCAATTCTAGGCTAAAAAACATATCACATTTAAAATGTTGTGGCTGTGGCTCTGCAGGCTCTTCCAGTTCCAAACAATGTAATGCCATGCTCCAGAATGTCATGACTTGTGAGATCCAGTGCAGGGCTGGCAAGATATATATTCCTTTTTTTGAAAAGTTACAGTGCTTCATATCATTAGAAAGAGGAAAATACTACTTTGTCCTCTGATATTGAGCACAGATTAGTAGCCATGTCAAATTTGAATTAGACATATTTTAAATTGTGGCACTCAGCAGCAAATAAAAGGCGTATTAGATTATTTTAGAATGTTTTTATGGCTTCATGTGAGTAATTCGACAGATGGTACTAAGGCACTTGGTTATAATGCTAAAGGAATATAAAAAATGGTCTTGCTTAAAATAAGAAAGTAAATTCTCAACAAATTCTACCACAGTTTTACAGAAGTGTGGTATGTGCAGCATAGATAAAGAATTGAATGTGAATCCATAATGGCATAGCCTGCATTAAAACCCCAAGTAAAATCTCATGCAAGTAGTAATGCTGTCCCACATGCATGTTGATGAAACATTTGCATTTCATGGGTCTGTATCCCTCTTGAAGACAGATGTGAGTATGTAGGTACAGGCTGTGTTCACAGAGTGCACGAGTTAGCGAAACAGATCCAGCTGCTGTGAAATCATGCAACTTTGAGGCACAGATTAGGTGGAAATTTTCCAGATTTATATTTAAAAATTACACACTCCAGAGTTTTGGAACTAAACAAGCCCCATCTGTTTAAAAAATTATACAGCACTAAGAACGTGCCCCACTCTACATCAAAACTTGGGATGTAGTGTAAGAAGCAGAAACTTCTAGGGTAACAGAAATTTAAAAAAAATGGTTATGTATGTGTCTTCTTGAAGCAGTTGGTTAAATGCACTCGTTGCCTAATCTACTGTTTCTAGTGCTGATCATGAACTACTTTCAAGTTTGATTTTCTGATGGAAGTGTTTCATCACACCTTATGACTGAACCGTATTAGTTAGTAGGTCCTGCTCAACTAGGAAAGGGCTCACTCTGGCACCAGCCAACCCATGGACCATCTGCTGCAAAATGTCTATCTTTAAAACAAAGATGCTTTGGCTGTAGATGCTTCTAAATGTGATTATGGTTGGCGCTGCCGAGAGGGAATATTTGATGATGTCTGAATTTTCCGTAGCCTTTGCATCAAGTAACAGTTCCTCTTGGGACACATTTGTGAGCACAGGGAGGAGGTGGTCATTGGGAGCAGTCAGCAAGGCTGACCAGGAGTAAACATGTTGACCAACCTGATTGCTTTCGATGGAAAACAGGAGGATTTGTGGATGAGAGAAGAGCGGTGAGTGTCATTTACCTTGAGTTCAGCAAGGCTTTCCACAGTCTCCCAGAATACTCCTCTTCCTAGTGTGGGATATTGCATTCTGGATGGACAGACAACTCAAGCAATTAAAAACCTGATTGGCTCATTGATCCTGGTCATACTTAAAGGCATGTATCAAGTGCAGTGCTCTGGGGTCCGTCCTGGGGCCTGTCCAGTGACCTGGAGCAGGTGGTGGAGCATGCTTTTGTCAAGTTTGCAGGTGACATCAAATTCTGGGTGCTGCCTGTCTGTAGCTTGAGGGCAGACCTGCCATTCAGAGGGACCTCGAGGGGCTGAAAGGCCAGCATGAACCGTATGAAATTCAGTGAGGACAAATATGAAGTCTGGCACCTGGAAAGGAAAAGCCTTGTGACAATTAAGGCTCCAGAAGACAGAGCCTGACTCTTCACCAGGGTGGGTGGTGGGAGGATAAGAGACAGCAGACATAAATAGCCATGAGAGAGGTTCAGACTAAGGAAAACTATTTCCCCACAGGGACTCTCAGCAGCAGAGCAGGCTGACCAGCATGGCTGTGAGATTTCTCCAATTTTTTTGGAGGTTTTCAGGACCTGACTGGACAGAGCTGTGAACCAGTTGCTCTGACCACAGGCTGACATTCTTTGAGCAGCAGGTTGGACTGGAGATCTCCTGGTCTCTTCTTCAGCCTGATTTATCCTGTGATTCTGATCCTGCAAGAGTTTAACATTTTTGAGTTGAACATTAGATTCATGGGTGGTGTAAACCAGAGTTGAGCACAGCGGAGCCATACCAACATAGATTAGCACAGGATTTGGTGTTTCAAGTCTCCTAAAGAGTGGGATGGAACAGAGGAGATGTGCAGCTCTGTGAAAGAACTAACCTGCTGTACATTTGCTGACTGGGTCTAATAGAGCTACTCAGCTCCATTTTCTTTCAAATTTCTCTGCTGACTCAAACACTGCAAGATGTTACTGTTAATAAGCAGCAGAACAGCAGCCACATATCTGGGGTTTGCAAGGGGACTTCTATATGTTTGTTGTACTCAGGAGACACTATTGTCTGAATTACTTAAAGTAAATTTGTTGTTCTAGGGAGAGAGGGAAGAAAACAAAAAGGTTAGCTCAAAGCTTGTGTAAACAATTAGTAGCAAGTAAACCAGGCTGTGAACTGACAGCACATCAGCTAACGCCCTGAATTCCTCGTGTGAAGCAGCTTACTTGACTCAGAAAGCACAGCGAGGCCATGGGCAGATGCCCTTTTGCAGGCCCAGCTGAGCCAACAGAAGATGCTATTGATCCAGATGCTCCTCAGCACGTCTCTGCCAGTGGTTGCTGCCTGCCCCTGTGTGCTGGCAGAAGGGCTCTGCAGGAGCCTCCAGACTTTGGTTCAGGCAGCATCAGGAGAGCTGGCATGGAGCAGCCTGTGGCTGGTGTCAGGTGGCCCCAGGGGTTTGGCTGAGGTGAATTGGGGAACTCTCCCCTGGGTTGCTCAGTGTGGCAGACAGTGCAGGGACTGCTCCCGTGGTACCAGGATGAGGGCAGCCCTCTGTGGCTGATGGCACCTGGCATGGAAGAGCATCTACCTGAAAACTGAATGGAGAAGAACTAACGAGCTGTGAATTCACACCCCTCTCACTGTGCATTAGCTTTTTCACTTCAAGATGATTAGCTTGCTGTGTGTCACTGCCAGGGAAGGACGCTACCCCCCTTTTCTGAAAGCTCCCTGTAATGTACACAGGCCTTGATTACCATTGTCTTTCTCCTTGGCTCTCAAGAGTATGTTTTACAGAAGCACAGATGTTACCCAGAAAATTCAAAAACCATAGAATTGCCTTGTACTTTTAATGCTTTTTGCTTCACTGATATTTCCCTGAAGGATGCTGTGCCTTCTTCCATCTCTTTCTGGACAGAAAGTCCCTTTGTAATGTCCTAATACTGCTGATTTATTTATTTTTTTAAAAAAGCTTGTTTTGGAATTGTTTTTCCTTCCATGACAGTCATTCCTCAGGAGTTATTTTGTTTTTACATAATTTGCACATCTGTGTTCTATCTGTGGTGTGAAAACCAGCAGAATGCTGGTTAATAATAACTGTATATTCATTGCCTTCCTGTTGCCAACGTGACCCTCCCAAAGTCATTGGCAATTCATCATCTTGTAGCAGCTCAAGGTGGGCAGTGCACAAGGTGTGAATTCCTGCTGCTTTAGCGTGGCTATTCAGTGTCCTCATTGCCTCTTACGCCCTGATGAGTTCTTGGCACGGGAGGACAGTTTCGGTTCACCTGTCACTGCACTGTGGCCACCTCTGCAACAAGCACGGCAAGTTTTGAACAGGCTCCATTCAATCCAAACAAAGGTCTCTGGGGAAGGGTAGGATCTGTTGGTGGTTATTTGTGGCAGACGTTTGCCTGTCCTGTAATGACGTGGGAGAACAGCCCTTTAAATCACAGGACTGTCAGCAGCTGCAAACATCTGTGGATATGGGATCTCTAATCTCTCCTCTCAGACCTTGACATTGCTGGTTAATCTCTGCTATTTGTGACTACAGTTGTTTGGGGTTTTTTATGAGTCATGTAAAATCCACTGCAGGAAGGAATCACTGTGATCTGAACGGCAGTCGATATTGCACAAATGTATGTTCATGTCACACAGACACACATATATAGATATAAATAAAAATAAAACCACACAGAGCTCTAGTGCAAACATTACTATGAGGGTGGTGGAACACTGGAACAGGTTGCCCAGAGAGGTGGTAGAGGCTCCATCCCTGGAGATTTTCAAGGCCAGGCTTGATGGGTTTCTGAGCAATCTGACCTAGTAAGAGGTGTCCCTGCTGACTGCAGGGGGGGCTGTATTAGATGACCTTGGAAGGTGCCTTCTAATCCAATCCATTCTATGATTCCATGATTACCACATACTCCAGAAAGCTGAATGGAGCAGTTAGTACAGGGGATGGGGCCATTGAGTTTTCAAGTGGTACAATAATGAAAAGTAGACGTGCCTCAGAATCCTGATCAGTCCTGATGGTGACACCATGAGAGCCAAGTATATGCCTCAAGGACAACGCACCCGGAGAGATGTAGTTGTTCCCTAGTAAGTGCTCATTGTTTTGGAACTGAGGACTTTCTTTGCTGATCAAAGAGTTGCCTTTGATTAATCAGTTTTGAAATGAATGAATTTCTAAGTTCTCATTTTTTGCTTTTCTTAGGGGACATATTTCAAAAGCCCTTTGATCTTTCGTGATAGGTATTTAGTAAAAGGCAGGTACGCTTTTACAAAAAGAACCATGGAAGTCTTGTAAAGGGTGACGTATATAAAGCCCTGATCAGAAAACATTCAGAACACATGTTCAGCAGGTCCATGGACTTCAGTGGGCCTGTGCACACTCGCAGGATTGCTCCTGTGCTCATTCTTCAGCAGGATCAATGGTTTTAAGAGGTAAAACCAGGTCTGTGGAAAAAAAAAAAAAGGGTAATATCTACTGGAAGGTCAGAAAATATTTATGTAGCATCTTACACTAACAGAGTACAGGCAGCACAAATCTTTACAAATAGGCATCCTGCTGGTACCAATTGAAATGTAGGAGGCAGTTAGTGTCTCTCAATTGTAAGTGTCATTTGATCCCCAGGGAGGCATTTAATGGATGATATTTCCCTACTGAGAGCCCTGTCTTTTCTTTCTGTACTTCATTAGTAATAGTTGAGGGTCCTCCTGCTCATAAAAAATGTATGTACTGCTTACCTGATTTTTCACATACTGTATTATGAAAAGGATGTCGTTCCTAAAGAACTAAATAGAATACTTTACCTTTAATTACCCGGTGTCTTCCTGTCTGCAGGCAGGTTTTCCCCACTACTTATTACCAAGCCAAAGGGAAGGAAAGAACAAAACAGAGAGAAGAGAATAAAACCAGAATAACATGATGGCTATTTGCAAACCCACTTGCCTCTGAAAGTTATCCCCATCCAAGCTGCGTGGCCTGGATAGGTCTTAAGGATACTTCAGAATGCAGCTTCTACCTGCAGTGAGCTCTCTAGGGGAAACGGATGCCTCAGTCCTGCGGAGGTGGACCTGTGGTACACAACACTCCTCTTACCAAGTATGAATAATGTCATCCATAAGTGAAATCCTGCAGTGGTTTGACAGGGTAGAGCATTGCTATCCTACTGCTGTTAGAGGGAGAAAAAAATCACAAGTAAGAACTCAAAATACCACAAGTAGAGCTGCCTGGAATAATTTGAGATTCAAAACTCAAGTTGTAACAAAAATCCAAGCGTTTCCCTGGTGGCTCAAGGGGACTGTATTGACCCATCTCTCTCCCTCAGGATCAGGGGCTGCCATTAATTTTCTGATACTGTCTTGGCTGACTGCTCCCCTAATTTCTCACAATGCTTTAACTCAAATTTACTTTCTTATAACCTTGATCAACTCCACAATATAAAGATTATTTAGTAACGAAAATACCTTACTTTAGTGATCTAATTAAATACAATAAAACACTTTAACGTGCAAATATAGAGCCTCCCAGGAGCTGCTCTGTGTGGCTGGGGTTCAGCTCAGAAAGACAGATCCATCTGCCTTTACGGCTGTAGCGTCGCAGTGTGGGGCACTCGCCTGGGGGGCAGAGAACACTGCACTGCAGCCATAAACCAGTCCTGTTTGTCCCCTGCGACCCACAAAAATGCTCTGGATTCATTGCAAATGTGAACTGCAAGTGAATTCATTGCACATGGAAAAAAACTGAGAGTGGGCTAAGAAATGGTTTTTGCATTAGCCAGCAGCTCTCCAGAGGCAGGTGGTCACTGCCGGCCTGGTCCTGAGCTGGGCTCTCCCGCTGAAGTGAGGCTGCTTGTCTTTCTTTGGACCATTTCCACCACCCCGAGGAACTGCTCCTCCAAGTCTGCTCCTGTGTTTGCACTTCAGCACATGTCTGAGTGCTTTGCTGAAGCAGAATCAAACTGGCCAGTTTCAATATTGGCTTGTTTTTGTTAAATTGAGCATGTTGTGGTTTGTTACATAGCTCGGGGTGGTGAGTGAAATCCATTAAAGTTGAAGTTAATTAGTATGGGAAGACTGTAATTTATCAAGATTGCCTGAATGAAAGCAAGAGTAGTGCTGTTTAATTAGCAAGTGTATTTGGATTTTTTAGATTAGTTTTTCCTTTTTGATTTAACTCAAAATATTACACGGACCTTGCATCTAATGAAAAAATTATAGATTAAGGAGAGGAAACTGAAAAGACTTTGAAAACCTATGACAAATTTATTTTTTTTGCTATTAAGTACATGCTGTTGATAGAATAAGATAGCCTTTATTGCTGTGGTCTGTTCTCATTTTGTATCTAAATTGTATCTGAGAAGATTCTTTAAATGATAGAGTCCTAATTTATATCTCCAAGAAGGACTGAGCTTATAGAGCTATTAAACCAGAATGTGCCTGTTTGTTGCTGCTTCTGCTTCCCTGTTTCTGAGACCTTCCCCTGAAGCAATGAGGACCCCCAGGTGATTTCAGGAAACACACTCAGCTCTGTTTTATACTGTGAGCTGCTTTCTTCTTAATTTTCTTTAATTTAAGTCATTGTAGATTGCAACTTCACAGTTTCTCCCCTTTATGGAAGGTGATACTGCTTTCATGGACAGGAATGGGCCTAGTCCCACCAGTTTCTAATCATGCATCACGTGTCCCACTGACGTCAGGGACTGTGGGATGAGATGTTGTCGTGTCAAGTGCATTGAATGAAGTACAGAAAGTTCTCTCTGAGGAGCATTCCTGCCTGCACAACTTGCTCAGTCTGTCCTATTGCCTTGCAGTGAGGGATGCAGGGCTGGCGTTTGTAGTGATCAGCACTGAGTCATTTCTCATAGTTGCTTGGGGTGGCATCCAAGACGACGGTATTTGTATTGTGAATAATATGCATCTTTTCTCAAATCTGGTTGTGCATTTAGCTTACATGTCACAGCAAGGCGTGCATGAAAATATTCACTGCAAGTCTTAGCAGTGGCTCACGCCTGCCACCGTGGGAGCGTGAAGGTGGTGGAAATATTCTTGTGCGGTGGGAGACACCTGCTGTGCAGTCCACAAATCGCAACTCCGCGCTGCCTGTGCCATGCCCAGGCTCCTTGTCACAGCTTCCATAAGCAGGTGTGATATCTAAGATGGTGTCTGAAAAGGCAACCTGAATGTAGCTCCTGCCTCCCTCCTGGGACTATAGAAAGAACCAAGATTAGGTGGATGGTCTGCGTGGTTCCTTAATCTTTTTAATCTGGAATTTAATGCAGGCATCTACACCTGCCTCTGCATGAGTGAGCTCCGTATCTCTATATGGCTCCCTTTTGCCTCCTGTGAATGGTGATAATATCACTTCCCTGCCTCCCAGGACTGCTGTGAGTGAGTGTGTTAGAAACTTACTTGGCTGGGGTAGTCTTTCCCTAGTGCTCTAGTAGAATTAGCTCTTGTAGTTGTGTCAGTTGTGTAACTATGGTATTTTGTACAAAACTCACTATATGCTGTGACTGCTCTCCTTGGGCATACTGCTGTAGGAATTACACACTCTGGCAATGAGCGCACCCAGCTCAAGGAAGTTTCTGGAACCTCTGCATTCCCCACATTGGTGCCTGCAATGTAAAAATCCCCATTTGTAGTGCTCACTGTGCTGTCAAAGCTGAGATCTGCAGGATTTAAACACTTCTGTGACAGCTGCAGGATAGCATTTTAGTTTCCACGGAAACTGGCACTGGCTCTCCAAAATCAAGGTGAAGTGTTGGCTGATTACCTAATAATAATGCTGAGCATTTAAATATGAAGTTCTTCACCTTCCTCTTGCTGAAACAATTTCCATCCTACAGCATCCAGCAAACATGACAGAGTTCTTGTGAATTCAGACTGTTGTCACAGCTTGGGCTGTGTAATCTACTTCCCAGAGATGAAAGACAGAATTCAGCCTTGACCCGTTCAGCCACTGAGCCTTATGCTCTGCTGTTAAGATAAAGGGCTAATTTGTCCCCACATCTACTGCACAAACTAGTACCATTGTTTATATGACAACTTACAGAATAACAGGAGTTCTTTTGCTTTGCTGTGTGTTTTATATGCTGCCTTTCCAGAGCATTTTTGTCCTCGAATGCGTTTCCTTGTAAATAATTCCCATTGCATAAACTTCTTATCTGCTCACACTGTTGCTTATCGCCAGAATTTAATCGCTCTTTGGCTTTGCACTTACTGGACTCCTGTTCTGAATCAGTGAGTTTCATCATTTTTCTGAACATTCCTTTTTCCAGGTCATTGATTTCTAAGGTTAACAAAATGAATCCTCCTGCTGATCCTTGTTACGTCCCACTAAGCTCCTTGCTATATCCTGAACCGCTCAATTACCTTTTGTCTTCAATTTCAGAGGCATTTATTGAACCCACAGATCAGTCTTTTGTGCAGGAAGCAGTTTCATATTGGATTCAGGAACATGTTCGTGTTGAATATTTCTCATACTTATACCTCGATTTGTTAAGGTTGTTTAAATTTTCTTGGTTAATTTGCTTCTTGACATGCCCTTTTAAGTGTACTTTCTCTGCTAGTTATTTTTTGCAGGAGATGTCTTTCTTTCTAACCTCTATTCTTTTCCATCTGCTCTTGAATAATATCTTCCAGTACTTGATAGTGTTGACTTTCCACTTTTGCCGCACTTTATCTTTTCTACCCTTCTGAATCATTTGACTCCTCGGCCATCCTTTGTTCATTTTAGGAAGAGAATAAGAGCCAATATCCTTCTGAAGGACATTTGCTCTGTTCTCCTCAATAGGAAATTGCGGATTTTCTTAGGCCTGTCTTTCGTATCACTAACTCCATGTCTCTCTTCTTTTTGACTGTGGGTTGATACCTACTTTAGCCAGGTTTGGCATGATCAGTTATATCTCAGCTCAGACATACTGGGAGGAGCATGGAGGCACAAAACCAAAGAATGTTGGTGGCCTAACAGCCCATGATACCCTTTGAATCAGCAGGGTATTAATGGCAAATGGGGCAGAGCATAGGTCTTACTCCTTTGATAGGATCTTCCCCCAACCCAATGACCCGTTTCAGGTACCTGTAACTGAATCTACTCTCAGCTATTGTCTTTGCTGGGAGTGCAATATAGAGAAGAAAGGGCTTCTTACACATTCATGAGTGTGCCAAGGGGTTGTCTTTAGGTGCATTATAGCAGCGAGGATCACAGCTGTCACAAATATAACAAACCAAAGATCCCAAACTACACTTCTGGCTGCAGAGAGCCATGGTGCAGTCTGTGTAGGGCCACCATCACTTTGATTTGCATTTTTCCCATCAGGAATCTGTTATTTCAGTGCCCGAGGACCGTGTAGCCATTTACAGAACACATTCAGGTCCCAGAAAAATGTCACATACCTTTGGCAGTGGCTCACGTGGCAGGGATCTCAGGACTAAGCAATGAAGCTGAAGCTCTCAGGACAATAGCTTCTTTGCTAAGGAGAGGCACATTTTTAACGGTGACTGAATATGACCGAAGATAAGAGTTTGACACCAGAGCACTGAGAAGGAATACAAAGGACACCACTCCTAATCAAAAGGATTGCTTATAAATACCCGTTCTCTTTGGAAAAAAAGCCTAAAAAAGTTCTGTCTTGGAAAGTACTTTTTAACAAATACTTGATTTTATTGGATCGTTTGTAATCTTAGATGATCCATTTTGAATGTATCAAGCCCTTCTGAAGTCACGTAATTTCATTCACAGAGAAACTGAAGCTCTGGGCTTCTCTGAGGAGATGTAGAAGTTGGATGTGTGAGACTGAGCATCCCGAAACCCTCCTGGTAAATCCCCTCACATTCAGACAATTATCTCCGAATCGGTGCATTTGAGAAATTATGTCATACTTGAAAAACTCCAAGCCCATGATATCCATAGGCTTTAGATGAGAGGTGGGGAAGGTGTGTCATGTTTAAAAGAAGAAATGGCTCCAAAGGCACTTCTGTTTAAAAGTCTCTGGGGTACTCAGAAATGCCTCGTAGTGGGGGACAAAGCCTGGCTGAGCAGAAAGCTGATAGTAGAAGACAGCCTGCCACAGGCATGGAGTTTATATTCAGCCTTGAACATTGACTATAAATCTGAATTGAATATGTTTTGCTGATCAGCTCTGAGCTACTGATTGTGGCATTTTTGGGAAGAGGAGCTTTGGTGACAAGCTGGGTAGTAACAGGAGAAAGAAAAGAAGAATGAACAATCTGGGAAGAAAAAAAAAGCTACTTATACAGATTAGAGCAGTGTACTACTGTACTGCTTCACAAAGTGTTGGAGATACAGAGTCCTCTACAGCACATGCTGCAATTGCACCAAACTACTGCTAGCAGCCAGCTCTCCATGAGCAGGTCACCAGCTACTACAGTCCCATAGCAGCCCATTAACTTAAAAAAGGGATCTTTTAAGATAGGAGGAAAAAAGACAACATAATTAGGTAGTCTGGTTCATTGGAAGCACCTAGGCCCTTCTCAGACTGGACAAGTCAGTTCCTTTTTAGAATAAACACACATTCAATAGCATTTTGGGGTGACTTCTATTTCCATTAATATTGTTGTAACATAGGAAAAAGAGGTATCTTTGTCTTAAGCATTTTCTTCTTTGAAACAGCAGAAGGAACAGAGAAATTACAAGAGGTAGTGAGTTTAGCAAACCTGCACTTAAAACAATCTTTCATAAGAATAAAATGCTGCATTTACAGTTGTAAATGTATATACCTGTATAATTTAAAAATACAAAGCTACTTTTACCATGTTTCAGGTCTTGCTCTTTTTTGGTTCAGAGAATGAAACGTTCAAGTGCTGGACTTAAAGTGATTAACCTCATTGCATTGCAAACCCAAACCATTCATGCAGCACTGGGCTTTTACCTCGTAAGTGAGAAAGTTAAACTGGGCAGTTAGTGTAACCAAAGTGCAGTTGTGTTCTTCACATCGTGTACGTTTTGACTGGCTTGTAAAAAGAATGTAGAAGTTCATGGCTCTCCCTGGCAGCTTCTTGAGATGACTGAAGAAAACATGATCTGCAACATACTTGGACGCAGCCTGACTCTGAATGAGAAGACAGGCTCTTATCAGACAGTGGAGAAAAGTCAAAGTCAGCTACCTGGAAAAGGAACATCAAAGAGATCATTTTAATTTGGGTCCTACTGGCTCAAGTGAGTCCAGCAAGAATACTTTGAGCTAGAAATGGCACTTGGTCCTCAACCAGTTTGTCTGTCACCAACTTCAGATAGACTTCTGATTTATACCTGCTGCACACACAGCTCACAGGCAGTCTCTGCAGAGGTATATTATTCATATTGTGAAATGATGTAAAGCGTATCAGGTACTTTCCAAAGGCCCACAAAGCTACTTTTAATTTAGGAGCTCATGCTTATTGCAAATATGATAATGTAGCAAATGAAAGATGTATGGGATCTGGGGAGATAAACATTGCATATTAGGATCAGGTGACAATTTAGTGCCACTTTAGGTAACATACCCACCTTTTCTTACCGTCCTCTCTCACTACCTCCCTGCTTGCTTTCATACAACTACTCTGAGGTAGATCCTCTGGAAGGGATACTTCAATGCAAGCACCTGCTTGGGAATATTAACAAATTGCCCATGATAGCCCTGGCAACTTGAATTACAGTTCTAGTTCTAGTTCTCCACAGTCTGGCAGAACCATGCCTGTTGCTTAAACTATTAGCCTACACTGTTCAGTTTTTCCAGGGAACAGATCAGACATACCAGGGAAATGCTCCTTCCTGCTCTGTTTGTCTGGGGATTAAAGAAGGAACATGTCTGAAAGGTATCTAATGACTATCCCAGCTCAAAGTAAGAGTAACTAAATACCTCCACGAGATCCTTCTGTTGTGTGTTGCTTCGAAAGGTCGTGTACAGCACCAGTCCCAGCATCACTGAAACCAGAGCGACGCAGAGCAGGACAAAGCCAGCTGGCTGGATCCCTAGGAAAGAGCACAAGGGCACATTCCCAGGGTGATACAATACATTGAGAAGAGGCAACAGTGGGAAGGAAATTATGTTTTAGGAGAATTTTTTGTATTTTCAGAACAAAGTACATGTGTGTAATAGGGAATAAATTTTTCAGCCTAGATCATTTCAGGTCTTTCTGAAATCTTAGAATTGGGAACGCAGGGTTGTGAGGTTGCAATGGTCTGTCCCTTTTTATCCCTATTTTCCCTTGAACAGCCTAAAAAACCCCACCCAGTTATATATGTTAGCCCTAAGTCCCCAGGGTGTTGGAGCCTCTTTGGTACCACAAGAGGACAGGAAGGAACCTCATCTTCACAGCAGCTAGTGGCCTCCAGCAAAGAGGATTTGCAGACCTAGCCCTGAATGCACACCAGTGCCTTCTGGAGGGAGCTGCTCTGTCTGTGTACAAGTGCTGGCCCACAGTGAGGTGGTATCACCATGCTGTATCATAGCATGGCTGTCCTCTGGTCAGGTCCTCTTTGCTTGACTGCCTAACCACTTTCTCAGATGAGTCAGGGACCCAAGAGGGACATGTGTGAGCATGTCTGGGGGAGCCAGCTGGGACTGCTGGGGCTGGGGGGACAGAAACCTGTAATGAAATGGAAAAATCTACCCTTTAAAACAATGTAACTAAACAAAAAGAATTGAGAGTGCTTAATTAAGAGGGTGTTACAGACATGTATGTTTTCCTAGTTATCCTCTCTAACTACGAGAGCTAGACTATTTAAACTGAAAAATATGTAATTTAAGTAACTTGGCTTTCCCAGGAAACTCATTAGCTTCAAGACACTCTTGAGACTAAAGGTTCAGCAGGATGTGAGAAGCTCAGAGCAATTAGAGTATGCACATTATAGGCTCTTCTTTCTCTTCCTCCTTCCTATGCTTTCAGGGATCTACACCAGCTTCCAAAAACCTCATCTGCAGGCTGGTTCATCCATAATTATCCCTGTCAGGTGGGAATCTCTGTGCTGCTCGGACTAGCTGCTCCTCACCTGTTGGCCACACTTTTATTTCATGGTAGGTCTGCAGTATCATCACGCCTTTCTCCACCCTGACGCTGAGGCAGTACTGCCCAGCATCGCTGAAGGTATGGCTGAGGTTGTAGCAGGAGCCATTGATCACCACCAGATGGCATTTCTCACCTTCAAGTGGAATGCACTCGGACTTGATAAGCCAGCACAAGGCCAGTGGTGGGCTGGAATGACGAGAGTGAAAAGAAAAAAAAAATGAGGTGAAAACTTTGCAAAAATTTCATCTAAGAGGTGATGAATCACCTGGTTAAAATAGCATAATAATTTTTAAAATAATACCAATAGAGATGTAATTAACTGCACAAATGTTTGGTTTATAGCATTTGTCAACTGAAAAAGTTCTTTGTGATGCTTCTATAAAAGCAAGCCTTTCAGCTGGGAGGTGAATACCTGCATGGGTCACAGGCAGGCCATTGTGTGGGGAGAGTCCTGTAGTCCTTCTCCAATAAAGATAAAAGGAACCCTTTTTTCCTGTGCTTCCAAGGGAGTATAAGTTCTTTTTTCTTTGCTCTTCTCACACAGAAGAAATCACTGTCAGTGCTACTGAAGCTCACCTAAGTCTTTTCTGATTAAAAAACCCCACAACCAAAACTGGAAAGAATGTAAGATGAGCTCTGTACAACAGGCTGGTAGCTGGAAGAGGTAAAATAAATTGCAAGGATCACAGTACTCCCTCACAAGAACAAAAAGCTTTTTATTTGCTATCAAGCAGTCTAGGTGCAATCCACTTTATGGCCATGTGTCTTCTCACCATGTCTAGTTAATGCCTTCTATTTACATTTTCAGACCCTAACTCCAATTGACTGCACTTGGAGTCACCTTACACACTATGGACTTTGCTTCTGACAACAGATAGAGCTTTTCTTTACCCAATCTTACTAGTATTTTGTTTCTTATCTCTATTGGACATTCTCTGCTAAAAAAGCAGCATGCTTGTGTATTTAGCTCATTTTCTAGCTTTGTTTTCGATAATCCATCTCTCAAGCTTTTTTCATTGCTTCTCTATCATAAATTGCATCAGTCCCAGTCCTGTGGCTAGGAGGGTAGGTCTGGCAAACACTGTCCATCCTAAAACCAAGCCTGCTTCTGGGATCTCAGGTTTGTCTCTAAGAGTTTTCGGCTGTTCATACTTACTTGTATGCCACCTCCAGCTTCCACTCTGGCCAATGTGCCGTTCATTGTCTGAATACAAAGTGTGCTGCTTTGCCTATTGGCACTATTTATGCCTTTGGCAAATGACCCTGTGTTGGGTTCTGCTCACTCCATCCTACATCCCTACTAACAGCCCTGCTTTTTTTTTTTTTCCTTAATTTTAATTCACCATTAGCCTAAGCAGCTCCCAGTAGCGGAACATGAAAGGTAGAAATGTCACTCTTCTGGAAAAGAAATAGACTTCTGTGGTTATGGAGACTTTATGGTGAAGGAGCTTTCCTGAAGGTTTCAATGATATTTAAAATGCTCCTGCCATACAGAAAAGCTCTGATGTGTTCTAAATACTGCAGCTTGAGAGAGCTTGTGCTAGGATCAAGGTGTCAAGGTGTTCATGACCCTCCTCTGTACCTATAATCCTCACTGCATGAAGCCTCTTCATCTTATTTGTCTTGTGGTCATCTTAACTTTGCCAAAATTATTCCCCAAATCCATTACTCTCGTGTTCCGGTCAAGGATCACTGCGATGACTCTGAGTACAGTTTAATTTAACAGTAGGGAAATTGATCAAGGAGAAAAAATTCAAAAGGAAGTTTTAAAATGCAATTTCCCCACTATCTTTCTTTGGCTAATTCTCTTAACATTCTCTTTATAAAGATATAAAAATAACATTTGCTTTACGTAGGAGGATTCTAGTTTTCTGTATAGATGCAGGCTCTTTCGGGCTCTTAGACTTCATAGTATTTCAAATCAGGAAAAAACAATATTCAACAGTATTTTGTTCAAAGGAAACAGTTCTGTGGGGTGCAACTGACTATTTTAAGGAAACAGTGGGGAAAACCATTTAAATAGACAATGCCTTTGGGGAAAGAAGTTGTGTTTGTTACTTACGTGCCATTTATATGGAGAGACAAACTCAAGTTTTCCATTACGTGAGTCTCTCTGGAGCCCACTACATTAATACTTTTAACAGCATCTGAGAGGAAGGAAAAAAAAGTGTCACACTCTACATGTAAACTTGAAATTCACTGGTTTTCCAGGGGAGATTTGTTTTCGTAGACTTCACAGATTTTAACTCCATCAGTCACACAAATAATACTTGCTTCACACCCAAAAAGGAAATCTAACAGTAGTGTTGTTGTAAGTTTTCTGATTTTTTTGTTATTTCTTTTTAATCAACTACTTTATTAATCCTTTACATTTTTACTTATGTGTTTATTAGCTGCTGATGTTGATCAAATCAATGAGACTTTCTTAATGCTTATTATAACTAATTTATTTTTTAGGGATAGCTGGCATAAATTAAATAAATCCTCTGTAAGTTATGGTAAACATTTTATTGTAAGTTCTGAGTGTATGTGAGACTTTCACAGAAGACAATAAAACTTCTGGTAAATGAAAAAGAAACAGAAGATTTTTTATATCTTCCCCCATTTTTTCTGCACTGGAGCAGCACAATGTCCATTTTGCAATGGAAACTCTTCATTGAATAATGTTGACCAGTTCTTGCATGTGAAACAATGCTGAAATTGTCACATTAAAGCTAGATTGTGTCTGTACATATATCACAAGTCAAGTTCTGAGTATGCCAAATGTTTTATACTTACCCAGCAGCTCCAGAGCAGTGGTAAAATCCCCAGTTTTCTGCACTGTTTCTCTTTCGTGTAGGATGCTTCCCCTTTGCTCCCACTCAGCTATGACTTTCAGATGCACCGTGTGATTCCCCGTGGCAGAGCAGTTAGAGTAGACAAAGGGCTCCTTGGTAATCTGATAGACTCTGGGTGCAACATGAAAAGAGTTAGAACCAAAATTGCCTTTTACCAAGTGCTTGCATATTCCTGATTTAAAAAGGGACAAGCTCTAATATATTTTCTTTATAGACAACGCTATAGTCAATTGTGATTCTAATTCTACTTTATATCTGTATCAATGAGGATTAATGTCTGTTGTGCTACCAATAGAACTGCAATCAGTATGAGGCCCAGAGTATATTTATGCATTTTTAATCAAAGAAACTAAAGATAAAAGAATTCACAAAATGGAATAGGAATAGTCAGTAAATTATGAAAAGTACTTTTATAGCAAGTGGTTAAGCTAACTGAAGCACTAAGGTGGGAGAGGGGGAGGAAGAAAGAAAGAAGGAAGGAGGGAAGGAAAGGAAGGAAGGAAGAAAGAAAGAATAAAATAAATATTATTCAAAGACTAAAGTTTACATTTCTCTTTGCATACACTTTTCTGTATTGGGCATATGTTCATCCTCATAGAAGGGAAATAAAGTCTTTTTTACTCCCTACTGCAGAGTGGCTTTGCCCAGGGTTTTACTTCTGATAGTTCTGAGCTATGTTCTTTTCCCTTCTCCATTTTGTTACTAGGCAAGCTTTAGGTGTGTGTTACTGTGAACCTCCATACTATTTGAGAGACATATCTACTTTCAAAAGCTCCTCACCCAAGCTGTGCTGTATTTATGGGTAGCTGGTCATAATAACAGCTCCTTACTGCCCAACCACAAGAGAGTAACCTGCTTCCACTCTCCTTAAGTGCACAAATTATTCACATATCCAACAACAACCTGCTAATGGAGACCTGCAGGCGTAAGGATGTTTTAAAATAACAATTTACAATAAGTTACTTTTCCCAGTTCATTCAGTTCAGCTCATTGCACACGCAGTAATGCACCTAAGTGGATATTTGAACAAGAAATCTGGTCTTTGAAACATGATTATTTTATGAGTACGCAGTGACCTCTGTGCCAAAGTTTTCATAATTCACCTGGTTGACATGCTAAGAATGTACCAACTGGCAAAGTCATGGGCTTTGTCCTGTGGTTTAATCAGGATTTTGCTCTAGTTGAGCATCTGAATCAGAGCCATCTTGAATACTTATTAAAGAAAGCAAAGTAACACACCTACCCATCTCCAAAATCCCAGTTGTAGACAAATGACGCTGACTTGAAGTAATGACTTGGGTCATGAAGACAGAAAGAAATCCGGGTCATGGTGCCCGTGGAGGAACTAGAACCTTGTGTAAGAAATCTGCTGTCTTCTATCTGGGCAATGGTAAGATTCCCTGTGATAAATTCTGCAGAATATAAAGTGGAAAAGAATGACAGCATATATCACCTCATAGCATGCTCTGAGTATCAAAACATTATTTTAAATGTACTGCATGAGTCTCTCTGGGTCCTAGTCCAAGTGGTTAAGTGTGTTTTATATCTATTACCCAGTATTGTTGTATGTGTTAGTGAGGCAGAGAGATTAAATTACTTATTTAGGGTTATACAATGGGTCATGGTAAAGCTTCTGATAAAACTAAGAGAAATACTCCTGGACTGATTGAGGCCAATATCAATTTTTACCGTTGATTCAAAAAAACCTGGGATTGACACCAAGTATCTAGATCAAGGGATTCAGAATCAAACCAGTATCTACTCACTTTGTGTTTGGGGTGGCAGGTTTTGTTTGTTTGTTTTGTGGGGTTTTTATGTTGCTGGCTTTTAGTTTTAGCTACTTCCACAGAAATGGAAATTTGACCACTGTGAATAACAGATGTGCTATATAGTGAATACAGAAAGGGTGAAATTTTGATTTTGATGTCTGCAAGAGAGCCTATGCTCAAGTTTGTTTGCAGAGGCTGATCCAAAAAATCTCTCTAACCTATAAAAAAGAGGTATTATGAAGATACACTTATCAGCTTATTATAAAATTAATGGGATATTAATTACCAGTATCAGACTCAAATCCTATTAATAATTCATTACATCTGGTGAACCGTTCTCTTAGGATGCACAAATAAGAATCACCATTACTGGGGCTTGCAATGCAGAACTAACTGGAGTTGTAATTTATATGAGTTATTGGCAACTTCCTTTGTGCCCCTGTGAAGCCCCTTTGCTTGGAGAATACAGAAAGGTACAATGGGATCTTACCTTCACCACTACAGAAAGCTTGTATCCCTTTCACTTGTGGCATGAGAACATGAGGACAAGAGGTAATGGCCTCAAGTTTTGCCAGGGGAGGTTTAGATTGGATATTAGGAAGATATTCTTTACTGAAAGAGAGATCAGGCATTGGAACAGGGAGGAGTGGAGTCACCATCCCTGGAGGTGTTAAAATAATGAGTAGATGTGGTGCTTTGAGACATGGTCTAGGGGTCAGGGAGATGTTGGACAAAGGTTGGACTTGATGATCCTAGAGGTCTTTTCCAACCTAAACAATTCTATGATTCTATTAAAAGGTGTCAAAGTGCAAAGCGAGAAAGGAAGAAGATACTCAGCAAGGCAGCAGTTCTTATGAGAGAAAAGTTCTCATATATACTTTTATAAAGACTTAACCAATCAGCTTGGTGTTTCTCAAAGGAAGATCTCAATAGCTGTTCCTGACATCAGCTATGCCCTAGGGTTAGCTCTTTTTTTCTCATTCAAGTCTTTATCTTTGTCTGGGAGCTGCATTGATTTTCAAGTGTCTAAGCGTGGCGCTGGGCCATGGGCTTGGAGGGATGTGGTTGCTAGTCTCTGAACAAAAGGCTTGTGGGATGATGTCTGGTGATATTTCATGTCAATCCCTGTATCAGATATTAGGTTAACCAGACCGCATCATTAGTCCGTTTATCAAAATGAGCACGTTTACGGTTGTGAATATTCCCAGTAAGCTGAAACTGCACTTAGCAACATCTGGAAATGCAGCCAGGACTTCACAGCCAATTTCTGGATGCTCTGTCAGAACTGTAAAAGAAAATGTAATGGCTCTGTTGTGCCAATGACCTGAGTTTTTGCTGTGTCATGAAACAGGGAAGGTCAGTAGATTGCCACTGCTGCTGGTCACCCTAACTCTAGGACTAGAAATGCTGGGAAGCAGTACAGGAAGTTTTAGGAGTCTGGACATCACTGAACAGTGCTGATGTGTGAACTGCAGCTACTGAGGCATCTGGTTTCTACTTCAGTTTCTCTAAGTGACAGAGGCAGGAAAACATGGGCAGGATCACACGTGCTGCCTGCATGTAGGTAGCTACAGCACAGCCCAGTTAGTACAATGCCATCCAAACCACCTTCAACAAATGGCTATACAAATCAAATCCTGTTGGCAGAAGCCTTATTTACACCTGGTTTCCATTTTTTCGATGCTAGCAAAGGCAGCAAGCATCCTGGTGCATACTGAATTCCTGAAGATGTTGTAAAGCCATTTTACCTGTAATCTGAAGCGTGGTGACATTTCTTGCAACTGGCCGACATAACCAACAGTTTCTGTGAGTCACCCAGACAGATACAGGAAAAATCCCAGGAAATTCACTGGTCACGTTAATTACGGAGTGAAACCGCTGCTCGGATTTCTCTATCAGAATCAGAGGAGCATAAATCCAGTTAAAGTGATACATATTTGATGTGACACTGTCATTCTTCATACTTAGAGTGGCGTGAATAGTAGCTTGAGCTCCCGTTGTGATGGGACCATTGTTGGTTATTTCCAGACCATACTCCTCTGTGTAAATCATAAGAAAAAAACAAACAAACCTTGTTATATGGAATCTTTAATTTTGTTTATTTATTGACATGTTTTAACTAGTCAGCTGTAGGTATATGACTCACAATGACGCCCCAGCAAAGGCTTTACCACTTCTTTTTTTTTATCATTTAAAAGCCTGGAATAGAAACTGTTGCATGTAGATATGAGTTCAAACAAGTAGCATTAAATGACATGTTAGACTGAGTCCTAGAAATGTTAATAGTAGAAGGGAGCTTCAGACTAGAACCTCACAAAAACCATGACGAGGTTTTATAGGCAGAGCTGGGCACTGGCTGTAGGTTCAGTGTCACTGATCTGACATGGTCACTAAATTTCCAACTACTGGAAGAAAGTCAAGCTCAGAGCTAATCTCTGTCCTAAAAAAATGAACAAATGAACTTTCAAACTCAGGTAAGATTTCATCCAATAGATTCCTGTGTCAGCTCTGTTGACCCACAAGTCTCTCCCACTTTCCTCCTAACTAAACAAAAACCAATCAGTACCAGCTGCTTCTTCTCTGTGGTTCACCATTGACTTCCTTTTCCAGGAAAGGACCAAAAACCCCAATGTAAATGAAACTTGTACCATGCCCCAGTGGCAGATCTGTTGCCATCCTGAGGGACCTGGACAAGCTCAAGAAGTGGACCCATGCAAACCTTGGTCCTGCATCTGGGTGGGGGCCATGCCCGGTATCAATACAGGCTGGGGGATGAAGGGATTGAGAGCAGCCCTGCGGAGAAAGACTTGGGGTACAGGTGGATGAAGAGCTGGACATGAGCTGGCAATGTCTGCTCGCAACCCAAAGGGGCAATCATATCCTGGGCTGCATCCAAAGCAGCATGGTCAGGAGGTTGGGGGAGAAGATTTTTTTGTAATGAGGGTGGTGAAACACTGGCACAGGTTGCCCAGAGAGGTGGTAGATGTCCCATCCCTGGAAACATTCAAGGTCAGGTTGGACGGGGCTTTGAACAACCTGATCTAGTTGAAGATATCTCTGCTCACTGCAGAGAGGCTGGACTAGGTGACCTCTAAAGGTCCATTCCAACCCAAACCATTCTATGATTCTGTGAAATAGCAAGGCATGAGAAGCACAGGACTTGTGATACTGAACCATCCCTGCTGCTCTGGACTGCTCACTGTTACCTTCTCTGCCATGTTTACACAAGCTACTTACTTCAGCTCTTATAACTACTGTAGTGGGCAAAGCGTGAGTGAGGTTGGGCTTTATAAAAAGGAAGCATTCTTTTTTTTTTTTTCCAAAAAAATAGCAGTGCACCAAGATTAAATGACCTGCATGTGTTAAACAAAAAAGTCAACCCCCAAACCCACAAACAAAAGGAAACCACTGAAAGTTGTGAATTGGGGCGGAGCTGGGAACAGGATCTGGTTGTTTGCCTCCAACATGGAGCATGTTCCCTCCCTGCACCAGCGCTCTGCCTGGCTGTCCTCTCACTGGCGAGCAATGGGGTGATGCTGGGCAGAGCACCAGAGCTGTGGGAGTTGTCATGTTGGTGACTTTCCTTTTCCTTTCTTTCAGCAGTCACCAGATTGCTAACAGGGACCTGAACCTTCAGGAGCTTCAGAAGTTGCATTTCTCCCTGTCATGTGGAGGGAGGACTGGGGTCAGCCAACCCCTGTTCTGCCTTTCCTGCCCCTTCAGCTTGGGATGGGGTGGAAGGAGAACCCAAGTCATCTACTTAGTGCCTGCATTTATTTCACAGATTGCAGGTGCTGAGTCAATGCAGATGCAAAAGAACTGTGAGAAGTAGCTGCACCATTACTGCCTGAGCAAGAATCCCACTGTTCCCTTTTCACAACCCAGGGAATGGCCCTGAGTTTAGATTTTTAAGTTAATAGCGAAATGCCTGTGATTTAATGAAATCTGGCACAGAGAGGTCTCTGGTCTCTAGAAGATTCACACTACCTCTGCTTGGCTTCAGCAGAACTTGGGTCAAAAACAGCCAGCTACCTCACGCTTATCTAGCACTTCTCCTTGGAAGTTATCATGGTGCTTTACAAACCAGGGCCATACTGAAGGCCAGTAGCCACAGCAGCTGGAGATTAAGTGGCTAACCCAAGGTCACCCAGTGAGTCACCAGCGGAGCAAGACATTTCATCCAGTTCAGGGATTTCTTCTACCTTTCCGACCTCTCTGCAGAATGCAGCACAGGGAGGCTACCGAAGCAGGAGGCAGAGGCTGCCCAGGTGCCCTGTGACCCATAGCGCTGGGTCAGTGGAGGAAGCAGAAGTGCAGGTTTTGAGTTAGGAAGCGCAGAGCAAAAGCCCGGCTCCCGGCCTGCCCCAGCCCCGCTGCAAGCACCTGAGAATAAAGTCTGGGGTGGCGAGAGAGCGCCCGGAGCGGCCTCCATCCCCTGTCATGACTAGCAAGCCCGAGTACGGAACCACCCCTACCCCGCAAGTAAAGCAGCTAACGCCTGAGCTCCCCTCCCCTGCCCTCACCCCCCTCTCCCGCTCCCCGGCGGCGATGACAGCGCAGAGCCGCGGCCCCTTACCTGCCGCCGGGGCGGCGCGGCCGAGCAGCAGCAGCACGCAGGTCAGCCGCAGCATGCCCGGGGCGGCGGGGGCCATGGGCAGGCACCACTGGGCCGGGGCCGGGTCTCACCGCGCTGGGGCCGGGCGCTGCCCCCAAGGCCGCCCGCGGAACTGCGGCACCTCTGTCCGCGCCTGGGACGCTCCCCCGCGGTAGCGCCCAGCCCGCCTCCCCCGGGGGAAGTGCCGGCGGGACTGGGTCGCCAACGTAACGGGCTGCTGCAAAACCTCCAGGGGTTAGCGAAAATACTAATAAAGAGCACCAATGCCGCCCATCTGCGGAGAGGGTGGGCGCAGCCCTGGGTGTTTGGGAGAGTCTGTGTTTTGGGTCGGTGGCTGGCACGGCAAAGATCAAGTATTTTTACGTCTCTGGTGGCGTGAAGACAGCTCGGCCGCAGGAGCTTGGCTGCGGTTCCCCGGTTGCTCAGTGCCCAGGCTGGCTTGCCACGGTGCACCGGGAGCTTCTGGAGAGAGCCACACGGGCGGCTCTCAGGAACGCAATGCAGGGGTTTTAGCGTACTTATTCGAAGCCCTTTTTTACTCTTGGTTGCATTTTTTAATCAGCGACTCCTCCCTCGGGCTTTGCTCCCGGTTCCCCAGCGCGGATGAGCCACTTCGGCTGCCGCTCCCCCCGGAGGCCGCCAGGTCGCGGCTGCAGCAGCGGGGCGGGTCCTCGGCAGGAGGGGCACGGGCCTGTCGGACAGATCGACAGCGGTCGCGGCTGCCTGGGGTAACTGTTCGTCCGCTGTAACCGGCGGCCGCTGCGTTAGAGGACACCCCGGGGCTGAGGGGAGGGACGGGGCCGGTCGGGCTCGCCGCGAGCAGCGCAGCGGCGGGAGCTGGCAGGCGCAGCTGGGGCGAAGCCGCCAGGGCAGGGCAGGGCAGGGCAGGAGGTGACGGGGGTCTGCGGGACCCCCGCACCGGGACGCGGGGAGGGAACCGAGCGTCGTCGCGGGCTCAGTGCCCGCCTCCGCCGAAGGAGGTGCGCGGGAGGCGGGCAGCGGGAGGAGGCGGCCGGAACTGGGTTCGGGTGCTTCCGCCGGCCTCAGGGAGCAACAAAGGAGGGAGCTGGGGGGGCTAAGGCCGCTGAGCCCGGGGAGCCGCGGGGTGAGCAGTGTCGGGGGTGGTGGCAGCGCCTCAGTGGGGCCCGGGCCCGGGCGCGGGGTGGAGCGGAGCGGTGGGAGGCGAGGCCCGGCGCGACGCAGCCTGCGGGGCGGAACCGGCGCGCTGCGGGGAGGAGGAAGGGGCCGGAGCTCCGTCAGCGCGGCGCTCGGAGGCCTCAGGCCCTGGACGGGAACCAGGAGGGCTGAGGGACCGGGGGGAGCGTTGTCGCGGCCGTTCATGGGTGCCCATGTTCGCAGGGCGGGCGCCTCGGCGGGGATGGGGTCGGCGTGATGGCGTCCTGGCAGCGGGGAGCGACCCGGTGGCGGCCAGCCCTGCGGCAGGGAAGGTAAGGGGACGTGGGGCCTGCGGGCAGCGCCTGGCCCGGGGACAGCGACGGGGGGGCGGGGGGTGTTTGCGGGTACCCCCGGCTGTGGTTGCGGCGGGCGCTCGGCCGAAGCGGGCTGCGGAGGAGGGCTGACAGGAGCAGGGGAGAAGGGTCGCCGGTCGTTCCGGCTGAATTTGAGTTGGGCAGAGGCAGCTTGTGGCGGCGGGACAGCTTCTGGCACCTTCGGGAGCGGGTCCTGCCGGGGTGCGAGCCAGGTCAGCTAGAAAATCGAGGTTCCGGCGGGTTGGAAGACAAGATAAGGACCAGGAACATCCCTGAGCCTGCTGCTGCCTCTGGGAGAAGCGAAACCAAACCCGGGAATGTTTGTGCTGTGGGGTGAAGAGCGTAACTGCTGGTATCTAGAAGTGTGGTGCTGAGTGCTGTACATTACATGCCAGGTGTTGTATTTGTAAACCTAACTAAACGTGACAGGTGTGAGTTTTGGAAAAGGTGTGTCTTCTTCAGTACATAGAAGAATGGATGTAGAAATGATGTGATAGCTACTGTTAACCAGCCATATAAACTAACAAATATATATATATATTTTATTTTTGTAGGTGTGTTGATTTTGATTTTATATACTGAAAGCTGATTCTTCCTCCTCCAAGATGGCATTTGTTTCAGCACAAGGGCCTACGGTAGTGGACCAAACCACTTTGATGAAAAAATACCTTCAGTTTGTGGCTGCTCTTACAGATGTCAATACACGTAAGATTTTTTTTATTCTGTTGAAAGTTGCAGTTCTTCAATAGTTTGTTTCACAAACCTTGCAATATTGTTTAGACAGTTGATAAACATGTTTAATTTACTTTGAATTTCATTTGAGTTTTGATTTTTAAAGAAGCAAAGTGATGAGCAATGCTTTCATGAGCCAAAGTGAGTGAGCTCTGTGTGTGTGTGTGCATGTGTGCAGTTGTGTGACGGTTGTTTGTGAGAGTTGTGTGCCTTGTAATTGGGCAATGATGGCTAAACTGATAAGATCTGATTGCTTCTTTGATCAAGAAGCCTGGTGTTCTCCTTCATGACATAGTTTTTAAATTTTAATTTTTTTGCTTGAACTTCTGTTTTCAGCTGATGAAACCAAATTGAAAATGATGCAAGAAGTCAGTGAGAATTTTGAGGTAAATAATATTCTCCCTGCCACAAGCAGCAAAACCCCTCTAGACCCCCTCAGCTTTCTGAAATGGCAGAAATGTCTTTCTTATTCTTAATGTACATTGATTTGGTTTCTGATGTCATGTGGTTAAAATATTAGTAACTTAAGACTTATGACTTATATGGTCATTGATTTTAGGTTTGTAATTAGGAATTAGACAGGTTATTGAAAATTTGTAATATTTGGACTTAGAGAATGAAAGAGCTCTTTTTATTCAGTAAGCATTTAAATAAAGATGAAGTAATAGATCTTGCATTTTGTTGAATGATATGAAATCTCTGTATTTAAAGCTTTCTCTAGTTCAAATGTGTGTAGTGCCCTTATAGAAGCCAGAGGCACCTCAGATTCCTCTGAGTAGTTCTGTAGTATAGAAGTGAGGGAGGGGTTGTCAGATGCAGGATCTGATGCCAGCAGTGGACATGGCTCCAGTGACATCTTTTGCATGGTGATGGACCATCGAGTTTTGATAAGCAGCAGAAAAAGTGTGAGACACAAGTTAAGCCAACTCTGTGTTAGCAGGAATTATAGTTCAGTTGAATACTTAGTTATCATGTGCTTGTTCTGATCTTACAGAGAACTTGTTATTTTGGAGAATAAGTTCAAATCTTAGAATCACCATAATTCTCTCTACCTAGTTTTTAAGTCATGTTTGATTAAAAAAAAACAAACCAAAAGGATAACCACTATAACATATCCTGTCCTTGCCTGCTTTATTTGAAGTGATCTTGCTTAGTTGTCATATGGGAACATAAATACACATTCTAGTCCTATTTAATGTCTTTGGATATTTTTAAGTAAGCTTTATGCAAAATTACATCCAATGGGTGCTGGATGTTGAAAGCTGTGCTGATTTTAGTTGTTTCTGACTTACTGGTGGAATTTCCTGTCCAGTGAATATTTTTGTTTAGTTCAGGTTAATGTAGAATAATAAATTTTGAGCTGATGTAACTGTATTATAAACAAAAAAGCTAAAAGGCTTAATCCTTGCTTAGTGCCTATAAGTGAGTAAATAGATGTCTATGGCAGTTCTGCATCTGCATGCATGTGGGGTGGGCAGAGCTTCATATTGCCATAAGTGACTATCTAAAAATATCTTTATGGAGTTTTGTATCTGTTTAAGATGATCTGCTGTCTCTGAAACAATTTTTATCTGACTAAAAGAATAGTTTTAACAGCTTAGTACAGTAGCCTGTTTAGAATCCAAAGGCTTAGTTGATTCTCCTTGCACTTGTCTTCACTAGGGAAGAACTTGTACAGTATTTGTTTTGATATGTTCTCTTGGAACTCACTTGGTTCTGTAGCATGATCCCACATAAAGAGCTGATGAATTGACTTATGCTGAAGTACAGTTCTACTTGTTGGAAAGTCCTTGAGGGAGCAAGAGGAATGACGACTAAAGTTTGAGTTTCCTTTTTTTTCCTTTGGAGGTTGCAGGCAGTATTGTTACATGTTGTTATACTGGATAGTTTCTTTTCATCTTCTGTTTCCCTAATCTCCTTATTAACTCTTCTCTATCACCTACCTCAGCTTCCAGTAGCTATAAAGTTCAGCAGGTTTTATTTTTCACTTCAAGTGAAAAAAAAACCTTAAAAAATCAGCTTTTTTGAAAGTGACTGTTCAAATTCTGTTGGCTGCACTATGCATCTGGATATCTTTCTAGTTAAGTGTAGGACTGAACATTGATGATTCTGGAGGACTTCAAGTGAGGTTTAAAATTGAGTTACTTCCCCATAATGTTGTCTACTTGACAGCAGCAGTTATTGGGCTAGTTGTTAGGACATTGTCCTGGGCTATCAGAGGATATTGCTCTTCTAAACCAATTTCTGGCTGGAAATGTTTCATAGTTTTGAATCTTGTTTCTCAGAAAATACCTGAGGGGGAATTTCTTCCTTTGTCATTTCTTCATAGATATTTTTGTTTCCAGATGGGGAGAGAGGAGTGTATTCATTGTCTTTCCAGACTCTGTTTTGGAGGAGAAGAAGCTTCCAGAATCTACCTCCGTTGATGCTTTTGATGTTTTCTGCCAGCAGCATAATTCTGGACTTGGTTAGAATAGTGGGTTTTTTAGTTGCTTATATGGTTCAGAACAGCAATCCATAGATACCAGGAGTGCTGCTGGTTTTCTGCTCTTGGCCGTTCAGCAAAGATGTTGGGAAGCTGCTTTCAGGAATGTAAGCACAATTTCAGTCTGAACGTATGCTTTTCCTGGAATGGATTTGTGATCTGCTTTCCAAGAATGCAGCAATACCTCTTTCATTTCTTCTTGGAAACTTTCCTTCCTTTCTTCCTTGAAAGTAGGACCGTTCTCACAGCATAAGGTTGAGGAGGTTAGGAGTCTTTCAAAATCAGAAAGACTAAAGAGGTGGAGGAGGAAAAGAGACAGACAGACTTTCTTTGGGAGACCTTAGAGGTGAAGAGATGTGTGTTAATATGCTGTTGATAATATCCTGTCTTGTGTTGTCATGGTTTAACCCCAGCTGGCATCTAAGCCCCACAGAGCCGCTCACTTGCTCCCCTCTGGTGGGATGGTGGGGAGAATTGGAAGGGTAAAAGTGAGAAAACTTGTGGGTTGAGATAAGGGCAGTTTAACAGGTAAAGCAAAAGCCACGCACACAAGCAAAGCAAAGAATTCATTCACCACTTCCCATTGGGAGGCAGGTATTCAGCCATCCCCCGGAAAGCTGGGCTGTATCACACATAATGGTTACTTGGGAAGGCTAAAGCCATCACTCTGAAAGTCTTCCCCTTCCTTCTTCCCCCAGCTTTAATCACTGAGCATGACATCATACAGTCTGGAATATTCCTTTTGGTCAGCTGAGTTCAGCTGTCCTGGCTGTGTTCCCTCCCAGCTTCTTGTGCACCCTCAACTCACTCACTGGGGGGGGGTGTGGGGTGTAGAAAAGGCCTTGACTCTGTGTAAGGCTGCTCAGCAATCACAAAAACATCTCTGTGTTATCCATACTGCTCCAGTACAAATCCAAAACACAGCCCCTTACTAGCCACTATGGAGAAAATTAGCTCTATCCCAGCCCAAACCAGCACATGCACTTAAAATGTGTCCTTATGCTGTCTGTCTGCTTTCCTGAAAGCCCTTGAGATTAAAAAACCCCCACTTTGCACAGTGCCTAGTGTAATATGATTTATGGTTGCATGTTATGCAATCAGACTATAAAGTACAGAATAGCAGTGGAAATCTATAAAAGGAGGTGGCTTTATAAAACTTTAATGTTTTTCAAGGAATAATGTAATAAAGCCCTGAAATACCTATATAGATTTTTCAAAAGCACACTGCGTTCTTATTTGTACCTTTATTAACAGACCAGTGTGCTTCTCTATCGCTGGTGCTTCAGAGAATTGCCTGACAGCACGTGCATAAACTGCAGCTGAGTTTCCAAATAAACCTCACAGTGGCCAAGTTAGATTCTTTTTTTTTTTTTTAAGGCAGATGCAGCAGTTGCTTGTTCATTTGCTGTTTCTTCTGGCTTCACAAGTGGGCAGTAGTGCAAGATTGTTTTCACAGTGGAAAGTAGTGCTCAGTTTGGGTGACGTGCATATACACATTTCCAGAAATAACTAAAATCTCGGTTTAACAGTGGCAGAAAAGTCTTGGGAATCCTAGAGTGGTGAAACGTGAGTGTGCTTGTCAGTCTTGTTTAAGAACATCTACAGCATTTTGGTTGAGTTTTTTTTCCATTTGAAATAGCTGTATGCTGTGCTATTTTATTTTCTGTGTGAGATGACTGGGCTGGAGCACCTCTCCTACAAAGACAGGTTGAGAGAGTTGGGGTTGTTCAGCCTGGATAAGAGAAGGCTCCAAGGGGATCTTATTGTGACCTTCCAGTATCTGAAGGAGGCCTAAAAGAAAGCTGGGGATGGATTTTTTTATGAAGGCCTGTAGTGACAGCATGAGAAGCAAGGCTTTAAACTGGAAGAGGGTAGATTTAGCTTAGAAATTAGGAAGAAGTTTTTCACTGTGAGGATGGTGAGACACTGGCACACGTTGTCCAGGGAGGTTGTAGAAGCCTCGACACTGGATGTGTTCAAGACCGGGTTGGATGGGGCTTTGAGCAACCTGGTCTAGTAGGAGGTGTTCCTGCCCATGGCAGGGGGGTTGGAACTAGATGATCTAAGGGAGATAATCATCTAACTAAGATGATTAAGGGAGTGGAACATTTCCCTTATGAGGAAAGGCTGAGGGAGCTGGGCCTCTTTAGCTTGGAAGAAAGGAGACTGAGGGGTGACCTCATTAGTGTTTATAAATACATTAAGGGAGAGTGTCAGGAGGACAGAGCCAGGCTCTTGTCAGTGGTATCTAATGATAGGGCAAGGGGCAACGGGTATAAGCTGGAACATAGGAGGTTCCACATAAATATGAAAAGTAGCTTCTTCATGGTGAGGGTGACAGACACTGGAACAGGCTGCCCAGGGAGGTTGTGGAGTCTCCTTCTCTAGAGACATTTAAAGCCCGCCTGGGCAACTTGGTCTAGGTGATCCTGCTCTGGTGGGGGTATTGAAATAGATGATCTTTTGAGGTCCCTTCCAATCTCTAAGATTCCGTGATTCCATGATCTTTAGGATATTTTCCAACTGAAACCATTCTGTGATTCTATGACAATGTTAAA
Source organism: Brachypteracias leptosomus (assembly GCA_013401335.1). Taxonomy (NCBI): domain Eukaryota; kingdom Metazoa; phylum Chordata; class Aves; order Coraciiformes; family Brachypteraciidae; genus Brachypteracias; species Brachypteracias leptosomus. The sequence continues at coordinate 130,504 of VYZX01032599.1, forward strand.
GTAGGAAAAAAAAATCATATTACAGTCCATTGGGATCAGAGGAAAGAGATTAATTTGTATTCGCTATTGTTTGTTTCACTGATAATCCTCTATAGAGTGTCAGATGCATTATCGCTGAATCTATTAAAAAGTGTCTGAAAATGTTTAATAGTGGCTTTGAATGTAATTTAACATTATCTCTGTAAATGTCTTTTTTATCTGTCTCCTCATTTTTATTTTTATTTTTCTTGTGTTCGTAATTAGAATGTGACATCCTCCCCTCAATATTCAACGTTCCTGGAGCACATCATCCCTAGGTTTCTCACCTTTCTACAGGATGGAGAAGTTCAGTTTCTGCAGGAGAAGCCAGCACAGGTAAACTATCCAGCACCTCTGATCTTTTTGCAATTTGTGCAGCAGACCACTCATTCAGTGAAGCGTTTGATTAACCTAATGAACGGATATGACTTTGCTGTTAAAAATAGATCTGTCATTTGGAGTGAAATTGAAAAAGTCTAGTTTCTAGTTACTTACAAGCTTTGCAAATCTGGGCTTTTATGAAAAATGGGGAAAAACTAGGTGCAGCAGAATTGGCTTTCTCGCTGAAATACGCCACATTACAAATCACTGATGTTACTGTGGAATAAAAGGCACAAGTTGAATCTGTGTCATTAAATACTTAAAATTGAGTTCCTTGAAGTCTGATAAATTGCATTTTTCAACTCTAAATTTGTTAAATTTGCCTTATTCACATGTGCACAGTAGGAAGCATTATATGTTTGTATATAAGCCTATATCTACACAAAGTAAACCAGTGTTTTTTCCTTTCAAGCGTGCAGAAGTGTTAAGCTGCAAAGATGTTGCAACCAATAGTTTTTATAGGCTTTTAAAAAATTCTATCATATTTTCATATTTTTCCTTTTTTTTTTTTTTACAGCAACTGCGAAAGCTGGTGCTTGAAATAATCCACAGAATACCAACAAATGAACATCTTCGTCTTCATACCAAAAATATCCTGTCTGTGATGTTTAGATTTCTAGAGGTATTTTTTTTTGTTTCTTAAAACTGTTTCAAATTTTCAGAAAGATTTTCCCCTTCTTTCTTCAATCTTCAACTCCAGGGATTGCTGGAGGTAGGGTTTCAAGTAGCTGTGCTTCTCTTTTAGGCTTCACCAGTGTGGTATCTCACTATCTACAGGTTTTCTGCATTTTCTATTCTGCCCTTATGAAACTTGGATTTTACAAGTGCAAGGAACTGTTCTCATCCTAGACAGGACTTCATTCATGAACACTTTTCTGTCTTGTATAGGTGCAGATGCCTTATTCTAGGGACTTTGTTTTGTTTCATACTTGGAATTGAAAACATTGTCATTGGAACCTCACAGAAAATAACCTGCTCTATGTGGAGGTGTCTCAGAGTGTAAATAGCCCCACTTGTCTCTGTGGGGTGTTAGAAACAGGTCAGACTGCACAGAGTGGTTGAAACTTCTGTTTTCTGCTCCAGTGGGGGTGAATTTAATTTTAGCCATACTCTAAGGCTGCAAGGTGAAGTTACCTTGAAGGAAAGGCTTGTTGCTCATGCAAATTCATAGTAATGGATCACTTGTAGGTTGCTGAGATCAAGTACAATTTTATAGGATTTTGAAGTATATACAAAGTAGTTGAAGAATGGAGCAGTAGGCTCACTAAAGATTCTCTTTTTTTCAGACGGAGAATGAAGAAAATGTACTGATTTGCTTAAGAATAATTATTGAATTGCACAAACAGTTCCGACCAGCAATTACTCAAGAAGTAGGTTATAAGTCTTGTTATATGGTATAGAACTTACTGCCAAGCTCTTCAGAACTGTTATTTTGTTCAAGTTGGTTGGTTGTTTTTTTTTCATGTTGTTCTTTTATGTTGACTGCCCCATTTTGGTAACCATATATTTATTTTTTTTTTTTAACTTAAAGTAATTTTTAAAAGAGGATTGTGTAGTGCTAGCAGCCTGGGAGAAAACCAACTGTTAAAGCTTGATAGCCTTTGCTTTAAGTGTTTATGGGCAGTGTGATTAAACTAAGGAATAAAATGCCCACAGAAAATAAGAGAATTGGTGCCTTTTTAGTTTGTAAAGGGAAAATCCCAGAAAAAGATATTATGATAGTTTCCTTTCCTTGCCCTCCCTCCCTGCCCTTCTCTCCGTGAAGGAGTATTTGCGAGTTTGCATTTTTATGCTGTTGCTTTTCTTGATATTCTCCTGGGAAAACTTAGTTGGTTTATAGAAATTATTTCTAGTAATACTGTATTGGAACTATGTTGAGATGACGGGTAAATTGGATTCTTCCCAAGTGCAATTTGAATTTATATTGGCAGAAGAGAAGGAAATAGGAGAATGCTTTGAGATTCTTTTTAAAAATCATGAAAAGTATACTTGAGTGGCAACTAAAGATTTTATGTAATTGTACTGTTAATACAGATTCTAAAATGATGAATTTTTCCTTTCTTTATGGTAAACCAACTCCTTCTTTCCTAGATCCATCATTTTTTGGACTTTGTGAAACAGATTTACAAGGAACTTCCAAAAGTAGTGGTAAGCTTTTTGTTTCTTAAATTGCTCTTGCTACAGTCAGAAAACTAGTTTTCATTTCTTAATTTTATCTCTAAAAGATATTAGCATAATTACTTTTATATCTAGTGATACAAAGTAAATATAGTTTTAATAAAAATATTTAAGAAGCATATGTCTAAAATGGAGAAATTTAGATTTTGAATTAGAGAACCTTCTGTTTCTAGCATAGTGTTACTAGTATGAAAAAAATGAGGTGAACTTGTGTAATAAAGCACTAGTCAGTTGACTGCAGTGATGTCTGTGTAGCCAAATGGGGTTTTTTTGAGGGAGGAGTGAGGTGATGCACTTCCCAGCAGATAGAGCTTGGTGTCTGTTGGGGCCATTGCCAGCTCTTCCTCACACAGAGTATCTCTTTGGATATTTTTCTTCAGCAAAAGAACCCCCTTGGCTGGGGATGCTTTCCTGCTTGCTGTAGTGGGAGTGGAAGGTGGCAGGGTGTGTGTGGGATCCTGGTACATACTGCAGCGTAGATGTCGAGTACAGAGAATAAACTGTCTGCACTAAATTGTGGCGAAAAATGATAAGGAGGAATTGTAATGAGATAAATGTTCTTTTGACTGTTACTAGCATTATTATATTTTTCTTCTGCTCTTTTCTTGTAGAATCGTTATTTTGAGAATCCTCAGGTGATTCCAGAGAACACAGTTCCTACTCCTGAAATGGTTGGCATGATTACAACAATTGTGGTGAAAGTAAACCCTGAGAGAGAAGATAGTGAAACAAGAACAGTGAGTATTTGAACTGCCCTTTAGCTGTGAGGCTCTCTGTACCACAACCCCCCAGCTCATACAGGCAGCTAGAGGTCATAGGCTTTTGTTTTGTTTTATCCTATCAAGATTTATTTGTAGTAGCTGACTGAAGCTTTTCAGGTATTTTCTGTGTAGCTGTAATTACAGGATTTTTATTAATACATTACCAAATATAATTTATTTAATATAATTAATACAATACTATGGTTTTGCGTTTTTAAAATGTTGTTACCGCTAAATATAGTGCTATTAAAATGAGCATTTCTTTAAAAATGTATTTCAAATACTTACTGGAATTAATAACTAAACTTTTCATAGAACATGTGTTCTTTCTTTCAGCATTCTATAATTCCCAGAGGATCTTTATCTCTAAAGGTCTTGGCTGAGCTACCTATTATTGTTGTTCTTATGTATCAGGTTCGTATACTCCAGTATTTTGTATGTAAATACTTCTCATGGCTTGTTTAACTTCTGTGAGTAACATCTTAGTAAAAATAAATTGAACATATTTTTGAGATTAAAATATGACCTAAAAATAAGCTGCTGAGATTTCTTCATTTTTTTTTGTGATTAACTCTCAAATAAGTTGACTGCGTGTGACTTGTAAACATCTCTAATAATACTTTTTTTTTTTTTTAAGCTCTACAAACTGAACATTCATAATGTAGTAGCTGAATTTGTGCCCTTGATTATGAACACTATTATAATACAAGTTTCAACTCAGGCAAGGTGAGAGCATTTTAACAGTATTTTGATGATATTTGGGGTAAAATACTTAAACCTGCTGTTCAGTATTGCCCAAAATATTGTTTTCTTCTGCCCTGTGATTTTTGCTTCTAGTCTTACTGCTTTTAAAATGGCAATGATTATTTGACTTAAAATTATCAAAGTTTTGAAGGTAAAATAATGGACAAATCTTGTTCCATTATATGTCACTAATAAAATCCATAGTAGATGCCAATTTTTATTATTTGATAATGCACTTTTCAAAGTAGAGTTTGACAGAAATGCGTGTTACCACAGGTAGTACATGTAGTACCATGTTAGGTAGGACACTTGCTGTTTAATCTTTATGATACCACCAGTGGTACATTTTTGTTCTTCCATGGTACAGCTTAAGTGAAGCCTTGAGGTGTTGCACATACAGATGCTGCTTTTCCTGCTTAAGAGGGAGATGTTTCTAAGGAGTAGAGCAGCAGGAGTAAGATCTCTGTCTTTCCTATCTGCCCAGATGATCTGAATAAGTGGTTGAAGCTTAAGAGTGACACAGAGAAGTCTGGGGAGGAATATTGCTTGGAGAAAAAAAAAAATTGTCCCAGTCAGGGGAACGAAGCCAAATGTTTGATGCTGATGCACTGGCTTTCTGTAGAACATTGGAAATGGTTTGGCTGCCTCAGGCTGTGACTCCTCCTTGGAGTGTCAGATGCTGGGGATTTGAATGGCAGAGAGCTTGCTGAAAATGGGCTCTCCTGTGATGATTTTATCTCCTTATGAAGCAAGAACCTCACTACAAGATGATGTAATTTAGAAGCTTCTGTGAGTCTTATGAATAAAGGTATTAAAGAGGAGGAACAAAATCATAACCGCTGTTCATTTTAATTTCAGGCAACATAAACTTTATAACAAAGAACTGTATGCTGACTTTATTGCTGCTCAAATTAAAACATTGTCTTTTTTGGCTTACATCATAAGAATTTACCAGGTAGGTTGCATTTTTTATTGCTTTGTTACCTAGAATCTGTTGCACCAAGAGTATTTGATGGGAGGTGAATGACCAGCAGGACTGCAGTGCGTGGGGGACTCAAGAGTGTTTGCATAGTAACTCTGAAGATGGGGCTATACTTGTTGCAGAGGGTTGTCCTTTGAGGAGTAAACGCAGAGTAAAAATGTACATTTCCCCCCCACCCCAGGCATTTATGGGATGGCTGTTGTATTGTAGTTTTACAAGTAGACCTCTTAAAGAGAAACAAGTAAATTTTAATTGAATGTTATTTTGCAAATATAAAGCAAACCTTTAAAATGGAGTGGCATAATTGTATTTGTGTCATTTTTTGTTACAGGAATTAGTGGCTAAATATTCTCAGCAAATGGTAAAGGGAATGTTGCAGTTGCTCTCCAACTGCCCAGCCGAGACGGCCCATCTGCGGAAGGAGCTGCTCATTGCTGCTAAGCACATCCTGACAACGGACTTGAGGAGCCGTATGTAGTACTTTTAAAATGCATCTGTAAACTGGGAAGATTTCAGCTATTTCTGTGTATTTAAGAGGCATACTGCTTATTACTTGGTTTTGGACTATTACATACTTCTGATTATTATGGGAGTGGATGCGATTCTTGTTTTGTCTTTTTTCTTAAAAAACCCATCTGAATAAGTCAGCCTACTGGACGAGTGGCTTTTCTAGGTTTCCAAGTATCTAGTGTACCAAGTAATTACCAAGTAATTTGATGATAGGCATTTGTGTTGGTTTGTAATTATGCCTCCAGTTGTGTGGATACTTCAAAATACTAATCTCCTAACCTAAGTGGAAGTAGTTCTGTCAGAACCTGGTGCTATATGTTTGGTTCAGCTCATAGTGTTTAACTCTAGCAGAGGAAAGCAGTTTTTTGGTCTGCCTGGATTAACTAGGTTTGGTAGATAGGTTCTGTTTTGGCAGAATTGCAAAACTGGAGATGAGCGTACTGTGTAAAATGCTAACTTCTATCTTTTTGTGTTAGTTGTGTGGTCCCCTTTCTTTTCCTTCTGCTAACAGCAATTACGGGGCAGTGTGATGTCTTACAGGTATTATTAGCTTGGCAAAAAATAAAGTCCTGCAGTTTCCTAGTCCTGTGATTTAGTATTGTAGCTTCTCCTTAGCTTCTGAACTTGACCAGTCTGAACAAAATTCAGCAGAGGAGTGGGATCTTAAAGTTCCAATGTTCTGCATCCTTTGTGAGCTTTAGTATTTGGGTAGCAGACAAAACTGAGTTAGTGTCTCCATTGGAGGGGTAAGCAGCAGTGTGAGCTTAGCAAGTCATTGCCCTTGAGCAGCTGTCTGGCTTTTCAGCTTATGTGTTGATAACACATCCCTCCAGCCCTGCTCTTGGCTCCCTGACAGCTCCAAAGTGGATGTACAGGAGGAGATGCTTAGAGACATCAAGGAGAAAAGGGAACGTGGTGTCACAGGAAGAATAAGGAATGTGAGGAAGAGAAATGGGATATCATGTATGTGGAGGTCTGTAGAAGATAAGGCTTCAGTCATTCTGGTGCAGTTCAACTTACTTGGGAAAATGAGTGTTGAAGAAAGTGTTTCATCTATGGATCTTACCATTGGCATTTTTGTTCTCAGTGAAATAGTCTTTTAAAATGAGTTTTCCGTGTTGGTTTAGAGTTGCCAAATAATGCTGTTTATCTGACTGTGATGCATTTTGTCTGTGTGGAAGTTTATTTCTGATTCCTAAAAGAGAGGACAGAGGTGAAACTGTTCTCACTCTCTCCAGTGTTACCACTGTAAAGACTACTCCTGTCTAAGAGTACTTCATACCAGCAAAATGTGGTATGCACATAAATATTAGCTGGAGGTTTTGGAACCTGGCTTACAAAATAGAATTCAAATCAAATTTAGCAGTGTTTCCATTTTCATCCCTATCAAGCCATTTCTTTAGAGAGTTTTAACTGAGATGTCAATTTCAAAAAGATAGAATGGTTTGTATGGAGTTTCTGAAATTCTAATGACTGAATATGGTGAATATTTCTTAATTTCAATGCCAATATTCTAATGTTGCAAAGTTTAATGAGAGAGTTCAATCAGTTGTTTGTTGTAAGCAATTTTTTACTGTTTAATTTTTCTTACTAGTTCACATTAAGAGTAATAGCGCAACACAGGAATATTAATGTTAAAAGTGTTCAGTACACAAAACCACAGTATTATTTTTCAATTTGTGTTTCATTTGCTTTTTTTTCATTGCTAGGTTTTGTATTTTAATCTTTGCTCTGCTACCACTAGTGCATCTAAGACTAATTCCTTTTTTTGAAACAGAGTAGTTTGTTGATCAAAAAGTAGTTCCTTTCCAACCATCTTTTTGACTCAGATTTTTCTCCACAGTATTATTTGTTGACTATGACTGAATTTATTCTCCCATCATGATTGCTGTGGTGGTTATCCTGTAGAATTACTGATTGTATTTGCATCTAGAATCTCTATTCCCATTCTTTATTTGCTTTTTTTCACTGTAAGTCTTCCAGATCTCTACCCCTCTCAAAAGCCAGTGCTGATGCTCTCCTTCTCTCTTCCTCTGTATTTTTGCAGAATGTGACATTTTTTACAGCAGAGGCAGTGACCACATTGTCCCTTTCACTGAGGTGGACCTTGCTGGTTCCTTGTCCCCTCAGATTTCATTCAGAAAATGGTGGATTTTTATATTTAATATTGCTTGGAAATCTGTGGAGAAGGAAGGTTACTGGATGTTCCTCTTTCTCTTTCTTTGACATTTTTGCTTATTTATTAATAAGTTCTAGGTTGTTGCATTATCAGGAGGTGAGAGCAGTTAATCCTTCCTGCCATTTCCATCATCCGCCTTTAGGGTGGAGTGACCTAATCCATTCCATAAACTTGATTTCTTTATTTACAAATAAAATGGTTCTTTGGTCTTGCTTTGTCACTTGATTTTGTTACTGAAATCTTCCTTTTGTTCCCTGGATTCCCAGCTTGCATGTATTCCACCTTATATTTTGGGATAGAGCTTGTATGATAAAATGCCAGGAGAACCAGAGGTGTGTTCTACAGTGTTGCCCAAACTTGTCCAGTTACATTTAAAAAGTTCTGCAAAGTTGAAAATACTATAAGCATTTTTTGTCTTTCCAGATGTAACTGGTTTTACTGTATCAATGCTGTGGCTTTGACCGTGTGCTGTAATAAAGGGCAAGTGTCGGCTCATAGTCACAAGAGGTTAATTGGAAGTTTCCTTGAGAATGACACTGCCTTTCATAAGCTTCAGGGATGAATTTTATAATAAAACCACTTTCTGACTTGGGTTTAAATACCTAACTGGTTTAATGCTTAACTATCTTATTTCGATAATTTGCTGATCATTATGTATAGCTTTTTCTTTTTTCTCTTCTTTTTTATTTTTTCAATTATAGAATTTATTCCATGCATGGACAAGCTGTTTGATGAATCTATACTAATTGGCTCTGGATACACTGCCCGAGAGACACTGAGGTATGACTAGAAGCTTGGAGTAGCACTCTGAGAGCTTGCCAGGGCTGATTTCTTCAAGGCTTACTAATATTTACAACAATGTTTGTATAGGTTTCTAAATCTTTGCTTTAAATAACTAATTTTATTAGATTCTAATAATGGAAGGGCTTCTGCTGCTGTGTAGAGTGGTCGTTTAACACTTTGATGGTGCAGCATGGTAGCCTGAGTGTAGGGAAAAGTGAGATAAATGGATAAAACCAAAATAATTCAGTTTTTGAATTGAAGAGCACAATCAAAATAGTGATTACAATCTTAATATCTTCCCAGTATTTCACGAAACAGCCTAAATCTTGTGTCCAGTGTAAAATCTGAATGAGATTTAAACTGTTTTATCAGTAAGTACCTTGAAACTTAATCATTTGCAATTGAAAAAAATAAATAGGGAGAATACTTACTTCCTGTGTCTTCAATAGTCTACTAGTTTTTGGTTTATTTTGCTGACCAAATTAAAATACGTGATCTAGGAGAATTATTTCCTTTTGCTTAAGTATCAAGTGTGCCTTATTGACAATACCTATTAGATTTTGAAATATTTGCTCTAGTAGATGCTTAACCCTGGTATTTAAAAAAAAAAGATTTAAAAAATGTATCAGTTTTCATAATTACTTCTGAAATCCTAATGATTAATTGTGAAACATCAACTCTACTTAAAATGTGGCTTAAAGCATGCTAATTTGCTCTTAACTGTATGTATATGAAAATATGTGCTGGGGATGTTCAGCAGTGGGGGAAGAAAGATCAGAGAGGTGGTATTAGTGCTGTGGGACAGATTACTGCCTCTTTGATTAGATGGCACAGGTTATGATTCTGTTGTGTAATTAAAGACTTGTGAACTCTGGATTTGCATATAATAATAGAAAATTTGGATTTAGAATCTCAGAAGTAGCTCCAGGCAGCAATTATTTGTTAAGCCCTATTAACAACAATTGTAATTGTCCTCTATGTGTTTTCTTCATTTCTTGTTTCTGCTGGTAGACCCCTTGCATACAGCACCCTGGCAGACCTGGTACATCACGTCCGGCAGCATTTGCCACTCAATGATCTCTCCCTGGCTGTCCAGTTATTTGCCAAGAACATTGATGATGAGTCACTGCCCAGCAGTATCCAGACAATGTCCTGCAAGCTGCTGCTCAACTTGGTAGACTGTATCCGGTCTAAAAGTGAACAGGAAAATGGGAATGGTAGAGATATTCTTATGAGAATGCTGGAGGTATATTGATTTGTTTAAAACATTTGATAATAAGTTGAATATCCTATCTTATAGTATGTTGTCAATCACATTTTACTTTCTCCTTCAGAAATGAGAATATGTAGAAAGAGTCAGCATACTGTATTTCATTGTAATACATCAGAGAAGGGCTTTTTAAAATGCTGTGCAACTGGAATAGTATCTCAGTTGTAGCAGAGATGCTTTGCCAGCTCAGGTAATGCCAATTCAATGACTTGTTTCAAAGCAGGAAACTGAATATCTATGATGCTGAGAGTAGCTCAAATGCTGTTAATATTTTTTTTTTTTTTTTTTTTTTTTAAANTATTTTTTTTTTTTTTTTTTAAATTTTATTATAAATTTTAGTTGTAATCTCTGTTTTTTCCCCACTTAAGAATATGTAAGAATGGTATTTTTTTTTTAGTGCCTTCTTGTTAAGTTGTTTTAAAAACCCTGAAGGAGGATTATCTTCCAGGTCCTTGGCATAGTCTAGTACAATCTGCAAAATGTGAAATACCTACACTTTCAAGACCTATTGGTTCTTTTTAAGAATCTTCTTTATATGGAGGATATTTTGAGGGGCTTTTGGTTGTGTTGGGGTTTTTTGTGTGGGTTTTTTTGTGTTATTTTTAAAAATCAGGGATGCACCTGACAAGCTATCATCCCTGGTGCAGTACGAGTGGAAACCTCCCTGCTTGCTCTAGACAGGTTGTTAATGGAAAAAGGTTGCCTAGTGTTTCTCCTGCCACAACATGAAGATGCCCTAAATTGTAGAGTAAACCACTTCTGGTTTAATAATCTCATTTTGGGATGTGGGAGCATCTCTTGCAATCTAAATCAAGCTGATGCTAACAATTTAAGATAACTGAGGAAGCCATATGACTGCTTGCTTTGGAAAGGGAGTTGTAGGAATGTAGTGGATCCCCTTCATCTTTAACTCTTCTCTGTCTTTGACACTGTCATGGTTCTGAATGCACCAGGAAAGAGATTTACTCATTTTAGTAATATCAGATTATTTGGTATTGCCCCTGAACATTTTTTTTCTTAAGGTAGCAGTAGTTTAGGAAATGGTTTTCATCCTAAGCACAAAATACAAGTGATGGTGCAAGTGAAAAATCTGGATGTTATGCATTGTAACAGGTCCTTTATTCCAGATTTCTCAAATCGAAGTAGCTTTCTAGTAGGATTTGGCTTCCAAATAATCTTCTGCATTTTTCTACTTTAAAAAAAGTATATAATGGAGCACAATTATTTGGTCATTTGCTTAAAAAAATTGAAACTTTTAGTAATACGTGAATTTAGAGAAAATATATCTAGGGAAGAAGAGAGTGTACAGAACTGTAGCAGTAGTGGGGGAGTAGCTGAGCAAGCCAAGTAGATTTCGACTTGAAAATCTGGGAAGTACAGAAGGTACTAAACTGAAACCTTGTGCAACTTGTCCCTTGTTTAGTATCAGCCAAGAGGCAGAAATGTTGGGAACCACTGTTCTCCAGGATTGATGATTGCTTTCTAAATCTGATATGCTGCATAAATCTGAAACTCACATCTATAATTTATACATCTTTTAATACATCTAGCATACATACACATCTGAAAAATTTGGTGGTTTTATGCTTAATAGTAATTATTTGTAGATTGAAATATTAAGTCTTATTTAGAAAATGAATTCAAATAACTTTTTTAGAAATTTTAGCGCTTCTTTTTGAGAAATTTTAGTTGATGGGTTTATTAGTTTTCAGTAAATATTTTTACTCTTGGAGCTTGTTAAAAGTTAGTAAACTACTTTGTTGATACACTTAAAAATGTTTGCTGTAATTTGAATGACTTCAGAAATACTTAGTTTGTAAACTCTATTGCCCTCAGTATGCTGGCTTGAAGTATTAGTGTTGTTAAATGTAGAATGATTTTTTTTGAAGCAGCAGCTTATTTTCTTTTTTGCTTCCCTCTCCCTGCTCTCTCTATTTGCCTTTCCTTTTTGTGCCTCAGGTTTTTGTTCTGAAATTTCACACAATAGCTCGATACCAGCTTTCTGTAATTTTTAAGAAGTGCAAGCCCCAGTCTGAGCTCGGGGCTGCTGAAGCCGCGTTACCTGGAGTGCCGACAGCAGCAAATGCGGCGCCTGTTCCTGTTCCATCTCCTGCCCCGGCCACTCCAGTGGCCCCTGCACCAGTACCTGTGTTTGAAAAACAAGGGGAGAAAGAAAAAGAAGATAAACAGACATTTCAGGTCACCGATTGCCGAAGCTTAGTAAAAACTTTGGTCTGTGGTGTCAAGACAATCACATGGGGCATAACATCGTGCAAAGCTCCTGGTGGTAAAACTGCCTAATATTTAATTACATTTATCTTTAGTGTTCTACAATTAAAACTCTCTAGTGTGAGAGCAAATAGTATTTTCAATGGTTAACTACTGTCTTTTTCTTTATCTTCTTTCAGAAGCACAATTCATTCCCAATAAGCAATTGCAACCTAAGGAGACTCAGATCTATATAAAACTGGTAAAATATGCAATGCAAGCTTTAGATATTTATCAGGTATGTAACCTGGCCACACAGCACTTTTATTTATACAGTTACCATGTGTTAGATCTTTTAGTAAGGATTTATGTGTCAGCTGAAAGACAAATTTCACATGTAGCATATTTATATTTAATTTCAGGACTACAGCTGTTGGGAAATTTTATGAATTTCCAAGTACATATCACTTACAAGGGACAAATTATTTTCTTAACAGCCATTATTGTCTGTGTTATGCACAGACTAAAAATAATTGTCTTTCTTGTAGTGGATTAAATATTTTTTTTCAGAGAGATAGTTTAGCTATCAGATGAAGCATTCACATGGCTATGTTTATCTTCTGTAGTTACACATAATACTGATGAAATTTGAATGTACATGATCTGGAATTAAATAACTTCACGAATACACCATGATACCTCCCGCTGTTATATTTTTCCACTCCTGACTTCATGATTTTAAAATCTATGGTGGAAATACTCTTATTTTAGTCTTTTTATTGTCACTGTTGGCTCTTGTGCCCAGCTTCTCATTGTATGGGCCTTGGGTGTGAAAGCTGAAAAATCTGTTTCTTTCAAGAGGTATTTTAAGAATAGTGAGGAAAAAGTTATTCAAATTCTGTAACCAATATATGTGTTTCCTTGATTGCTGTAGGTCCAAATAGCAGGAAATGGGCAAACATATGTGCGAGTAGCAAACTGTCAGACAGTCAGAATGAAAGAGGAAAAGGAAGTTCTGGAGCACTTTGCTGGCGTGTTCACAATGATGAACCCTTTAACTTTTAAAGAAATCTTTCAAACGACTGTTCCTTATATGGTGGAGAGAATCTCAAAAAACTATGCTCTTCAGGTATTATGTTTTTGTTTAATAAACAGCATGTGGAGAACAGCTTATGCCTTGAAATACATAAGGCTGAAGTGGAATTATAAATAATAATGTTGAAATTAGCCTGCAAGATTTGAAGCAGTTTATAAAAATACTTCGTAAAGATGGATTTTCAAAAACTGTCCAGACTAAATGATGCAATACAAACATCAGCACTGCAATTTAGAAAATATGAATGGACTTTATTCAATATATTGAACGTTGTGGAGTTCTTGTTTTGTTCAGGTGGTTATGTTAATGTTTTACAGTTTTACAGAACGTGAGTCCTAAAATATACATTTGAAATTAAACTTTAAACTTGAATACTTAAGTTGTGTGCATGGTGGTTTTCCACTGAGGATAACCTGAATCACTTGGGCAGTGGAGATTGGGAAATAAATTTGTAACATTTTTTTGTTTTAAATGGGTACTGCATTTATTCCTCTGTTCTTTTCATTACAGCAAAAATAACACCTTTGTGGTTTCATTTTATAGATTGTTGCCAATTCCTTCTTGGCAAACCCTACTACCTCTGCCCTCTTTGCAACAATTCTGGTGGAATATCTTCTGGATCGGCTGCCAGAGATGGGCTCTAATGTGGAACTCTCCAATCTGTATCTCAAGCTGTTCAAGTTAGTCTTTGGCTCAGTTTCACTATTTGCAGCTGAAAATGAACAAATGCTGAAGGTAAAGGTCGTTTGTGTTAAAAAAAAATCAAAAAAAAAATCTGTTTCGACTCTTAATACGTTGTTCAGATGTCTGAAGAAACCCAGTTTTATGCTGTCTGACATCTGATGGTCTTCTCATGTTTGAACCACTGCTAGTGACACATGTCCGTTTCTCCAAACGCCAAGTACATTGCCTTATTTATAAGAGATTGGTTCTGTGAATGTTTGTTTCATATTTGAAACTATAAAATGATGTACTGATTCTGAGTATAAATGACTGATAATGTACTTGTGGTCTTATCAGGATTGCCTTAAATCCCTGGAACTTTATGGTCAGGATATGCATTATCTTCTGGCATAATTTTTGCCCTTGTTTCCATATTAACTTAAGACTTCTGCTTAGACTAGAATCACTTTTTGTATGTTGTGAATCTCATTCATTCATGTCATATTCAATGAGATGTACCTCTTGAGTTAGGTATTTCTGTGCTCTTGAAAAGTCTGGACTAAGGAATGCTATTTTTTTTTTTTCTCTTGACAACGTGTTATCTGTGTATTCCAAGGATCTTTTAATGTTGATGAGATCATTGCATTATTCAGCAAGTTGAGAAATACACAAGAGTGTGCTTTTCTCATAAAATTAACAGCTGCCTGTATCCAGAAAAAAGCATTAGTGTGTTAATGGGACACTGTTCATCATTTCTCTCCATTTCTCTTCTTTCTACCTTAGAACAAACAGAATTTCTGATACAGGTAACTGTGATAATCGTTTCTGTGCTTAACAATTTGTTACAGCAGGATTAGTTCAGTTTTCTGGGTAGAAAAGAGTAGAAATAACTAATTTTCCAGATTATTTGAAAGATAAAAATAAAATGAAGCAATACTCATAAGTAGTATGAAGCAGTATTCATATACTCTTGCTTAAATTCTTCTGGTTTGTCATCAGAATCAAGGTCATTTGGATTTAATAAGCTGGAGATGGAATTTAAAGAGTGTGATTTACTGCCTTCACAGTTTCCTGCTTCTGTTAAGTGTTCTTTGTTTCCGCAGGATTGATGATGTGGGCCCTGGGTAGACAGTTTAATTGAATGATGAAGGCTATTTGCAGCATTTGCATAGCAATGTAGAAAGCTTTTAGTTGTTAATAAAATCCAGACTTTTGTCACTGTTTGTCCCTGATCTGTGAGAATCCTTGGATTTATCAGCTATTTGCAATGATTCCTGCAAACTGTTAATGTCTTCTGCTCTAGAAAGGCCACCAGTTCCATAACCATTTTTTCTACTTGTAAAAACTTACTTTGAAATTTTAGCATCGACAAAAATTAAGAATTAGTGATGAAGTTAGATCAGGAGTAAATTAATATTGTGAAATGTCTTCTCCTGATATTCTGACACTTCTGATTTTTGCTGTGCATCCATCTCTAGGTTTTGTGGAGCAAGTATTTTTTTTTAGTGTCACAGATTTACAGATTTTTTTTGTTTGTTTTAATAGAGTTACTGCTTGGAGTAGCAGGCAGACTTGATCATTTGGCTAATGTGAAAGCAGGGCTTAATTCAAGAATGGTCTGGGTTCTTGATACTGTCAAATACAGTTTTAACAGTTCTTTAACAGCAGTATAAAGTTAGTATGGTATCAGAATACTTGTAATAGCTGAAGGTTTTTGATCAGAAAAACTTGTCTCATGCTAAACTCTTGTACAGTATGATGATGATAAAACTGATATTTTATTAATCTTCAAGCTTTTTTTTTTTTTTATAGCCACATTTGCACAAGATTGTGAACAGCTCTATGGAACTTGCACAGACTGCCAAAGAGCCCTATAACTATTTCCTGCTGCTCAGAGCACTGTTCAGATCTATTGGAGGAGGCAGTCATGATCTCTTGTATCAAGAATTCTTGCCGCTGTTACCAAACTTACTGCAAGGTAGAACAATACCTTATTTCCCCACTCCAGTTTCTGATCTTTTGATGTATATAAGTAGTAGTAAAATTAAGTAATTAAGAAAACAAAACT
Source organism: Brachypteracias leptosomus (assembly GCA_013401335.1). NCBI lineage: Eukaryota > Metazoa > Chordata > Aves > Coraciiformes > Brachypteraciidae > Brachypteracias > Brachypteracias leptosomus. The sequence continues at coordinate 146,345 of VYZX01032599.1, forward strand.
AAAGCCCTAACCCTGATATGTAGCTTCTGATTTTGAGCTTCGCAGTTGATTAAATATCTTGAATGTGGCTTATTTTCATTTGCTATCAGCTGCTTCAGGCTCCATAGTTTTGGCTGCTTCACAATTTCTGCTGCTTGTTTTTCTGCTGTTCCCTGTGGGGCTGTTGGGGTTTGTTTGTTTCTTTCATTCGTTTTTTTGCTACGGGTAACTTTGTTAGCATAAAACGTGGAGGGATAGGAGCCACAGGAGAAGCAGTGTTGCCAGGGCATCACTGGGTTAGGGGGAGAGGTTTTGGTTGTTCTGCAGTTGAGGGCATGTGTGTGCACCTGCAAGTGCATGATAAATGCTCAATTAATCAAACTGATTGTTATTTCCATTTCTCTTCCCAAACTGACGCTACTTGCAATTATATTTGTGTTTGTACAGACTGTGTTCCACAGATACTGAGGATGAGGAAGAAAATGTGGAGAACTAGTTAAACCTAAGAACAAGCTAATGGGAACGGTTCCAGGAGTATGAAATCCTGTGGTTCCCATCTACAGCTGTAGGGACAGTTTTTATTATAATTAGCAAATGCGTATGTGGTCCATAAACTGTTATGTAAAATACATGCCAGTGTAGAAGTGCTAGCTGGGTTTAGGGAATATGTGAAACCTTGATGGGGAGAAAAATAAGCTGGGGAACATGCTTAGTCTGTATGGGACAGCAAATGTACTTGAGCTCATTTAATGTTTATTTTCAGCATTCCAGATATTTTAAAAGCAGTTTATTCTATGTGGAATTTTTTAATTGATACAAGGCTGAGGTTTCAGTCAAATAATAGTTTTCTAATTTTCGTCTGCTGTACTCAAATGATACTTTGAGTCTAATACTAAATTTTAGAATATACATAGAGGTTTTTTTT